>SJYA01002284.1:139666-379940 GCA_006410615.1 Neotragus moschatus | reverse complement strand
GGTAGTGGGGGTGGGGGGGTGGGATCTGAGAAGCCTGTGTTCAGTATTATGGGAGAGAGAACGGAGACAAACACCACATCCTGTCTGGAGGCAGCCTTACTGAAGCAAGGAGAACTCTGCCAAATCAGAGAATACTCAGGAAAAGCAAGGATGACATTGAAGTTTAAAGCAGGATGATTCCTGTAATAGTGTGATTTATAACGAGAAATATTAATATTTATTTGGTTTTCATGCCATTTCTGGCACAAAACTCCTAAAACTTTCCCAAGCTATAAGAGTGAAATACATGTTTCTTGGTTTCAGTCACACTCGAGTTTGTTAAAAGAGGTGATTTTTGGAAATCTCCTAAGGATGGGGGCTAGTTGCCAGGGCAACCAATCATGTGATTAGAGGGTTGGAACTTTCAGTCCCACCCTGCACAGCCTCTGGGGAGGGGAGAGGAGAGGGACTGGAGATTGAGTTCAATCACCAATGGCCAATGATTCAATCAAGCCCGTGTAATGAAGCTTCCATAAAAACCCACCAGGAGGGGGTCTGGGATCTTCTGGGTTGGTGAATTAGGATGCTTCCATGTGCCACCATGCTGGGGAAAGAAGCTCCTTTGAAACTCATTGTTCAGAACCTCCCCTGTGTGTCCCTTTATCTGGCTGTTGATGCATTTGTATCCTTCAATATCCTTCATAATAAACCAGTAATCTAGTGAGTCAAGTGGTTTCCCAAGTTCCGTGAGTCATTCTAATAGCAAGTTAATAGAACCAGAGGAGGATGTCTGGGAACCTCCAATTTGTAGCAGTAGGTCAGAAGCACAGATGACAACCTGGATTTGTGATTAGCATCTGCGGTGGGGGCTAGTCTTGTGGAACTGAGCCCTCACCCTGTGGAGTCTGAGGCTCTCTCTGAATAGATGGAGTGGGAATTGGGTTGAATAGAAGGACACCCAGCTGGTGTCACAAGGAACTCCTTAGTGTGTGGGGGTGGGGGGAGAAACCACACATCACAATCGATGTCAAAATCAGAACTGTAATCCCAAACTTCATCGGAGCCATACATGCAGGGTTAAACTCAGTTTCTCCCAGGTTTAGGGAGAGTCAAGCCACAGCTGGGTGTGAGGGCCAGCTGAGTGCGATGATTCCAGGCAGAGGAGCTGGATCCTGCTGGGCCCTGAGGGTGGGACTTCTCAGAAGTCGATGGGAAGCAGTATCCAGAGGCAGTTCTCAGAAGCACTGGCTGCTCTGTTGATTAAATCTGAAAGCAGTCTCCCGACACAGAGGCCAGTCTCTCTCTGCTAAGACTTGTTATATGTAGACGAGTTTTAAAATATTTATTTATTCATTTATTTGGCTGCATCAGGTCTTAGTTGCAGCACGCAGAATTTTTGTTGCAGTACCCAGGCTTCTCCCTAGTCGTGGTGTGTGGGCTCAGTGGTACCCGAGGGCTTAGTTGCCCCATGGCATGTGGGTATGTGGGATCTTAGTTCCCTGAACAGGGATTGAACCTGAGTCCCCTGCATTGGCAGGTGGCTTTCTTAACCACTGGACCACCAGGGAAGTCCCCCATTTATACGACTGACCTCACAGGAGAGCATGGATTGTTCAGATTAGCCCCCTCCCCCATGTACTTCCAAATAGCTGCTCACCAGCACTGTTTGGTGTTGGAATTGCTGAAGTTACCAAGCAGGAAGGTCAGCTGGAACAGAAGTGCCTTCACCAGGCTGGTGTGAACTGTCTTACTAGGTCTACGGCTGCCCCACCTTCATTCCCCATGTGTTTGAAAGCAGCTTATTTTAAAAGCTGATTAGATGAGCCCTTAATAACATTAGGATTTAAATGGCCCCAGATAGGCTTTCAGCTTCTCACCAAATTGAGATAAATGTGATATTTGGGGAACTGAGCTTCCAGCTTCATGACGGCTCCCGACCGCAGTCAGGATTTGAAGAACTACATTCTCCTCTGTTTTCTGGCAAACTAATCCTGGGTTCTGAGGCTAATCTGGACAACCCATGCTCTCCCGTGAGGTCAGTCATATAAATGGGGGACTTCCCTGGTGGTCCAGTGGTTAAGAAAGCCACCTGCCAATGCAGGGGACTCAGGTTCAATCCCTGTCCAGGGAACTAAGATCCCACACGCCCACATGCATCTGTGAGGTCTCCTTCGTCTCTAAAGGTCTAGGGTTCTGCACACAGATGCACGTCCATGATTATGCATTTTCAAGGAAAGGAGAATTAGGGACTTGTGCTGTGATTAGTCTGACTCTGTGTGACCCTATGGACTGTAGCCTGCCAGGCTCCTCTGTCCATGGGGATTCTCCAGGCCAGACTACTAGAGTGAGTTGCCATGCCCTCTTCCATGGGATCTTTTATAGCTTCCAATTCCAGGTAACAAAGCTTTATTGAGTAACCACTATTTGGCCATTTAATTCAATACTGATGTTAATACCTGACTTTCTTCTGAGACTAATATAAAATAGACAGAGAGGTATAAACGTTTCATCTTGGTTCTCATGTCCAGCACCTCCCATAACTCTCTTAGGTGGGTTTAGCGCTGGGAAGGATATGATTGCCTTCCACTTTAACAGTCTTCTGTAAGTTTTAGAAAAAGTTAAAAATGGAATGGGAGCGAGTGGAGTGGGAAACCAACCCAAGGTGAACAGGAACAGATGGCTCTGTGTTGAAATAATTGTATTCTTTCTTTTTAAAAAAAAAAAAAAAAATTCTTTATTTAGGTGGTTGTGTAGGGTCTTAATTGCAGCACTTGGGATCTTTTTCTTCCTCTCCTTTTAGTTGTGGCATGCAGGATCTTTAGCTGTGATGTGTTCCCTGAGCAGGGATCAAACCCTGGGCCCCCTGCACTGGGAGCATGGAGTCCCTGCCACTGGACCACTAGGGAATCCTGAGATAAATGTATTCTTATAGACAGAGAAACAACAACTGAGTTGTCTTCTCCCACTCATCTTTCCCCAACCGAACCAGACCCATGGGTGCCCTTAGGATGAAAGCTGGAGGTTCTTTTGATAGAGGTAGTCAACCCAGAAGTGCCTGAATGTAAGCTTCCTTCTGCTCTTACGGCCTTTCTAAAGAAGCCAAACCTCGAGCTTAAACCTTGCATTTGCATTCCAGAGGAAAAAAACCTTCTTCCATGTTTCCCTGAGGGATTCCCTAGTGGTAAAGAATCCACCCGCCAATGCAGGACACATAAGAGATGTGAGTTTGATCCCTGAGTTGGGAAGATCCCCTGGAGGAGGGCATAGCAACCCACTCCAGTATTCTTGCCTGGAGAATTCTATGGACAGAGGAGCCTGGTGGGCTACAGTCCATGGGGTTGCAAAGAGTTGGACACGACTGAAGCAGCTTAGCATGGACACACACATTTCCCAAGTGAAGCTAAGAATTTCAAAGGGCCAGCTAAGAGTGGATGCAAGAACCTGGGCCAGCCACAGCTGTGGGTTCACCCACTTCTCCAGCTCAGGTCCTAAGAATCCCAAACTCACCCAGCCTTTAGGGGCCATGAGGAAGTTTCAGGAGGAAAAGATCTGTAATCCATGTAAACCATGGCTTGAGTGGATTCAAACAGAAACTACAGTTTGAACACAAATGGCTGCTCCAACCGCCTCATCAAAATGCAGATGACGAGGAGCAGCTAAGTAGAGCTCCAGGCGTGTATTTCTCACTAACCCTTGGTCAGCCTCGCGGAGGACAGAGCTCACCTGGGCTTCCGAGCTGCTCTACCTAGGGGAGGGCAGAGTGTCGTGTCAGAGGAGTAACCACTGAGCCTCTGCCTTCAGTCCTGCTTCAGAGCAAACTAAGCACCCCATTCAATGGTGATAAACTTTCATAGAGAGAGTAGTATCTAAAAGGCCACTGCTCATTAACGTACTTTGAATATTTGTGTTTTCTCTCAAAGTCGTGCAGTTTACCTGGGCAAAATGTACTGATATTGGGTGTGTCCACTGGCCTTTTACCCTCCAGCTCACCTCTCCTTTTGCTAAGGCTGCTGTTGTTGTTCAGTTGCTGAGTCATGTCCAGTTNTCACATTCTGAGGCACTGGGGCTTAGGACTTCAACCTACAAATCTGAAGGTGAGGACACAATTCAGTCCATACCAGGATTAAATGAGCTAACACGAGTATTTAGAATGTTTCCTAGAATAGAATGCCATCGAAGTGCTCAGCGTCACCATCTATGGTTTGGAAGGAACACGGAGAAAACTAAGTGTTGGTTTCTGAACCAATCTTACAGATGAACACTCTAGACTCAGCTCCTTTTTAGAAGTTTTCGGAGTTTTGAGGCTTATTCAGAAAGTCGGAAAAAGTTTTATCACTCAGTATCCCTGCATAGGGCCATCCTTCCAGGGAAGCCTGGCTGCCGTAAGCATGGCTCCATCCCATTTACCAGGAGCTGGTTATCTCACCCATTGTTTACAGAATACATTTCGCCTGTTGTTTCTCAACATGCTCTCCACAACAATCCAATTAGGCAGAAATAGGAATTTTTACAGATGGGAAAAACCAGGTCCAGAGAAGTTAAGTCACTCACCTAAACTCACACAGCCCATTAATGGCAGAGCCCGATTCAAATCCAGGCATTTTCACCCTGCCCACAGCACACTGCCCACCCTGTGTGGGTGTCACCTTTACCGTATGTAAATTTCTGTGGCAGCCCAAGAATGCCCTGATACCTCTTTGCATTTGGGACCACTCAGCTGCCTCTCAGTCAGTCCCTCCTCCTGCCTGGAGACCCCGGAGGTAACACAGCAGGCAAGAGTTCTGGAGCGGGGAGACTCCTCTGTGACAGGGAGCAAGGATCCAGCCCATCAGCCAGGGGTGCAGGTGACCGCCAAGCAGAGGCAGCGAGGGAACATGAAATGTGGTGGGAATGGAGGGACAGCGGGGGCGGGCTGGCGGTGACGCTGCTCTTAGTCAGCTGGAGCCTCTGAAATAGAACACCACACACGGCTTCAACACAGAGATCCATCTCACTGTCCTGCAGGCTGGAGCTCCAAGATCAAGATGTCAGCAGGATCCATTCTTTCCGAGGCATCTGAGGAAAGGGTCTGCTCCAGGCCTCTCTCCTCAGCTTACAGACGGCCATTTTCTCCCTGGGTCTCCATACTGTCTTCCTTTGTACACGTCTGTGTTCTAACATCTCTTCTTATTAGGACACCAGCCATATTGGATTAGGGTCCAGCTCCTGACCTCATTTTAATTTCCTCATTTCACTTCTCCAGCAGCTCAGCAGTAAAGAATCTGCCTGCAATGCAGATATGGGTTTGATCCTGAGTTAGGAAGATCCTCTGGAGAAGGACGTGGCCACTCACTCCAGTATTCTTGCCTGAAGAATTACATGGACAGAGGAGCCTGGCTGGCAATGGTCCATGGGATTGCAAAGAGCTGGACATTTCTGAAGTGACTAAACATGTACCTTGACCTCACTTGAATTTCTTTGAAGATCTTATCTCCAATGACAGTCACATTCTGAGGCGCTGGGCTGTGAACTTCAATGCACCCCCTCCACATGAATTCCTGGAAGGACATAGGTCAGTCCCCACAATGCTGACAGCTTCAGAGAAGCTCGAAAACTCCCCTGACAGAACCTTTTCCTTTCTGAGGAGGGGAGTCCCCAGGTCTGGCTCACTTGACCTGGTTAGGGGGAGTAGGACCTGACCCCAAAGGACCTGGGGGTCCACCATCTGCGTCCATGCTGTACTGTCTAGATCTTGAATAGACT
Organism: Neotragus moschatus; assembly: GCA_006410615.1. NCBI lineage: Eukaryota > Metazoa > Chordata > Mammalia > Artiodactyla > Bovidae > Neotragus > Neotragus moschatus. The sequence continues at coordinate 374,219 of SJYA01002284.1, read as the reverse complement.
TGCAGACCAGCAGCCAAGGCCAGAGCCGGTGCTCAAACTCAGAGTGAGGCATGAATGAGCACTGGAATCACAGCAGAGGGGCCAGCAGGTAGGATCAGGGGCTGCAAAATGGTGGCAGCTGTATGCAGTGTTGATTCTGATGAGCTGTGTTCACAGCAGACCTGAGCTGTGTCCTCTTGGTTGGACGAGTTATCCACTCCCTTGAAGCCTCAGTGCCTGCATTTGTAAAACAGGTATCAGCAGCACCCACTTTAGTGAGGGAGAGATAAAGGGGTGATGCGTTAGCACAGGGCCTGTTAAAGGGCCAGTTATGCCACACTGGTCAAATGGAAAGTGGCAGTCACAATCACAATAATAATAATATGAGATGTTAAAGGCACCTGTTGAATCACCATCCCAAGGGAGACTTTTCTCCCCAGCAAGTGAGACCCCCTTCAAACCCCAAAGTCTTCCAGGACCAGCCTCACCCTGGGCAAAACAAGCATAAATATTTAAAGAGTTGCTGGGCATCAGCCCTCTCAGTACATCCGACCTCTGATCTGTCACAGCATTGGCCATTAGGGCTACACCTTAGGATAAGGCTCTTTTGAAACTAGAAGCCCCTTTCAACTTGGCACTCTGACACACCATCCAGAAGGGCACTCCGCATAGACCCAATTCTACCTGGTTCTGATTTCCAGTATGCCTTTCATCATGCATGAACTATAGCAAACGGCAGGCATCGCTAAAAATTTCTGCCTCCTCCTTCCTTCTCATCTCCTCCCTCTTCCTAGGATCTGTTACAGAAATTTTATTCCCCTTAATTTACTCTCTGCAAATTGCTCGGCTTGAAGACTGTTATTCCAAGGCTCTGTGAACGGAGTGTCATGAGACCTCGGCCCACTCGCTCTGCACGCTTGCGGGCGTTCTGCTGGGGGAGAGCTGCCCTCGCAGGAGGGAAGCCAGGGCACGTCTACCCTGGGCCCACGCATACCCCATGAGACACATAGAGCGGCTCCTCGTCTATACAGGGATTTACAGTTTCCAGAACACAGTCATCCCTGTCAGCTCATTTACATAAATACCACAGAAGAAGACAGAACACCTTTCATCTGTACAGCTCTTTTTCCATTTACCAAGTGCTCTCATATATATTACCTAATTTGTAGATAATATATGATAATATAATACTCTAGGAATATATTGACTCCTTCCGTACGAACAGAGCTATTACAATCCACTACAGAGAAAGAGCATGGGTGGGCCAGTTCCTTACACACTGAGTGCTGTAGGCATAGGCCCTGTGCTTGGTTGGCATCCATCCTTGTGGCCCATACTCTTGGAAAGCAGCCTGCTGATGCCCCTTGAGCTCTCTTCTCCTCTTGGAGAGCCATCCATTTCTTCAGCCATGGGCCCAGTGTCTCTGTCCCGGGCTCTGGTCTCCCAGTCATCCTGAGCAAAATGACTGAGCCTGCTCGTAAAGGCCCCATGTTCACTCATGCACAGCTATGGAGGGGCACCCTGCTCTCTCTAACCCTCTCAGGCGGTCACTCTACCCCATGGATCTGAAGTGGGATGACTCATCCAGGAAATAGGTCCAGTAGGTTCAATGCATCCTGTAGCCTCAGTAATCTTCATCAAGGGCATCTTTGATCACGTCTTCCACTTCCCTCTTTTACCCTTTGCCACCCTCAACTCTTCCAAGTCTTTGCCAGCACTTGTTATCTCCTATCTTTTTGGTAATAGCCGTCCTAAGAGATGTGAGGTGATACGTCATTATGGTTTTGATTTGTGTTTCCCTGATGATCGGTGATGCAGAACACCTGTCGTGCTAACTCTCATCTGTGGCTTTGGGCTTCCCTGGTGGCTCGGCTGGTAAAGAATCTGCCTGCAATGCAGGAGACCCTGGTTCGACTCCTGGGTCAGGAAGATTCCCTGGAGAAGGGATAGGCTACCCACTCCAGTATTCTTGGGCTTCCCTGGTGGCTCTGATGGTAAAGAATCTGCCTGCAATGTGAGAGACCTGGGTTTGATCCCTGGGTCAGGAAGATCCCCTGGAGAAGGGATAGGCAACCCACTCCAGCATTCTTGCCTAGGGAATCCCCATGAACAGAGGAGCCCAGCAGGCTACAGTCCATGGGGTTGCAAAGAGCTGGACACAACTGAGAGACTAAGCACAGCACAGCATATTCGTGGCTTTAGATTAGTCTTTCCAAAAAAGTCTCTGAACCAGGGAGTAAACTGACTGGGAGTAAGGGCAGGGGAGTTGCATGGGGAAGGTTCACCAGGGAGAACTCTTGGGAAGCAGTTCTATCAGGGTGAGGAAGGTAGGCTTGAGCAGTGGGAGCAGGTGACTGACAGTGTGGTTCTAACTGAGAAATTAGTCAACCGTCCTGGGAGCTCTGGAGCTGGGGTGACCCCTGAGAATTGTCCCAAGTTGAGGCCAGGCCTTTCTCTCCCTGCAGAAGTCTAACAGGATCCCTCAAGTATGGAAGTTCCCTGAGGCCCAGGGCAATTCTCAGTGAGGGACACAGGTGTGAGCCTTTAGCAACCAATACTCCCAATGTGGGAGTTCAATGTGTCTGCTCTGAAGAGGGATATCTGAACAGGGCATCCCAGAATTCCCTATACCAGCAGTTCCAAGTGTGCATTGCACCAGAGGATGGGGACGCTGAAGGCCACTTTGGAACCCTGCCTAGGACACTGGAACACAAGCCATCTCTAGCCTGCCTGGCCCTGCTTTTCTTCCTTGCCCATCAGGACTGGACAACTATTTCTTTGCCAAGACCTCATTTAACTAGCAGCCCAACTGCTAAAAGGGGAAAGCCAGGCAAGGGGCTAGAGAGCCTTCTNCGCTGAAGGCCACTTTGGAACCCTGCCTAGGACACTGGAACACAAGCCATCTCCAGCCTGCCTGGCCCTGCTTTTCTTCCTTGCCCATCAGGACTGGACAACTATTTCTTTGCCAAGACTTCATTTAACTAGCAGCCCAACTGCTAAAAGGGGAAAGCCAGGCAAGGGGCTAGAGAGCCTTCTGCCCCATGCCTCTTCTGTCCAACCCCTTTGAACAGGGCGACTTCCCTTCTGCGCCATGGTCTTAATCAGGCTTTTCTAGGCCATGCTGTCTTCCTTGCCCTGCTGTCTCCCTGCATGGAACCCTCTTTTCCTAATTTATTTTCAGCCCTGAAGCTGATCTCAGAGGCAGCATCTGGTTCTGGTTTTAAAACAAACTCTGGCAGAGAAGCATAGAAGTCAAATGCATGCTTGTCCCCAAGGTCACCCAGCAACAGCACAGACTTGGTTCTCTCCTGCCTCCTCCCAGAATCCTTTTTTGCCAATATACAACTTCAATTCATCTGGGTCTATTACAGGTTCCCGGGCTTATGGAATCTACAGCTAGGTCACGGCCGCTGGGCTTCAGAGGCCCTCTAAACCCCAGATCAACTCAGAAATTCTATATCCATCTCAAGAAAACAGAAACAGAAAAGGAGAATGTGACTTGTGAGGTTTGAGCTCTACTTTTCAGCTTTCTGGCAAGTGAAGAACCTGCCTGCAGCTCCTCGGGCTCAATATTCCATGTCCAGAAACCCAAGTGACTGGTGTGTCTCAAAAACTAAACTGCACCCCCGTCCCCAATCTTCCAGGAAGTATTGACTCCTTCATGTAGCCCCGGTGTTGAGAACTCAGCCTTTGAGCTCCAGCAGGGCTGTTGTTCTGAATTTGCCATTGTTCTCATTTGGTTCAAGTCTCAGTAAGATTGAGGCTATCATGGAGCAAACATCATCACCACGTAGGGGGCAGGAGAGAAACGTGGTGAGTCATTTGTGCAGTCAAACCTCTCTGCAGATGGTAGAAAAGGTTCTGGTTGCCTCATGGTGACCATGACCATAGGTATTATGTATTTTCTGCGATGCTTTCACTTTCAACCATTCTTTTGTGTTGTACCATAATTGTATTTGTCAAACCAATTCAACTTTAGTTCTAAAAATGTGCTCACAGGCACTTCTCAGGTGGTCCAGTGGCCAAGACTCCGTGCTCCCAGGGCAGGGGGCCCAGGTTTGATCCCTGATTGGGGAACTAGATCCTACATTCCACAACTGAGAATTCACACACCATAACTAAAAAAAAAAAAAAAAAAAAGGTTCCCACATGCTGCAACTAAGACCTGGTACAGCCAAAAATAAATACCTACTTTTAAAAAATAAAAAATAAATAAAAATATGGTCACAGTAGCTTTGTAGTGGAAGTGGGAGGTGGGCAGTAAGATAGGCATGCTTACAAAAAAATGTGGGTTCCCCTTTCACCCTAACTCCACATCTTTATCCCCCTACTTCCAAAGGACTCTGAGGACACATTAACCAGGACACTGAAGCCATCTGATGGAGGAAGAGGAAACACTTGGATTAAACAACTGTGGGGNGGGCAGTAAGATAGGCATGCTTACAAAAAAATGTGGGTTCCCCCTTCACCCTAACTCCACATCTTTATCCCCCTACTTCCAAAGGACTCTGAGGACACATTAACCAGGACACTGAAGCCATCTGATGGAGGAAGAGGAAACACTTGGATTAAACAACTGTGGGGGAGAGGGATTAGTTGACTAGCTCATTTATCCCCAGAAGAGCCTAGCATGGAGGAAGCCCCTCAGAGCACGGGCCACGGGATGTGAGGAAGCCAACCACGCCAGCTGAGACTAGGGCTTTGGGCTTGAGAGCTCCCAGAAAGGAGGGTGTGAAGGGAAGCAAACTGGAGTATCGAATATAAAACAGACCAGGTCTTAACATCAGCTAGGGGAACAGAGGAAACACAGCAGACAGGCCAGGGATCAGGGAGACAATGGGTCAGCATCACCGCTTCAGCTTCCATGGTCCCCGGCAGGGATAGCACGCCTCCACCAACCTGCATTTGACAAGTGTAGCTCTCAGAGCTAGGCCAGGCCCCTATTAACCGCTCCAAAATGTCAGTTATTGTTACCATAATTATTGTTACTACTCATGAGACATGCTTTTCTTTGTTATTTTTAATTGACGGGGAGGACAGTGTCATTCCCCACTTCTACTCCAGTGAAATATTTTTCTGCCTCTATTATATATATTTGGAAAGGAAAAATCAGTCCTCCAAAATGAAACAGAAATACAGAAATGAAACCTGTGCTTGGAGACATCCTACACAGTTCAAATCTCCGAGGAGCCACAGTCCTAGGCACGGGCCAGCGGAATGCTGGCTCTTTGTTTCTGGTTTGTGTCTCCTCTGCTGTTTATCTTTTCAATTATGATCACATGATCTTGTTGCATAAAGTGTGGCTCAAATGGAGCAATGGAAGGTTGGGCAAACAGAGTTTAATGCTGTAATCAAATGCAACCTATGCCCATGTTCTCACAGCCCATATTATTGATAGATGCTGCTGCTATGAATTACAGGTGCTGCATGGTCCCTCGTTGCACCAATAGGCAGTGAACTTAGGTTACTACTCAGAGGATGACTTGAATGTAGCTGGTATTTCAGTCCCTTCCTCCCACACTCTGCTGGCCCACCAGCATCTATACACCCCCTCTGTGGTGATTTCTCTGAGACCATCTCCCTTCTCTGCCTAGACGCCAATGAGGACATGCAACTTCTCTGCCTTAATGAGGGAGAAAAACTTAAGAAGGACTGAACAGGATACATAAGTCCGGGTGACATGAGCTGCTAAAACAGACACCCCACAATAGAAGTCCATTTTATACTCTCTTAGCAGCCAGTTCCTCATCAGGGGAAAGTTTTCCTCCTCGGGTCTCTGAGGATCCTTCATCTCACCGCTCCATCATCCCTGGGTCCTCAGGGTTCTCTGGACCCAGAGAGAGAAGATGGGGGAAAGACGCACCTCCACACCCTCTTAGGTCTGGAAGCGACACCCGTGACTCCGGCTCATATCCCACCATCGAGAACTCATCACAGATGAGGGCGAAGGAAATGCAGCTGCTCATAAGGGTTGCATACGTTTTTGGTGGGTAGTTGGCATCTCTGTTGGGCTTCCCAGGTGGTGCTAGTGGTAAAGAACCTCCTGCCAATGCAGGAGGCATAAGAAATGCGGGTTCGATCCCTGGGTCGGGAAGATCCCCTGGAGGAGGGCATGGCAACCCACTCTAGTATTCTTGCCTAGAGAATCCCCATGGACAGACAAGCCTGGGGATCCAGAGGCTATAGGGTCACAGAGTCGGACACAACTGAAGCGACTTGGGATGCGTGCATGGCATCTCTGTTACAAAGCATTTGGCAGGACTCAAGCATGGTCTGTCTGATTTAGGCACTAATGATTATTCCCTAGCACAAGCACTGAAGATTCAGAGGGATGAGCTAATGGTACTGACCAGGGACTCGGGCAGAGAACACACATGAGCTCCAGAAGCGTGTATTCTTACTCTTACATAAAGTGGAAGTCTATTTCTCCATAAGACATGCCCCCCCCACCCCCTTCAGCAGCAGCACCCTGAGGAAGCCGGATCCAGGTTCAGAATCTCAGGCCATGCCTATTTGATCATTCTTTACAGCAAAACCTTGCTAAGCAGATATTGGTTTATCCAGGAGAATGCACAATTGGAAGCAACTGTTCCCCAGCTAACTGGATACCCTGTCATGCTCCAGGGGAAACATCAGATTATCTGAACTAGTCAACTCAAAATCCTTTCTTCCTGGTCCCTTGCCTTTCAAATTAATGACATTCACTGACATTGACCGTGAGAGAGAGGGTGAGCTGGCAAATGGAGGAGTCCATGGTTCTGAGAGTTAGTGCCTTCAGCTTGCACAGGCCTGAAATGAGGCGAGGCAGAGGGAGAGGAGATGGAGGGCTGGCTGTCAAGTGTGTGGCTTGAAAATTTGATTTTAACCACTGATTTTTCCCCTGAAGTTCTCTTGAAAGGAACCGAGGAGGAAAAGGAGAAAGCCTAGGCAATGTGTAATTAGGGTCACAATTAAGAAGTTGACGGGAGTAAAATCCTTCTGGTGGACTTGACTCTATTAGAGTTTCCCTCCTAAACCCCTGAACTTGATCAAGCTTGACCTGAAGTCCAAGAACTCTGTGAGGCAGCAGATGCTGTGGTTCCATTGCTTACCAGTGGGATAAATGCAGGCACTTTACTTAGCCCCTCTGTGCCTCAGTTTCCTTACATTTTAATGTCAGATCGTAACTACCTGAAGGGATGTGGTAAGGATTAAATACATTACCCTTTATGAGATGTTTAGAGTGGCACCTAGAACACAGTAAGCCCTGCGCAGACGTGAATAAAATTTAAAACTCAGTGAAAACCTCTGTTCCCCTGTTAAATAGGAGACCTTGAGCCCCTTCGTTTAAACCCTGAACCTCCGTTTCTTGTTGGTAAAATGAGGCTCGTTTCATGGCCTCACAGAAGCATCTCACAGGTGGTGAGATTAGCTGAGATGGCGCATGTGGACGTGTTTGATGGGCGCCTGGCACAGAACTGGCAGTTAATAAATGCTAAGTGCTACCTCGGGCTGAGTGTTTAAAGTATTCCCAGATCCCAGCAAGACAGAAAATGAGAGACGTCGGTAAACAGTGCCAGGGAAGCTCCTGTTGCATACGGCAGCCCCGAGTCACCGAGAAGAGTGTGTGCCAGCCAGCACTTTAATTTTTCCTTATTTCACAGAATAAGGAGCCATGTGCACGCTGAGCTCCCACCCAGGTTATTAGAGAGACATTCGCAGCACATCCACACAGATTGGCAGGGTGGGAAAACAAGGGGAAGTGAGGGAATACCTAGTGAAAGCTATTTAAACAAGTGAGATGGATCTGGCTCCAGCAGACTCAGTGGCAAATAGAGCAGAGAATTAAAACAGCACAGAGACACAGGAATCTGCGAGTCAGGCACTTAGAACAAAAGAGTGATGAGCCTTTCTAGTTTAATAAGAGGAAAATATACAAGGATGTGAAGTTCTCCATGTAGAAAACCAATGAAAGGACTTCCTGAAAATCACTTCTCAAATGCCTCGAGAGGGTAGGGTCAGCCTGCATCCTATCAATCAACCCTCTACTCTCCCCGAAGCATAATCCAGTGTCTGTCTGTGGTACATGGATGGGACCCGGGGAAGTGCCATAGGTAATTCTCGGGGGCCGTAGCAAGATTTCTTAATTCTGTTCCTCTTCCTGAACGTGTTTTACACAAGCGCGTTAGGTGTGTGAGGACTGACATGACTACTACATGAAATGCCTGATGTGGACCCGGGTCGTGGTCGGCATAATGGCGCACGCGCGGTTGTGCTCACTCATGCTCGCGCTCAGTCGCGTTCAACTCATTGTGACCCCATGGACGTAGCCCACCAGGCTCTTCTGTCCATGGACTTTTCCAGGCAAGAATATTGGAGTGGGTTGCCATTTCCTTCTCCAAGGGATCTTCCTGACCCAGGGATCGTCTCCTGCGTCTCCTGCATTGGCAGGTGGATTCCTTACCACTGCGCCACCTGGAGACCCACATTTTGATTGTTACGTGGTCTCTATATCTGAGTTCGCTTAGCCAGCATGTAGGGGTCATGGAGTGTGTCATGGGGGTGGCAGCAGGCCGGTCCTGATTCAGTGCTGAGGAGCATCCTCGCTGACTCCATAGCATTATGTTCTCCATATTCCACTTACGATGCGTCTAAGCTCCTGGAGAGCAGGAATCATCTTTCACATATTGGTGGCCTAAGAATAACTTCACTCATTCACTCAATAAACATCTCAACAGCACTTAGCGATGAGCCAGGCACTGTGCAGGCTCTGTATTTAAAAACATGAGTGTCATGGGATCTTTGCCCATGAGAAGCTCACAATCCAGCCAGAAAGGCAGACAAAAGACACGTATTCAGTAATGTTTTGTGTGTGCTGAGGGGTTAAACAGAAGGTAGGTTCAGAAGCACTAAATGAGGAGATTACCTTGATCTGGGTAAAGAATGATGAAAGGAAGTTTGCCTGTATGATTGTTTTCTTGAAATCAAGTGTCCTTACATGTGTGTGAGAGATGGGGGCAGGGGGGGCGGTGGTGGAGAGAGAAGCAAGAGGAGTAGGAGGGGGCAGAGGGAGAAGCAGGAGGAGTGATAGATAAGCTGGGAAACTGCAGGCCATTCAGGGATTTGCTAGCCTTTGCTTCAGCAATATAGGGCTTTTCTTCAACTGGGTGATACAGGTAATGGGTCTGGGTCCCCATGGATATTACAGACTTAATGTGTCCTCTCGAAATTTATATACTGAAGCACCAACCTCCAATGCAATGACGTTAGATGGGGCCTTTGGGATATGACCAGAGTTAGATGAGGTCATGGGGATGGGGTCCTCATGATGGGATTAGTGCCCTTATGAGAAGAGATACTAGAGAGGCATGTGTACCACACTCTCTTCCCTGCTCATGCAGAGAAGTCACATGCACATATATCAAGAAGGCAGCCATCTACAACTCAAAGAGAGAGCTCTCACCAGAAACCAACCAGACTGGCACCTTGATCTTGAACCTCCAGCACTGGGAGAAAATCAATTTCTGTTATTTAAGCCACTGAGTCTGTGATATTTGGTTCTGGTAGCACAGGCTGACTGCTACAAAGGATGAGTGCCATTCCTGGGTGCGTGAAAAAGAGTAGACTCGGAACAGGGAGAATGTTGTTCTCTCTTCAGGCGGTCAGCGTTGTTGAGAGCCCTTCTCTAGACATCACAGGCAGTTTCCCCACTGAGGACTGTGGAAAGTGCACAGAGGACTCAGCCAAGAGCCACTGGGAACTGACAAGTAAGAACAGTGCTGAGTCTGCAGGGCATAGGGCTATTTGTGAAGAAAACAGTCCCCATTTGCTCCCCATTTCCTATAGGATGAGATCTCAACATATGATATAATGCTGAGGTATTTATAATCTGGCCCCACTCCATCTCCAGCTTGACAACCACTCTTATACATAATCAATAGACCCCAGCTATACTGAGTCATTCGTGGAGCCCCCAGTTATACCATGGGAATCCAGAGGCGCACAGTTAAAAGCCAGCCTGCCTGCACTCAAATCCAAGTTCAGACACTTACTAGTGGGATTCTTAGCCAAGTCATTTATCCTGTGCCTCAATTCTTCCCTTTGTAAAATGGGGATAATAATAGTACGAACCAAATAGAGCAGCCACGTGCAATAATTACATTAACGTCTGGAAAGTGTTTCAAAGAGTACTTTGTATTCAATAAGTGCTGGATAAGTATTGCATTTTATGAAATGTTATTTCTACTCAAATATCACTTAGAGCGTCATCTGTTCTAGGCAATGTTGTCACTCCCTCCTCTGCATTCCAATAGCTCTCTGACCTGACGAATTAGCATAGTACATGCTGTAGTTGTCTCTCTCTGCACTGGTCTGTGAATTGTCAAGGGCAGGCAGGGAAGACGACTCATCTTCCCCTGGCCTGGCCCAGTGTGTGTGACCAAGCAGGCAATCCATAAACAGACACTGCACAGATGAGCAAACACACTCAAGGGTTCAGAAGAAAGGAAGGGTGCAAGGATGCATGTAGCCGTGGCCACAGAAATGATTGTGACCTAAGAGTGTCAAAGCCATGAAGACACGCACCTGGAGCCCTATGTCCCACTGGTTTTCAGCTCCTCGGAAGTAGGAAGGATTTAGATACATTACAAGCAGGAACTTGCTGAAATGTTTAGACACTGGGAACAGTGTGTCCAATCCTCTAATAATTTACCCTTTAGAAAAAGGCTAGGTTTCCCTCTGTCTGAAATCACTGAGGCATTGTCCAGACCCATTAGGATACCTTGGCTTCAACAGCAAAGATAGAGCAGATACGTGGCATGTAATCCTTAACAGCAGAGACCAAATGGATTACCAGCAGGTGTGTAAAGAGCCCCAGGACTTGTTAGCATTCAGTACAGAGCCAGACAGATAAATACAAAGGTGAGAAACAGGCGCCAGGAGACCAGTGTCAGATACAGGCTTGTTCCGCAGGTCTGGGATGGGTGGCAGCCAGCAGTCGCTCAGCGGCAATGATGCCCTACCCAAAGTGTTCTTCCCAGGCCCACAGGCCAGAAAGCTCCACCGTCTGTTCTCCCCCAGAGCCAATGCAAAATCCACGCTTTTCCACTGGGATCGACCTTTCCTGACCACCCTGCTCCAGCAGTTCCAGCATCCAGTTCCCTCCACCCAGTTCCAGCAGCACTGTCCAGCCAGCTGGGGATGAAGAATTAGCTCCCACCCCAGATTAACATTCAGGCAGAGGCCCCGGTGATGAATATTTTAACATAGTGTTTACTGTTTAGCCGCGTGAATTGAAAGAACTTGCATCTGCCAGTGCCACCTGGGCCCAGAGAACTGTGGCCCAAACAAGCAAGCACCTCCCCTGGGGGAGAGCCCAGCTGTGCGGATGGCTGGAGGGAGGAGGGGGCGGGCTGCAGGGAGGGGTGGAGGAGAAGCAATTAGAAAGGGGAGGCCCAGACCCAGAGGAAGGAGGGAGGAAGAGTCAGGAAGAGCGCCTGGGGACCAAGAGAAACTGAGGTTAGCGGGCAAACCTCCCAGAAGAGAGGCTGTTGTCCCCGGGCTGGACTGAACATCATCCTGTCAGGGGGGAGAAATGGACAGCGTGTGTCTGACTCTAGCGTGCGGAGCCGGTTTCAGAGGAGTGGGTGTCTCCTGCAGGCTGGTGCAGCTATTTGTGGCCACGCAGCCATATGGACCCCTGGAGGACAACATGGTCTCAGCTCCTGCCAGGCACTGCCCCCCCCCCGCCCCCCATGGCTTGGTCCCCAGGACTGCCCGACACCAGGGCTCCAACCCCAAGCCCGTCTTCTTCAGTGGGGAAGGAGGGAGGGCAGCCCTGGAACCCGACTGGGAGCTGACAATGGATACGGGTCATCCACAAGCTTAGTTCAGAGTGTTTGTGACTTTGGAAGGGTCAGGGAGGGGGCTGTGCGGGCTGGAAGGGTAGCCATCACTACTTCTGCTAAGACTGTAAAAGTCAGCCTTGGCCTTCACCGGGTGAGGACAGAGCCAGCTGATCAGAGGGGCCAGGCCTCCTCGGATGCCGGAGTCACACAGGCTCACTCTTTCAGGCGCCTGCCTCTTGAATAAGCAGGCCGGTGGCTGCCCGGGTAAGCCTTTCCCCAGAAGAGGAACACTCCTAACACAGCCTTGGTTTTCTGTTTACTCTGTCACCTGTCTCCTTCACCTTTCTCCTCTTCTTAGGTTACACCTTAGAGATCAGGGTTGGATCTTTGACTGTAGCTCCAATAGACATTAATTTATACCAGTCCCTTTACTGGTCACATTTGTAGGCCCTAAGGAGCCCCAAGCTCCCTTCCTTGAAGATATTGGCAAGTTTGGGGGGACGGAGCCACTGGGATGAGGTTGAGGCTCCTGCTTTCTATGGGGGGTGGATATTGCTGGTGGAGAACATGTCACTGGGGAGTATGCCAAGTTCATTCTCCCTCTCTCCGTCCACTGTCACTTTCTTCTCCATCTCGGCCTCTCTCTTGTCCTCCTGTCCTCCTGCTCTGGGAGTGACCATCAGCCCATCTCCTGCTGCCCCTACAGCCTGTGACATTCCTGTACTCCAACAGCCATCTACCCCTTGAACTTCATAAAAAGCCTCACAATATGAATCGGACTTCTGAGGGCCCATATGTAGGAACAGATTTTGTTTTCTAACTTTTTATTACAGAAAATTTTTTAAATTCATAAAAATAAAAAGGGTTGTCAAAATAAAGAGCTCTATGTACCAATCACTCGGCTATAAAAATCACCAACTCTCCACCTCTCTTGTTCCATCCATAACCCTCACCTCCCACACCCCCACACCCATGTGGGATTTTTTTTTTTTTTTAAGAAATTCTAATTGTTCATGTAATTTCATCCATATATCTTCATGGGAGCAGTTGGACTCAACCGTTAACCCTCCAGATTGTGCCAAACCTCAGAAGGCAGCTCAGGCCTTGGCACACGCCTGCCTTTGGGGATGGACATCCTGTGACCCAGCTCAGGGTTTTAGCACGGGTATTTCATCTTTTGGACCAGATGATCCATCTCAGAAAACCGTTGTTAGAAACAAATCAGTGCCCCAACTCATGGACAGTTTTGTCTAAGGCCTTGGGCAATTTCTTGTCTTCATTCCTAGAAGAAATCATTTTGTAAGCAAGTCACCTATCAGAAAACACACCTGCATGCCAGATGCACACAGCTGTGTGTGAGCAACTGCCGATCCATCTGCAGAACCATCTAAACGAGGGAGACAGGCAATCTGATCATCAGATGACTCTTGTAAGTGATAGTACCACATGCAGTATTCAACAGCAACAGACAAAGCAAACCTGGGCTTTCTCCTGAGACTAAGCCTCAAACAATACTGTCCCTCCCCCCAATTTGATTAAATCTGTTCACTGAGCAAGGAAACTTGGTTCTGAAAATGCTTACTGGGAGGCCTGAATTTGGACCCATCATCTGATTGCCATCAATGGCCCTTGGCCCACAGTGAGTGACCTCCCGTGCAACTTTTAAGTAATTTGTGGAACCAGCAATCAAAAAGTTTATGGCTTAAAACCTGGACCTGGGAATTTAGAAATAGAAATAATTACATTGATGTTTATGCCATAGTATGAAATCTATTATTTAAACTCAGGAGGTCTGGATGCTCCCACTAACTTACATGATCCTGAAGCAATGACTTCACCACGCTGAGATTCCGATTTCTCATTTGTGGATGAGAGTACATCATCATAGTTCAGTCTCCCTCGCTGGTAAGTAGTAAAAGAAGTCAAGAGATGAAATGCTAGAATAGTGTCAGGAAAAGAATAGGAAATAAATTGATATTTGAATGTACTATGTTTACAACAGACACATTCAGACTGAAAATGTGTAGTTCTTTTGGTTAAAGTTAGAAAATATATATTCAACTTTTTGAATTTCAACTTTTTGTAAAACACAAGTGATGATAGATATAAAGCTCTTGGAGAAATAGAATGATCAGACTCTGAATGGTGAGCGTTATTAAAAAGCAAATATCACCAAGCACAGAGGCCACTTACCCATGATCAGTGGTCTCATATGAACGTTCACGACATCGAATAATTAACGTTACTCTGAGCCTCTGTGCATTCAGGTCTCCCAGGGTGATGAGACTACAGGGATGATGAGGCTACATGGTCTCCCCAAGAAGGCACTCTCTCTCCATCTTCTCTCTGTGTGTGTATGTATGTACTCAGTCACTTAGCCATGTCTGGCTCTTTTGCAACCCTATGGACTGTAGCCTGCCGGCTCCCCTGTCCATGGGATTTTTCCAGACAGGAATAACTGGAGCAGGTTGTCATTTCCTGCTCCAGGGGATCTTACCGACCCAAGGATCGAACCTGTGTCTTATGCATGGGCAGGCAGATTCTTTACCACTGCACCACTTGGGAAGCCCTTGTGCTGTGTTGTGCTCAGTCGGTCAATGGTGTCCGACTCTTTGCGACCCCATGGACCATAGCCCACCAGGCTTCTCTGTCCATGGGGATTCTCCAGGCAATAACATTGGAGTGGCTTGTCATGCCCTCCTCCAGGGGATCTTCCCAACCTAGTGATTGAACCCAGGTCTCCTGCATTGTAGGCAGATTCTTTACCATCTGAGTCACTAGGGAAGCCCTTACTTCCATTTTGCTGCTGCTAAGTCACTTCAGTCGTGTCCGACTCTGTGTGACCCCATAGACGGAAGCCCACCAGGCTCTCCTGTCCCTGGGATTCTCCAGACAAGAATACTGGAGTGGGTTGTCATTTCCTTCTCCAATGCATGAAAGTGAAAAGTGAAAGGGAAGTCTCTCAGTTGTGTCCGACTCTTAGCGACCCCATGGACTGCAGCCTACCAGGCTCCTCCGTCCATGGGATTTGCCAGGCAAGAGTCCTGGAGTGGGGTGCCATTGCCTTCTCCATACTTCCATCTTAGCCCCTGCTAAATAAATGCCAAGATATGTTCAGCTCCACTCAACAAACATGATTTACATGAAGCTGGGACAAGAATACTCTGCACAAACTCTTAAGTGAAGTGAAGCAAAGTGAAAGTCACTCAGTTGTGTCCAACTCTTTGCGACCCCATGGACCATAGTCTACCACACTCCTCTGTCCATGGGATTTTCCAGGCAAGGGTACTGGAGTGGGTTGCCATTTCCTTCTCCAGAGGATCTTCCCAACCCAGGGATCGAACCCAGGTCTCCCACATTGTAGGCAGATGCTTTAGGGGACTAGAAATCCCCAACTTTTCCCCAGCAAGGAAGGCAACTTGACCCCCATGTGATCTCCATCTGTGGGGTGCAATAGGCCTCTTTATGTGGGATGGCAGACTCCCTGGGGACCACATGCTTCACTGAGAAGAGGACCTGGCCTTTGTGAGGAAGGCAGAAGGGAATTCCATTGAGCTGGAATTCAGGTGAGTCTGGGCTGTTTCTGGCTCATCCTGTGTATCCTTGAATCACTCAGCTTTCCTGGGGTGGCTCCATTTGCCCGTAGATTCAGGATAACCATATCACCTCCTTTCATCCTTATTATGTTGACAGGGATCCAAAATGTGTGTGACTAACATTTTAAAAAGTGTTAATACTCAAAGGAATGATATAATTACATAGAAAATTCACATATGTAAAGTCTCATTCCTAACAAACAGGTGCTCACTAGAAGGGGAGAGGGATTGAGTGAAATAGGTAAAGGGGATTAAAGGGCATACATTTCCCAGTTATAAAATAAATACATTGCAAGGATGTAATGTACAGCACAGGAAATGTAGCTAATGAAAAGATAAAATGTGTATGAAAATGGCAACAAACAAATACATAGCTTCCTCAGGGAACTGAAGTTCTAGGGCTGTGACATATTCACTACGACATAGTGTGACTTTTGTCTGATCATCCCTGGAAAACTTTCAAATCACTTGCAGGTTCAAATCCCTTCAACTCTCAACATTCTTTTGTGCTCAGATTCCTATTCCTTTGCCCCCAAATTTCCATCCTTTCTGGGTGTTCTTTGGAGAGCAAGCACCCTTCCCTCCCCAAATACCCTACACAATGCTTACCCCACCAATCCTTCTGGGACTAGCAAATAATGTCTCCTTCTCGTCTCCCATCCCTCATGCAACCTGTCCGGTTTTCGTGGTGGTAGGAGGATCCTGGGCATCTCATCTTCTCACGTTTCCTTGAGTGGCGTCTGCACTGAACCATGCTCGAGCTTTGGTGGCAGCTGGGGATGGATAATGAGTGCTCTCACCCAAGCGGCTTTCTTGGAGAGACTTGCCCAGAAAGCCTGTGAAGCTGGACCTGGTAACAAATCTGTCCAACTTTCCAGGGTCTCAGGATACTCTGCCCAGCTCACCTTAAATCAATTTCCCAGTCCAGCAGAAAAACCAGGCAGGATTGTATTGAATCTATTCCCCTCCATTGCCCCTCACTGCATTCCCAAATCACATCTGGCTTCTAGCAGTTTCTTCCAACCAGCATTTAATCCTCAGCAGTGATCCTTTTAAGAAATTTAATTTCCTTCTCCACTCTTTTCTCCCCACCCAACTTTGCCCATAAAAAAAAAAAAAAGCTGTTCCCGGAATTTTCACTTTCTGACATCATATAAAAACTTCTTTGTTCTGCAAATACTCCTCAATGCCTAATCCATCTCCCAGACCCCTCGCAGAGATGCACTGTGTGTTCGCAGAGTCTATAGACCTCTCATTTGCTGGCTGCTTCTTACAACAGCCTGGAAGTTGAGCCTTTTAAAAATCAATCTGACGCTCTGCTTTCCTGCACCCCCACCTCATGATTTGCACAGAATGGCAGTCTCCTGAAGATATTATTAGCTCTTATTTTTACAACTGCCCCCAGTCCTCCAGGAAAGCACCAGCTCAGTGCCCTCAGCTAAGGCCCTCACAGGAATATTCACAGCCATCCACACACCCAACTCCACCCTCTCTGCAAGGAGCAATTTTGGAAATTTGGGTGGCCAGCTCAAAATCCCCAATACCACCAGAAAACCTTAATTAGAATACTGTGATTCTACAGATCACCAGGAGAAATAATGTTTATGATAATAACTCAAATTACAATTAAAATTTGTACCGAAAATAAAGGTCATTTTTTTTTTTTTTGGAACCTCATCCTATATCAGGTATGGCGCTAAGTACACACCTGCATTATAATCCCCCCAAAACTTTCTGCAGTAGGTACTATTATATCCCCATTTTTCAGAGAAAGTTGAGACAAGAGGCAGTGAGCCATTTGCTCGAGATCACACAACCAGAAATTGATGAACTTGGGTTTATGCTTAGGCTGCCTGATGCCGAAGGCTGTGCATGTCTCCACTGCATGACACTGCTGTCCTGGGACCAATTTGAAGTAGCTAAAGCAAAGCAGAGTCTTTCTTATAAGCACCCCAAGGGTGACTGGTGGAACCCAAGAATGCAAATTGGGCCTCAGGAGCAACTGAGGCCAAGGACTTAAAGATCATCAGTGTGCCCTGGGAGTGTGTGTGGTCATTCCTGACTCTCTGCTTCCTCTCCCAGGTCACATGCCAGGCAATGTGGCTACCATCACACATGAGAACTTCAGACTGATTACAGACACTCTTCCCAGATTCAAAAATGCTTTGGGGAAGGAATGACTGGCAGGGGAAGATCACAGGAAACCATAGCAGTTCCCTCAGTAGCCATGTGAGTAGATGGAGGGCAAGGGGAAGAGGAAGGAAGGAAGCTAGTCAGTTCCATAAGGAAAACGATGCTGGGAAGATCGTCAACTGGATGAGTCTTAGAGTGGCCTTAAGTAAGTTAAATCACCTTTTGAACCCTGGGTACACCATCAAAAGGATGGGGATGACAGCATATTCCTCTGAGAGCTGTTGTGAAGACAAAAGAAGACGTTGTGTGTAAAATGCTTGGCTTGGTGCCTGGGACATGGTAAATACCCAATAAATATTAGCTATTACTATTATTAACTCTGAGCCATTGCAAACTCACAGTGCGGGCTCAGTTTTACTCCTTATAAATAAACGTTATTGTACTAAATCTCTTGGCACACAAGATGCTCATCACCAGTACTTTTTCCTGGAAAAAGTAGGAAAACAGCTGAGGGCAGAGTTGTGAGGTCCCCCCAAAGAATCTGTTCTAGGATCACAAAGGATCTGGCAGGTGCTACAGGAAAGCTGGGAGTAAGAGTCTTTAAATGTGTCTTCTCTGAGCCTCAGATGGTAAAGAATCCGCCTGCAATGCAGGAAACCCAGGTTCCATCCCTGGGTTGGGAATATCCCCTGGAGCAGGGCATGGCAACCGACTCTAATATTTTTGCCTGGAGAATTCCATGTGCAGAGGAGTCTGGCAGACTACAGTCCATGGAATTGCAAAGAGTTGTACACAAGCCAGCCACTAACACTTTCGCTTTCTCTGAGTCTACACCCTTATGTATTTCATGGCAGACCAAAGATTTGAGTGCCCTGAAACTGGATGTGAGTTCTGCATTTCTGCCTGCCCTTCCTCGTTTCCAGTGTTCCAGTCTCCTTGGTCTGTCATTCAGCCTCCCTGGAGTTGGCAAAGTGGATGAGGCCACAAAGGTCTGGCAGTCCTTGGCTATGGAGGAAGGAAAACGGGTTCCTTGCTACCTCTGTCTTAGAGGTAAGGCTCTTTCCTGACTCTCATGCCTGCTCCCTTCCTCCTCCCGACTCCGTGAGTCCAACATTAGAGAATGTTTTCTTGGTTGGCAGGTTGGGGCTGAAGAAGGGAATCAGATGAAGGAGGGAATCAGACAGTCAGAGCCCAAAATGCCACATGCATCAGTCTAATTTATTCAGACAAGTTTCCATCTGGGTATTTTCTATACTATCAAACTCTGTATCCTTCAGTGAAGACATTTGTCTTAGCTGAATAAAATCTCTTAATGGTTTAATAAAAAGCACTTAGCTCAGTTTTCCTAGTTTTATGAGTGCCTTGAGGTCCTTCAGGAGAGCAAACATCTTTGCCGGGATCATTGAGGGAAACATAATTATTTTTCTGCCTTCTGATAGATTATTTTGTGGAAGGAACAGTTCCAGATGCTCATCACATGCTCCCAGATTCTCTGACGCTCCATCCAAAGACAGGATGTGCTCAGTGAGGGAGCCAGTGGTGGTCCTCCTTCCTTCCACAGACGACCTGCCAGTCCCTTCAAAGACATCTTCTTTATTCCTTTCTTTGCTGAAACAGCATCTGTACCATTATCACTGCCAATTTGTTCTGTTCAGAATAAATTGGAGGTCAGTTAGAACCAAGTGCCAGGAGCAGAAGCCCAACAGGAAATTGGGTTAGTAGAAATTTCATGAGGATGAGAACTACTGGGGAAGCGAAGGAGGACTCAGTGGAAAGAAACAGGCAAGGGTCAGAGAGAGAGAGGAAACCGGGAAAGCCAGGAAAGCAGAACAGGCAAGGAGTGTGTGGGCTGCAGAGGCAGAGAGTGGGGAGGAGGAAGGAGGGGACTGATCAAATACGGAAGCCAAGGTCAAGTGACGGCTGAGCACCACCCCTGAGCCCGGGACCCAGGAACATGCACGGTGCCCCCAGGCCTCCTAGGAGAGAAACTGGCAAGAGCCAATGCCAGGAAGAAGGGAGCAAGAAGGTAGAAGGCTGTGGGAGAGCACAAAGGCAATGAATGCAGAGATTAGAGATGGTTAGAATGACGGGACTCATGGGCGCACAGAGATGGTTTCTTTTTTTTTTTCCAACTGCATGGCTTGTGGGATCTTAAGACCCCAGCCCCCACTCAGAGATTAAACCCAGGCCCTCCCCACAGTGAGCACAGTCCTAGTCAGGGAACTCCTCTGAGATGGCTTTAATTTTGCCAATAAGTATATAAAGTAAATGGGGGCTTCCCTGGTGGCTCAAATGGTAAAGGATCTGCCTGCAATGCAGGAGGCCCTGGTTCCATCCCTGGATCAAAGGATGATCCCCCAGAGAAGGGAATGTCTACCCACCCCAGGATTCTAACCTGGAGAATCCCATGGATGGAGGAACTTGGTGGGCTATAGTCCATGGGGTCGCAAAGAGTCGGACACGACTGAGCAACTAACACTTTCACACTATGTAAGTTAAAGGCTCAGAGAGGTCATGACAGCTCATCTGTGCATTCATTCACTCATTAGGTCACTGAACAGTATTTGTTAAGCACCTTCTATGTGGCCTGCTCTGTGCTGGGCACTAAGGACACCGTGCTGAACCAAACAAGGTCCTTGCTCTCCAGGAGCTCACAGTCCATGGGGGCATGTGGACAAGTGAACCAGCAAGGGCAGCCTCAGGGGATGAGAATTACACATTCAGGGGTCATGGGAGCCAGCACAAGAGGCCCATGACAGCCTTGGGGACCAGGCAGGGTAATGCAGGCCCAGAGGCTAGCCACCGAGAGCCTCCAGCTTCAGAGGGGTTCAGTGACAGAGCCTGAACTGGGGGCCCAAGCTCCTGGTTTCCAGCCCCCTGCATCCAGCTGCTTCTAGGGTCTGATTTTGCCTCCATCAAACTCCCACATTGTGACAACTCATCTCTAAGCTAAATGCAGAGGTTCAAAGCCAATAGCAGCTGCCTTTCATATGTATCAGGAAATCCTTCAGTGGCTCACTAGTCCCTTCAGGATCAAATCCAAACTCCTAGCATCCAGGCCTCCATTCTCTCCCCTATCTGGCCTGTTTATGCTCCATTTCCCTTCTTCCCACTGTGTTGCAGCCTCACTGAAGTATCTGAAGTTGTGTGAATGGGCCTTCATTCTTTTACAGATAAGCCTCCTTTTCCTGGGGCTTGTTCCCTGTATTTGCCCAACCCCCAACCTTACAGTGCTTGACCTCATATTGAACTCATCTCAAGACTCAGCCCAGGTTCTTCCCCCTCTTAAAGATCACTGGCCCTCTAACTTGTCCCTCCAAGCAGTGTGATCAGGTGTCCCCTCCCTTAGGCTCCCACTGCAGCTCTCTGGTGGCACTGATCATAATGTTTTCATCATCTCTTGACGTGTCTGTCTCCCCTGGGAGACGGCAAGGCAGGGATGGTAGCCCGCTCATTCATCTTTACTACTGGTACCTGGCCTAGATCCTTACCTACACGAAGTCTGGTAGAGCTGGGGAGATGACTTGAAAGAAGTTTGGGGAGCTGACTTGAAAGAAATCCCCAGTGAAGTGAGCTGCAGGTGGCCCCTAATTCAGTTTGGAATGATTGATCAACCTTTCCTCTCACTTGAGACAAGTTTTCATTTGCAAAACAGAACTTTGGGGTGCACCATGGGAGACCATTCATTAATTGAGGTCTCCATCTGGTGAGACCTTGTGTGAGGGCACCGACATGGCCTGGGGAGCGTGGCGGGATTGAATTTCAGCTCTTGATGCTAACTTCCCATTTTAGAGAATCCTAGAGGAATTTCAGTGGGTTTGGCTCCTATAATCAATCATGAAGAGAAAAGAGGGCTCTTAACTTCTTCATTTATTATGTTGTTCTTACTGGTTAATTCATTCATACATTCAACTAATTCTTATAAAACATAGGGCCTTAGGTCGCAAAGATCCCCTGGAGAAGGGAATGGCCACCCACTCCCGTATACTTACCTGGGAAATTCCATGGACAGAGGAGCCAGGCAGGCTACAGTCTGTGGGGCTGCAGAAGAGCTGGTCACGACTGAGCGACTAAACAACAATAACAGGGCTAGATATTTACCTTCTGAGCGTATCCTCTTGCTGTATGTTTATTTTGATATGCTCAGGGTACAGACTGTTACTGTTCTGCACTGAGTAAACTTTAATCAGTTATTTCCTCATTAGACTACAGTAGCATATAAGCTTATGGTTCATGCAATTCATTTTATCTTTTTAAATTTAATAAGACACAAGTTGGATGGTCATTAAGGGTCTCCTGTTGTGCGTGCAGAACTGAAAATAAACACGGATAAAATTAACTCTGGTTCATTATGTTCAGCAAGAAAAGTTTTCTCCCTTGCAGTCCTCATAGTAAGGGCCACAAAGGCGAAGTCAGGAAGAGGTAGCTCCATTTCCTTCCCCTTCTGGTATCCATGCGACATAAATAGAACAACAGTTAAAGCAGCGAAGCCGCTCGTCCTAGTAGCTGCTTTGGATCAGCACAGTGCAGGCTAGTGGACTTCAGGCATTCACTGTTTTAGAACCTAGTGATGAATGAAAACTGTTTCTGCCTTTAAAGAATTCACAGGATCATACCTGGGAAATGACAGTGAACTGGCCACTAGATAGTGGAACATCTAGTGGGCAGGGTTGTGGCTGGGAAGGCAGAGCTTAGCAGGGAGGTCCTGCAAAGGAGGTGACCCCTGGGCATTATTCAGATGGCTCTGGTACAGAGGAATGCCAACCGCCACTCACAATAAGGGCCTTCCCTGATGCCTTAGACAGTAAAGAATCTACCTACAATGCAGGAGACCCAGATTCAATCCCTGAGTTGGGAAGATCCCCTGGAAAAGGAAATGGCTACGCACTCCAATATTCTAGCCTGGAGAATTCCATGGACAGAGGAGTCTGGAGGGGTCTACAGTCCATGGGGTGGTCGCAAAGAGTCAGACACAACTGAGTAACTAACACATACTCCAACAGGACACACTGGGTCAAGGCTTTCTGCGCAGAAGAATATGTCTGTTCCTAGAGAAAAGTTCTGGGTCCACCAAGATTCCCCAGACTCCTGTCTGGGTTACCAGAGTGAACTAGAGTCATCTGGAAAATTGGCTTCTGGTAGTGCTCCAATCGGAAAGATACACCAAAAAGCAGAAAGCAGTATTTAGCCAGTGGTCCATCCCCAACCATCATCCTCTTCCCCAGAGGCACCCACAAGAGCAAAATCTGATAGGATAGGTATTTTCTCTGATCATCCTAGTGGGGCTGTGTCTCAGGGGGACACCTTAACAGCATGGGTCACCCTAGGGCTGGGGAAGGGCCTTACCTTCTCTCCAAGAAACAGAACAATCCCTTGTTCGTACCTAAAATCCCTCTGATGAAGGGCTTGGTGAGGAAAGGGAGCACCTTAAAATTCATCTGAGATTCTTATCCCCAGAATCAACCTTTAGGGTACCAGAATTTTTCATGCCTGGGGCTTTCCCTTCAGTGATTACTACCAGCACAGATGTTGGAAAATGTTAACAGTGGCCTCTACTGTCCAGACGTAGTATTACCACATACTTAAATCTTGTCTAGGTATTTTCATTCATTCATTTCATTCACTCATTCGTTTGTTCATTCATTCATTCATCCAGTCATTTTTCAGTAAACACTTATTGAATGTACTCTCTGTTAAGCTAGTAAGATAACGTGATTCAAAGGGTGCAGGAACGAAGGCCCCCCTCTTCTTTTCCTAACCTTGAATCTTCTGTCACTGGTCCAGATGTGGAGCCAGAGAATTACAAGTTTCTCTCCCCTTGGTATTTAGGCATCATACTCCACTGTGACAATACAGAAGGTTTTCTGTTTAAGATAATATATTACTCCTTGGTAGTCATTAACACTTTAGCAGAAATTAGGTTATTCTATCAGAAAGAAGAATACTTGAGGTGAATACATACCAATATGTGTGGATTAATAAAAGAACGAGACGTGGTCTAGGAAATGCGACTAGATAGAGTAGTGAAATGAGACTCAAAAGGTTTGAAAAAGAGAATTGAAGGCATTAGGCATCTTGTGAAAAGAGGGAAGTCAGAGAAAAGTAGCGTAACTAATGCCTTTGGGGGACGAGTTCTCAGTTCAAATCCTCTCTTATTTACTAGCTTTGGATTTCAGGTAAGCTTTACTATTTGTTTTTGTTTTTGTTGTTTGAGCTTTTGTTCTTGTTGTTGGTGGTTTGTTCCTTTTTTGCTGCACTGCAGAGCTTGTGGGATCTCAGTTCCCCAACCAGGGAGTGAACCCAGGCCACAGCAGTGAAATCTGGAATCTTCTTAACGTCTCTACACCTCCCTCCCAGTTCCTCACATAACAGTGGTAGAAATTAAATTGTTTTCATCTAAAGTACTTAGCACAGTGCCAAGCACTGAATCAGTGTTCAGTAAACATTCATCATTATGACTAGAGGGGAGGAAGGAGGAGGCTGTGGATGCAAAGGGGCAAACTACTGCTCACGGAGTGACTAAGTCCAGCCCTTCCCTCTGCCCATCACCTTCTCTGGGTAGATCTCTTTCAATGAGCAGCCCTGGGTGAGTCTCAGCATCTGACCTCACCGCTGGACAGGGCACCAGGGATCATCAGCCGAGAGACTGGCAGAAGGAGCCCTAGGGTTGCTCTCAGTCCTGCAGCTGCCATGAGTAGGCTGAGGAAAAGGCTTGGTGGGGACACTGTGGACTTAGCACACATGTGCAAACAGGTCTCTGTGGCCAAGGCTGGCCTGTCCCCCCTCTGCCCCTTCTCCTACTTGGCTAGTGTCACTACTCGTCACTGACACTTCTGAGCAACATGAACACAGGAGCCACTTCCTGGAGGTCTCAAAGGCTTTAACTTTTTTCTAAAATCAGATTTGAAGTAGATTTGTCCATGGTTATGCATCTTCCAAAATTAGCATGCCTCATTAGCTTGGCTCAGAAGTAACAGGAAAATGCAGCTATCCACAGCATCTGGGAGGGTTTTCAAAGGAACCAACTGGCCACAAAGCGTAACAGAGGGATGTCATGAGGTCCTTTAAAATCCACATCTCAGATCCGAGGCTCAGATCTTGATGAGGCAGTAAGCCGTGAGGAGCCAAGCCCTGTTGTTAATTTAGTCTGGCATTAAGGATGGTGTATGGGGTGAAACTGAACACCAACCTCAGGACTCTGGCTTCCACGTCCAACCAACAGACCCATGTATAACAGGAGCCGACGGGCCCACAGAAAGCTTAGAGGAATTAGGGGTCTGAGCCTGAGGTTACCAGATCACCAGAATTAAAAGTTTTACGGAGGGACTTCCCTGGTGGTACAGTGGATAAGAATTCTCCTGCCAATGCAGGGGACATGGGTTTGATCCCTGTTCTGGGAAGATTCCACATGCCATGGAGCAGCTAAGCCATGCACCCCAACTATTGAGTCCGTAGGCCACAACTCCTGAAGCCTGCATGCTCTAGGGTCTGGGAGCCTCAACTACTGAGCCCACGTGCTGTAACTACTGAAGTCCATGCATCTAGAGCCAGCGCTCTGCAATAAGAGGAGCCACGGCAAGGAGAAGCCTGTGTACCACAACGAAGAGGAGCCCCCCCTTGCCGCAATTAGAGGAAGCCTTTGTATAGCAACAAAGACCCAGCACAGCCAAAAATAAATAAATTCATTAATTTTTAAAAAAGTTTTAGGGAGAAGAAGATGAGCATTTTACCCACTTGAAGAGTCCTCACTTGAGTAGCCTAATCACTGGACTTGGAAGAGACTGAAGCAAAGTGGGCTCCACCTTGAGGACACTGACTTGTTAGCAGAGGGGAACTTCTTCCGGGGGTATTCCCTGGAGGGGCCTTCTGCATATATTCCAGTCCAGTGCTAGAAATATAGTGGCCCTGAATTTGTTAAGAAAACCAAAGAGTTATCCAGTCAACCCTCCATATCTCTGGGTTCTGAGTCCAGGGGTGACCTGGAACCAACTCCCCTTCAATACCGATGAATGACTGTACCATCTGTGGCGAGGGAGGTCCTTTCTACTACAAACAGGGGCAGTTGGGCAGCCAGTTGGCAAATCAGAGAGTCAACATGGGGTGAACTCTTGCCAGTGGTTGAATGTCTGGAGTTTGAATCCCTGCTCTACAGTGTGTATAATCTTGAACAATTTTTTAAAACTCTTTTGAATCTTAATTTTCTCACCTGTCAAATGAGGATCATAATGTCAAGTTACAATTAAGATAGAATGAAATAATATTCATAAAAGGCTTGGCACAAGATAAATGCTCTAAACGTAAGGCTAATATAACCCATATGCCCCAGGATTTACCAGCCTGTAACCATACTGTAGAGTCCTATTTCCTTTTAATGCCTGCATTTGTACAGTATGAGCCCCAGTGGCCTAATTGCCAACAGTCATAAGGAGAATTTAACAAGAGGAAACTGACAGCTTAAGCACAATTTCTGGAGAAACAAGAGCAGGTCCTGCTATAGGGAGGTGGCCACGTAACCCCTTTTCCCACTTTGAGCTGCGTGCTGATCTCCCTCCATCCTTTCTTACGTCATCCAGTCTGGTGGCTGCTTGAAGGAAAAGTGCAGATAGTAGGGGTCTCTGTTTGCTGTCTATTTGATGGAGGGTAGATAGGTGTTCCGGAAGGATGCTGGTCTGGATAGAATTAATTCAGATACCCAGATGAGTCCCAGGGTTAGCTCTACTCCACCTCTTGAGCCACACCAGAAAGGGAATCTGATGCTTACAAAGTGCAGAAGCAGATGGAGAAACAAGCACGGAGACATCAAGAGACTTGCACAAGGTACGATCAGGAATCAGTGTTTGCAGGGGACCCCGTTTCTGCTCGCTGCTGCACTCTGCGTTCTTTCTAAATTCACACAGCCAAATCCTGCCTGCTCCATTCCCCATCTTTCTCTTCCTCTCTTCCACTCATACACATGTCGCTCCATGTGGGCAAAACGTGTACACATCTTGAAAGCTGGTACAAGTTTTCTCACCCGAAACTGTAGGACTGCGTGTATAAGTTAAACTGGGAGTTTCTAATTATCTGCTCCAAAGAGAATTGCCGATGAAGTGAAGAGTCCAAGAGAGCAATTACACATAACCCCAAATGGTTTATTTTTCATGTAAGAATGAAAGTTTTTTCTCTTTACAACACATTTCTCTATTGTGCCTTGATCTCACGAATATTCAAATGAATCTGCATTCTTTGAGCACCCAGCCAGTGACAGCAGAGGCAGCGGGCCACCCAGAAGCATGCTGGGTGGCAGAAGAAGCCAGTTGGAGATTAAACACTTGCTCTGCAGAGATCCGCACTTAAAAGGCCCATCCCCACCACTGCAGATAGCCAAGGGACACACAGGAGGGGGAGAAACAGGAGAGGGGACAGATAACTTCTGAAGGTTCTTTCCAACTCCATGTTGGTGTAAGAACTTACTGTGTGTGCTATGTGTGTGTGCCACAGTGAACACAACCTTCGCCTAATCTTCCTCCAAATACTTCTGTCTCTTTCTCTAGATCCTCTAAGCCCCAGCTAGCCTTCTCCAACTCCCAAGCCAGCAGCATCTTTCTGGGTCTTGTATTTGTATGATTTCCAGTATGCTGGGCTTGTCTGTTTTCATTAGATGCTGCTCGCCACAGGGCAGGGGAGCCGCGTCCCCACGCATCGGAGATGCACTGTGTATGCCCGGCACTTTATAAACAATACAAACAGACAAGAAATTGGTTAATGCCTGAGATAAGCAGTTGACACAAAAATCCCCATGTAGATGGCATTGCAGTGAGAGGTAAAAGCACAACCCTCCACGTGGGGTTGTGGGAAGCGAGCTCTTCAAAAAGATAAATGTTACAATCCAGAAAATTTCATCAGCCAAAATATTCTAAGCAGGTTCCTCTGAGTATGTGTGGAACATATGAAAATGGCATATCTCCTTTTACGCCGGAGCTAGAAAAGAAAATGTTATTAGTGGGAATGACATATGTGAGCTTCACTGTGAATAAATATACAGTGTCTATATATATATATAATATGCAAAATAATAACACCTCAAATCTATATGGTGTTTTTCTTCCCAGGAACTAAAAGTGATCCATGGTTATTATTATCTCATTTATCCTTGCAGTTTTTTTTTTCACTTGTATTTTCTTAGCATATTACCAAAATATAGACACATTTAAGACTCAGTTCTTTGGCTCTCCTTTCCCATGCAGGCCTACCTTTCCATTATACTCTTCTTAAAATGTACTTAGGGAAAGAAGTGCTAACCCCATAATGGGATCTGGCAGTTTATTCATCAACCTAGAGATCAGGTGCCCCCTTAGTGCTATGAGTCTCAAGTCCTGCGTTTGCTTCCCCCAAACCCCATCCTGAGCTTCCATGCAGTTCCAGCTCCCCAGAGGGTCACCATTTGGGGTTCAAGGAGAATATTAGATGATAGGCCTCTATTACTTTGAGTTGCACACCAAGTTGTTATTACCTGCTAATGCATCTGCAAAAACTACTTAGTAGATTCATTAATCCCCTTTCCAGTGAACCCAGAAACAATTGTTAAGTGGAGACCGCTGTTTTTTTCCTTGAGAGATGGATCTGGGTGAACTCCAGGAGTTGGTGATGGACAGGGAGGCCTGGCGTGCTGCGATTCGTGGGGTCACAAAAAGTCGGACATGACTGAGCGACTGAACTGAACTGAACTGTGCCCTTGGGGCACTAGAGAGGGTATGTGGAGCACATTGTTTCAGCCATCTCCAAAGAGGAGAGGCCCAGAGGCCCTCAGAGGCAGGCCTTGGGACACAGGGGACTGTGGATCCAGGGAATGAGGAACACTCAAACCACTGTTAAGCAGTCCTACCCAAAGCAAAACCTAATCTGTACAGTGTTCTGAGCTAGAAAATCCTTTGGACATTCATCATCTACTTAGTCCTCTGGGCGATTTTCTAAGTCAGACTATGGTAGAGAGGTATAAACTGATGGCTCAGAGAGATGGTGGTTTTCATGAGGTCTCCCTGTCTTGTCATCATGGCACACACAAGCTTCCTTCTAAGACCTGGGAGATGGTCCTATGGTCACCAAGGATCTCTCCTGTTGTTTCAGGTGTCCCAAGATGGAGTGGAGTGAGACCAGGACCGCGGGCATAGGTGTGTCGGTAGATTTGTGGCCTTTAGGATGGCAACCAACATGACATTCCTTTCACTCGCCCACTTGGGCTATATGAGGTCTTCCTGTCCAGCTCTCTTTTACCACCATTGAGCTTTACTCTTTGCTTTTCTGACTCTAATGCCCCGTCCCCTTCACTGCAGAGCTGGCTTGCTTTTTAAAATGCCATTTTAGTCAATATCAAGGGACTGTTGAAGTTTTGAGATGCAGCCAGATACTCTGGAAGAAATGCCAGATGATTTCAAATTCCTAATCACTTCTTGAATTCTCCTCCTGATATTTATTTATTGATACTAAATACACTGGAAAGAAACATTTTTTTCTTTTCTTATCCAGGATAAGAGCAGGATGATTCAGGAGCTCTGAATTCTATTTGGACAGTAATCAGGGCACTTTTCTGAAGGAGGCCATCTGCCCTTGGGAGGATGGACATAATTCAATAGATATGGGGGCGGGGAGGAAAGGGGTATTCCAGGGCACATGGTATACACAGGGCAGAGCATGTGCCAAGGCACAGTAGCATTAACCCAGAACCATGTATTCCTAGGACAGTAAGCATTCTGCATTTGTGTAGCATAAACTGTGACTAACAGGAGACATGCTGATGCTGAAGCTGAAACTCCAATACTCTGGCCACCTGATGTGAAGAACTGACCCATTGGAAAATACCCTGGTGCTGGGAAAGTTCGAAGGCAGGAGGAGAAGGGGACAACAGAGGATGAGATGGTTGGACAGCATCACCAACTCAGTGGACATTAGCTTGAACAAGCTCCGGGAGTTGGTGATGGAGAGGGAAGCCTGATGTGCTGCAGTCCACAGGGTCACAAAGAGCTGGACACAACTGAGCAACTGAACTGAACAGGAAATAAAGCCAGAGGAGTATACCAAAGATCATACCAGAGAAGACCCTTTTTGTGCCAAAGAGCTTGATTTTATCGCTCTCACCCCTGAAAAGCTTGTATATCCACAATAGTTAACATCACTTCCTGCAGCTCCTTAACCAACTCACACCAGCCTCCCCATACCTTTTCTCTAAGCCCGTAGGTGATGGAGATAAGCAGATAAAGATATAAAAGGTGCCATGATTTTTTAAACTTCTGCTTTGGCAGAATAAAGAGTCCCTGGTGGCTCAGATGGTAAAAGCATCGGCTTGCAACGTGGGAGACCCGAATTCGATCCCTGGGTTGGGAAGATCCCCTGGAGAAGGAAATGGCAACCCACTCCAGTACTCTTGTCTGGAAAATTCCATGGATGGGGGAACCTCGGAGGCTACAGCCCGTGGGGTCACAAAGGGTTGGACATGACTGAGCGACTTCACTTCACTTTCACTTTTGGCAGAATAGTGGAAGGGAAATGGGAGGAGAAGATGCTTCGGGCAAGGAAAGTTGATAGAAGAGGTTAGGGGGAGTCTATCAATAGATGCACCAGTAAGAACTTTGAAGGCAAGTGGAGAGGGGAATGGAGATGAGGGTTAGGGGACTCTGAGGCTGCAGATGGGATTTGGTGACTTGGAAATAAAGAGCTCACATCCCAGGGCATCCTGTTCTACTGTTACAAGAGCGACTGTTGCATGGACCTTCTCAGGTTGTGCCCAAATCACTCACTCACTTAACAAAGATGGCACACTGTCCAGGTGACTGGCATTGCTTAAGCACATAAAAAATATTCACTAATTCCATCCTCCTAGCAGCCCATGAGGTAGGAAGTACTGTTACTGTCACTTCACAGACAGAAACGTTGAAGCATGGAGCAGTCACGTAGCTGGTGTGTGGTGGAGATGTGGTCTCAGTGTCTCGCTTCTAGAAACCCTGATGTGCCCTCTCTCAGTTAATTCCACAATGTTCAATAAATATTGAACACCTGTCTACCCACGTATCTCTGAAACTCTTTACCCACTATTGTAAGCATGGTACCCTTGTGCTGCTTGCTCCAAGTGTATTCTTTTTCACCAGGGCAGACTCACAGGCATTCAAAGACAGAGATTGACACTACTACTGAAAACCTCATGCTCTGGTTTCCAGAAGTTTCCAGATGTTCCTAATGACCTCACTCCAGGGAATACCTGGCTATGGGCTATCCTCTCACATCCTTGGATCACTTTCTTCTTCTGAAGAATAAACTCATAGCCCAGTGCTCCAGTCCCAGGCTGTGGGTCTTGTATTCGTTGCTACAGCTGCCATAATAAAATATCATGAACTGGGCAGCTCAAAGAGCAGAAATCTATTTTCTCCCAGTGTGGAGTCTGAAAGCCCAAGGTTAAGGGGCCAGAAGGCTTGGTTTCCTCTGAGCCTCTCTCCTTGGCTTGTAGCTGGTGATCTTCTTGCTGTTGCTTCATGTAGTCTTTTCTCTGCCCCGGTAGCTCTGTGTCCTAATCTCCTCTTCTTTCAAAGACACTAGTCACATTGAATGAGTGCACATACGTCAGTCTCATGTTAACTTGATCACCCCTTTAATGATCTTTTCTCTAAACATGGTCATATTTTGAAGTTCTAGGAGTTAGGGCTTCATATGAATTTTGGATGGAAACAACATACCCATAATGTGACTCTTCTCCCTGTCATCTCCGGCTGCCTGGCCCATAACTCAACGTCCTCCCAAAGACACATCTTTGGAAAGACATCATATTATAGATGGCTATAATGTATAGGTGGCTTATATTATAGAGCCTCCTCCCTGGTGGCTCAGATGGTAAAGAATCTGCCTGCAATGCAGGAGACCCGGGATTGATCCCTGGATCAGGAAGATCCACAGAGAAGGGAATGCTACCCACTCCAGTGTTCTTGCCTGAAGAGTGTCAGGGACAGAAGAGCCTGGTGAGTTACAGTCCATGGGGTCACAAAGACTCAGACACGACTGAGCAACTAACACTTTCACTTTCATATTATAGAAATAATATGAATTAAGTTAAAATGTATGCATGTAACATGGATGGTCCCAGAAAGAGGGAATTTTTTGTGTCTGTGATTCCTACAATGACATCCCTTTCCCTCCTTCCCACAGAGTGGCTGGTGCTCTGACAGCTCAAGGGGAGGCAGTGGTGATAAAAGCACAGAGGCTAGCCATGAATCTTCTCATTTTAATGCACTTCATTAAAACCAGCATTTTATTACAAAGACCTGCCAAAGTGAATATTAGACAGAAATGCATGTTAAGCTGCCATTGATCTTTCTGGGTAGATTGTACATTAAAGAGTGTACTTTCTCAGTCTGTTGGCTGCTCATACATAAAAGGGAACCAAGAATAGAGGTAAAGTGGTTCAGCCTTATCCTTCCAGCATCACTATGGCTACCCAGTGGGGTCGAGTGGGCAGAATCAGGTGAGTAGGAGATAACCCAAATCTCGTTTCCAAAGCACTTTAGACATATGGGATTTGGCCGTCTGCTCTGCCCACCCAGCTGGCTGTACCCCATGCTTGGGAGGTCACTGCTGGTTTACTAGATTCTCTTTCCAACCTGGAGCTTCTGCTCCCCAGGAGAGGGTCTGCGTTGTTTCATTTTTTAGAAAAAATAGTTTGGCTGGAAGCATGTCCAAGATCATGTTTCTCCCTTGTGTTTCTTCATCAAGGGGACAGTGTAATTCAAGATGAGGGCCGGGGGCATCTTTGAGGTCTGCTACTGATTAACGAGTGTGTGCAGGCATGTTTGTGTTACCTTATTGACACGAACAGAAACCAGATGTCTAAAGAAAAGAGGAGGAAAATGTGTTTGGCAGCTGGGAAAGAAGTGTTAGGAAGAAAATCATGTGTCTTGGGTTTACTAGACCCAGAGATGGAGTTAGTACTTGTCTGCAGAGCTGGATAATCCTTACTATGATTTCTGTCTGCTAAAATATAATAATTCAAGAGGAGTGAGTGAGCCTTACTTAGGAGCTAAGGGCTAATACTGCCAGAAAAACAACTTCTTCCAGGACCACCACTTATTCTAAAACAGTCACCTCTCTTATCATTATTCTATCTCCCACCCATACTCCAGACCCTCCCACCCGTACTTCTTATACCCTAGCTTAACCTGTACCTAGGTATAACTCTCAAAATCTAGAGGTTCTTAATCTTCAGGCACGAAGATGGTCTGTGACATGGATTCCAGGGGTGTCCTTCAGGTACTAGTTTGGAAGAGCAGATGACAGGCATGACTCATCATCAGTTTAACTGATGATGGTAAAGGTTAGAAGAGTCAAGAGAGACTCACATGCCCCAAAAGGACACAAACAACCAGATACCTACTTCCTCTAAAACATCATCCCCTCCCAACTTAACGGCTCTACCAATCCTTGCAAATCAACACACAGCCCAAATTATTAATACTGCAACAAGTACAGACTGACATGATCACTGGTTCTGTCAAGGATCACAAATAAAGATTTTGACAAGCTGGGATGCAGCAAGTACAGAGACGCGAGGGGAAGGACATGAGTGAGTTTATTACTCAGACCGATGTATGAACTTCTGTCTTATCATGACTCATAAGACATTTCTTGTGTTTTACTAATTGCAGTCTACTTATTGCTCTTCTCTCTGCATTGTCTAATTCAGATGTTCATTAGCTATGAGATTTCTGGTCTTGACAGTGCAGACTGGCTTCTGCCCCTCAACCCCACCCCAGTGGTCCATCCATCCCATCACCACCTGGAAACTGCTCAAGTTGCTAGTGCCATCTAGTTACCTCCATTTCTTCATTTTATCTGACTTACCACATTGTTTGGTAGCACTGACCTCTTACTCAAAGATGTGCCAAGTGTTCAGCTGACAGTGATGCTGGACAGCCTCACCAAAGGGCTAATGAAAAAGCAAGTGAGTAAACAAAGTACAGAGATACATCCTGTGTTCAAAGGAGACTAGGAATACTGGCATGGCTGCTGCTGCTGCTAAGTCACTTCAGTCGTGTCTGACTCTTTGCAACCCCATAGACGGCAGCCCACAAGGCTCCCCCATCCCTGGGATTCTCCAGGCAAGAACACTGGAGTGGGTTGCCATTTCCTTCTCCAATGCATGAAAGTGAAAAGTGAAAGGGAAGTGGCTGAGTCTTGTCCGACTGCGACCCACCAGGCTTCTCTGTCCATGGGATTTTCCAGGAGGGGAGCCTAAAGGAGGCACGTTTCTTCTCTCCAAGAGCTGAGCCTTGACTTTAGGTTGATTCTCTTTGGGGAGATTCATCACTGTGACTCTGCTTTCTCTACAGACATCCTCCTCTGCCAGCCCTTTCCATACTGAGGCTCCCCCTGCTTCGTCTTCTGTCTTCTTTTCTTTTCACCCTGCTCATTTTCTTTGAATGATCCAATCCATTCCCATTCCCAAGGAGGCAGCTATCATGTTTACGCTGGTGAGTCTTAAATCTGAATCTTTCTCCTGAGTTCTAGATCCACATACCAGCTGCTTATTTGATTTCTCCATAGACGATCCCTAAAATGCAACCTTTTCAAATCTGAACTCATTCTCTGTACACCCACCTCTCCATATGCTACTCTTGTTACAATTCCTTTTCATAGTCAATCATTCCACACCATCATCCCAGATAAAGTCTCACAGGCACCCTTGCCTCTTCCCTGCCTGCCCCACCCCAGCCTAGGGGCTGTCACTGCACACGTGCCCTCTGAAGGGGCTCATGTTATTGCCCTCTATGTCCTGCTCGTTTGCCCTGCGTGATGCCCTCAACATTTCCTACCCGGATCACAACAGTTGTCTCCAGGCTGGTCTCCATATTTTCATCCTTGGTATCTCTGCACTCCAGTTTATGCACCACACTGAAATTTGCCCAAAGCCCAGGTATGCCATTCTTAAAACTGTCAGATCCCACTTCTAGAGTCATGCTGCTGGAGGCCCCTGAGCCTGCCTCCCAAGCACTCTCACAATCTAGAATTTCTTTACTCTCTCATCTCTTGCTCCCTCTCTTACCAGTGTAAGCCCCAGTCCAGCTGGAAGAAGCCTTGCAACCCTCCGCATCCCCCTCATTCCAGCTCCTCTATGTGTTTATGTATTTTTTCCGTCAACAGGGAAGCCCCAGCCCCCATGGTAACCTCAATCCCTGACTTGGTACATTTCTACTCATCCTTTAGGGTCCATCTCAAAACTCTCTTGCTCTCTGAATTTCCTCTGACTCAACCACACATAGTCAATTGCCCTTTGAGCTGTGTTCTCTTGGCAATGAGCCCTCCTATAAGGACCACGAACTCCTCAATGGTGGAGGCCATGCCTTCTTTGCTGCAGAAGACCCAGAACATCTAGCAGAAAGCCAGAGCATATCCACCATCCTGCCCTCTGTGGCCCCACACTTGTTGGTCACCTCAAGTCAGCAGCCCCATAGGTCCATCCAGCTCAACAAGTCTGAAACCCAGCTCAGTGATTTCTTCACCATCTGCTCCTCTTTCTGAATTCTCTCTTAGCTGGTAACACTCTCCAAATCAAAGACCATTGTGACTCTTTCCTCAAGCCTGTTTTCTGCCCATTTTACCTCCTAAAAATGTCTCCTTTCTGCCCTCTGCCCATCCCCAGCTCCAACTCCAACACTTCAGTGACTGTCACCTTTATTAGCTGCAGCAAGAACCTCCCAATCAGCCACTCTGCCCCAGCCACTCCAGGCCAGCCTGCACAGACTGCCAGATCCACAGTCCCCTTCTTGATGACAGCCCTTCAATGGTTACCTTTCATCACTCAAAAAAAGTCCATCTGCTCAGTATAGACCCTCCAGAGTCAGCTGCTTCTAGCCCTGACTACACCTCATGCTCTGGCCACACTGAAGCCCTAAATGAACCATGCCATTCCCACCACCATGCCTTGGCCCCTGCCCACCTCTGCCCAGAATGCCCCTTCCCTTGGCTGTTCCTGCTCATACTTAAGACCAAACATAGGGGTCTCTTCATTCTCCTGGCACCTGTCTCAGATTTCCCCCCACATCCTCACATTGGATTAATTTCACCTCCTCTGTATTTTCATACTTTTCTGCATGTCATTCATTGCACCTACCACAATATCCCACACTCCTTGGGGTCACCAGCCATGTTGTGAAGGTTAGGAACTCAACAAATGTGGCATAAATGAGGACCTTTTGCCAAAGGAATGTCTAAAGGTAAAGGAAAGGACTGCTGTTAGAAGCCAGATACTCTGTATGCAGTATCTAAAGGAAGTCTCACATGAACTCCACTTGGCAAGTATTTTGCCTCCATCTATATACCATTGTGGAGAAGGCGATGGCACCCCACTCCAGCACTCTTGCCTGGAAAATCCCATGGGCGGAGGAGCCTGGTAGGCTGCAGTCCATGGCGTTGCGAAGGGTCGGACACGACTGAATGACTTCGCTTTTGGAGAAAGAAATGGCAACCCACTCCAGTGTTCTTGCCTGGAGAATCCCACAGACAGGGGAGCCTGGTGGGCTACCGTCTAAGGGCCTGCACGGAGTCGGACACGACTGAAGTGACTTAGCAGCAGCATATACCATTGAGGAAGCTAAAGTTCAGACGGGGTAAGCAGCTTGCCCAGAGATGATCATGAGGGATTCCAACCCACACCTACTCCTCTGTAACCATGCCCTTCCCTCCACATTGTGCAACCTCCCTTACTCGACCCGCAACTGCAAGCTCTCTCACCTTCAGAAGGTGTTCAGGAAGGAAGGTAGGAGCTCAGCTTCCTGGAGATCAAGATACTGCTCCTGCTACACTACCTACCTCCTCCTTGAGCTTTGATGTCTGCAGGCGCAGAGCCTTGCACAAGCTTTCTCGCTGCCATATCATATTGCAAGCTTCTATCTAATTTGCTGTTCCCTCTCTCCCTAAGGACACATTTACGTTACTGCTTTAAAGGCAAGCTTCTCTCTATGAAGCAAGCACGAATCCATTTTTCACTGGCACTCACATTATGGGAAATGCAGTGCTTTATATATTAACGAGTAATTTTCTTGGCCCTATGCAGTTCAAAATTCAATAAATGCCGTTTAAGCCCAATTTTCCCACTTGTAGGTCAGAAAGCAGCCTCATGGGGGCGGGGAGAAAGTTCCCATATATTTCCTGGTCCTCCTCCCTGCCCTTACCATCCATCATGCCTGCAGATAGTGGTGTGCTCAGAATGGCCATCGCTGCCGGTGAGCATGGCAGCCGCAGTCACAAGCACCGTGGGTCAAGGGGGCCGCAAGGCCGCTCTTCCCCTGCATCCAAAGCTCATGGCTGTCCCTTGATATCTGCCTGTGGGTAAGACCTTCAAGCTTCTCTCCAGTGGCCTGAAACTCCACCCCTGGAAAGGTCATCCCTCTGAGGTAAACACTGCCCAGCTCTCTGTTCTCTTTTAGAATGGAAATGCTCCGTGAAGTCATTTACACCTTCACCTCATGGAGTTCATGGTTTCATTTTGTGAACTGGTTCATTCTGTAGTTTGACCCTGGGTTTGAAAGCCATACGGATGAAGCAGGAAGGGGCAGAGACAAAGGACTCTGCCTTTGCGGCTCTTCCATGGTGGACCCTCTCTAGCTGGGAGGTGGAGGGTTGGAGCCCTGCTCTGGGGGAGCATAGACATCACCCTTGGGCAGAACATATTTGCCACTCTGAGCACAGGACGCCTGGTGCACTTAGGAATATGGGTCCAGGTCTGCTCTCTGCATCGGATAATAATTCAGTAAAATCTCAATTAAAACCAAAGTCATAAATCACATTTAATGTTGCCCGGATGGGTCGAATCTAATATGCCAGGCCTATTAATCATCTTCCAGGCCCTGGAATTCCAGCCTCCTTCTTCTGAGGAGTCAGGGGTTAAGACCTATTTCTCACACCCCAGAGACCAAAGGCCAAGGAGTCTGGGTACTGTGCCCTGTCCCCAGTGTGGGTCTTGACAGCTTGTGCATGACCGAGGAACCCAGTATGGAAGGGTAGCTGAGACCCGTAACCCAGCCTTTTGTCTGCTGAGTGTGGACCTTTTGGGTGGGATGGTGATGTGTAGATGCAGTTGTAGGAGCTAAACGGGCAATCTGTCAGACTGAACAAGTTATCCACGGGCCAGACAATGACTGTCGTTACAACAAGCGGTGGGCACCAGTCATCTGGGATAAGAAACAGGATTTCCTGACACAGCAGATCAAAGATGGGAGCCCCACACAAGAAGCTGGGAGACACCCTGCCTAGCTTAGGAAGACGTGGTCATGGTGGCAGGGCCCTGTCCCTGGGCAGATCTTCAGGACAGGACTCACGTCCCTGCAGTCCAAGCCTGGAAAGATGAGGTCAGGAGTGTACCTCCTGGGAGAATGAGGAACTGTGAAAGGAATCTAGCAGAGATAGCAGCCAGGTGACCCCCTAGGGAAACTGGCTCCACGAGAGTCTTTTCTGAGGCCTCAAGACTCAGAGAGCCAAGCTGGCATCCACTAGGAGAGCCAAGGCTGAAGAATGAGCTTTGCATGGCTGAATGAACTTTGAAGCCAGAGACTGGTATTTGATTGCTAGCTGTGTGTCCCTGAGCTAGGTTCTTCACCTCTCTGAACCTCAATTTCCCAATCTATTGCATAAGCTTTAAAAATTCAACTCCCAGGAATTTTTTTTTTTTTTTTTATGATTAAAGGGCATGCTGCTGCTGCTAAGTCACATCAGTCATGTCTGACTCTGTGCGACCCCATAGACAGCAGCCCACCAGGCTCCTGTCCCTGGAGATTCTCCAGGAAAGAATACTGGAGTGGGTTGCAATTTCCTTCTCCAGTGCATGAAAGTGAAAAGTGAAAGTAAAGTCGCTCAGTAGTGTCCAACTCTTCATAACCCCATGGTCTGTAGCCTACCAGGCTCCTCCATCCATGGGATTTCCCAGGCAAGAATACTGGAGTGGGGTGCCAAGGTCCAATATGATGCCCATAGGTGACAAGTAGGGGCTTAAGTAATAAAAATGTTGCAATGGTGGAAAGGCCACTTCCACACAGCATATTCAGGAGACCAGGGGCAGAGCTGAGGTCAAGGTTGCAGAGCCAGAGTCCAAGTTGGTGAAACAGGAGTATGAAAAGGTGGGGACCAAGACAGAGTTGTCTTAAGCCACCCTACAGCCAGCAGGTCTGCTTACTGGGGGGCCTCAAGGGATCAGCAGTGGAGAGATGTGAGCATCCAGTTCCAGGGGCAGTGCCCACTCCAAAGGTTGGTCTGGGCCATGAGCATGGCTGCTTCAGAGCAAGCACAAGGTGCAGCTCTTGGCTGCTTCTTTCCTTCTTCATCCCTGCTTCTTTCTTTAAATATCTATTTCTGGGTCCCCTACTACGTGCCAGACATTGGAAGCTTGAGCCTAGGACCTCATACAGAGCCAAACCTACAGGGGTACAGAGACCAGCACCCACTACACCCACACCTAGGGGAAAGCCAGCACCGCCTAAGCTTTTAAAAAACTCTTTAAAAACATCATATAAGGGCACTGAGCTGCTGTGTAATCAATATGCTTTGAAATCCACTTAAGCATTTGTCATCAAGTCTTACTTTATTCCACTGACTTATACAAAATAACAGCTGGCATTTATCCAGTACTTAGAGGTTCCCTAGTGGCTCACAGGGTAAAGAATCTGCCTGCAAAGCTAGAGACCCGTGTTCGATCCCGAGGTCGAGAATAGCCCCTGGAGAAGGGAATGGCGAAGCCCCATTCCAGTATTCTTGGTGAGAAATCCCATAAAGGAGCCTGGAGGACTACAGTCGATGGGGTGGCAAAGAGTCAGACAGACTAACCAACTAAAAATTTTTTTTATGACATGCCAGCTAAAAAGTTTACACGGATTATTTTAAACAGCCTGATCTAGGAGCTTCAGCAGGACTATTATCCCTCTTTTATAGATCAGAAAATAGAGGCTAAAAGAAGGAAAGAAACTTGCCCAGGATTACAGTAAGAGAGGAAGAAAGCTGGGGTTTCCACTAAGGCCAGCTCGGTTTTGAACAGTCATACGTCATAGGATCCACCCATCCAAGGCCAAGAGGGCCTTTGCTCATTCTTCCAGGATATCTGACTGCCACCTGGCATGTGGCCCTGGAATGCACTGATGTCTCTCCTATTGGTCTGTGGAAGACTAGAAACAAATGGTCGAAGGGCTTCCCTGGTGGCTTGGGTAAAGCCTGCCAAGGCAGGAGACATGGGTTTGATCCCTGGTCCAGGAAGATCCCACATGCTGTGGAGCAACACCTAAGCCCGTGCACCAAAACTATTAAGCCTGTGGTCTAAAGCCTGGGAGCCACAGCTACTGAGACCACGTGCCACAATTACTAAAGCTCATAGGCCCTGGAGCCCATGCTCTGAAACAAGAGAAGCCACAGCAATGAGAAGCCCCTGCACTGCAACCAGAGAGTAGCCCCCCACTCGCCACAATGAGGTTCCCCACGACAGCCAAAACTGAATAAATAATTAAAGAAGAAACCAAAGGTCTAATCTGCATACTGGCTTTCCAGGTCTGGCCAGACTCAGTGCACCTGGGTAGGAGTAGGGCAAATTCAGTGCCTTGAAAGCTAACAGCCCTCTGCCCTATTCCTGCTCCAGGAGAGGCAGAGCCCTCTAGGAGGCAAAGCCCACTCTCCAGCAGGAACCTGGTGGCTAGATTTCTCAAGCCCTGTATCTGAATAATTGTCCTCATTTTTAGTGCCCTGTCTATACTATTAAAACAGGGAAATTTATAAAAGTCAATTGATGTGGTAGAAGACAATGAAAAAATAAATGATATCTAGCATAATGAGCATTTTCTAGCCTCTGTGGATGTAAGATGACAGTAGAAGCTCTCAAAAGAGCTGCTTTCTTGCTTTAGAAAATGGCCTTAGCTCACATGAACTGTTGTTCCTGTGTATTCTTTCAGTTTGTAACATTTGCTCAGCCTGTTGCTAGGGAATGATCCAGTGTACAATCCAGAAATTTCCCAGGTGCTTGAATGCCTGCGTTCTGGGTGCTATTATCTCTGAAGTGTGTGGCTTTCCCAGCAACTCCTGACCTTCTCATTGCTTGTCCCTGGTTCTCCATGTCTAGACCCTTTGGCTAACCTCTCATCTTCCTTGAGACTGGCAATGTCTTCCAGCTCAGTACCATCTACAGTCTTTATTAATGGGATTCTTGCTCTTCTTCAGGATTGCTTACATTTTGTTAAATACTTGAAATCTGGATATTGGATTTCTGAAGTCTTGGGGTTCCTTGGACAAAGGTTAACCCATGTCTATTTAACCTGGTGAGCAAAACGGATTTGCCCCTCATTCCAAAGTGCTGAGTTCAGTGCAGTTGGGATTTGTCTTATTGTTAAATAATTCTTTTCTTTGATTATTCCCTTTTGAGCTCAAGGCTTTCTATCAAGTGTTGGGGAGAGCAGATTTGTGACTTAGATCTTATGAAGGGAGATCAGGGGACCAGTTATTCAGAGTGAAGAAGCCTGTGTGATAGCTACAAGTTCTTTTTGTCAGCACACCTATGCTTCAGATTCATGAGCCCTCAGCCAAGTCAGACCAGAGAAGAAGGGAATGTCATTCCTTGGAAGCCCTCTGCTTTGTATAGTCCTGGATTATGTTACCAACTCCACTGGGAAGTATATATTCTATGGGTATCTACCTAGCAGCCTTCTCTCATTTATTCGTTGTGTTCAGGCGAAGTCACTTCAGTCTGATTTCTTGCAACCCTGTGGACCATAGCCCTCCAGGCTCCTCTGTCCATGGGATTCTCCACGCAAGAATACTGGAGTGGGTTGCCATTTCCTACTCCAGGGTGTCTTCCCAACCCAGGGATCAAAATCACATCTTTTAAGTCTCTTGCATTTGCAGAGGGCTTCTTTACAACTAGTGCCACCTGGGAAGGCCTTTCTTCTTTGTAAGCGTCATTCTGATTTCATTCAAGTGTCTGACAACAATCAGTTTAGGATTGTTCCTTCTCTAACCCCTGACAGGAAGGAGAGGAGAGTGGGTCTTTATCAACGAAGGTAATCCTGTTCCTCCTTGCAAGGAACTGTCATGTAAATGGGTACATGCACAATTCTGGCCAATGAACTGTGAGACAGCTTTAAAGGACTTTTCTCACTTTAAAACAGAGGTACAAGAATGGGAATGTCCCTCTTACCCCGCTTCCAAACTTTGGACATTGCTGGGTAAGGATGTGATAACTGGAGCTGAGGCAACTATTTTGAGATCAAGAGGAGTCTAGCCTGACAACAAAAGCCAACATGATGGGAACATCAGTGCAAGAAGGCAGAAATAACCTAATTCCTTGATGATAAATTGAGCTACTAAGTAAGCTGGCTTTGCTCAGGCTTTGGCTTTGGACAAGTGTATACACTGAAAGGATGGTAAAAGAGGAAAGACTAAGGGTGCTGACGAGCTCACATAATGGAGTTTCTGAAATAGAAGCAGGAGAGGGCTGAAATCTTTGGAAAACATAGAGGAATTAGAAGCTCCTGTTGAAACCTTCAAGCAGGTGATATAAGTGAATTTAAGGAAGCCCTACCTAAAGGTTGCCTGCTCCCTCCAGGACTCTTGCTTTGGACTCTAGACTCTTTAAAGATGAAAATAGATACAGAATCTTTTAAAGTAGAGCTTCTTCAATGTGATTCAGAGAAAACTTGCCCTTCTGCTCTGGCCCCTGACTTCTAGAAAGTTATATCATTGGCCTGTTTCCACCTCTAATAAAAGTACAGTAATATAATTCTACATTTTTACAGAAACAGTTTCTAAAATGGTTTATCACTCTGTCAAAAGAATGAAAACTATCTTGTTGGCAAAGTTCATTATTCACACGTACACACAACCCTGGCCCCTCCAGGGTGCAAATTTTTGCCCCTTTCCTACCTTTCAACCACTGTGCACATTCTTTAACCAGCTGTCCTTGTCTTACTGGCCTTTGTTATTGTTTGAGGTGGTGGAGGCATGTTGTTATTCTCAATAGGGGTGGTGCTATTTACACAGATTCTCAAGCTCACCCTGTCGGTGTGAAT
This sequence comes from Neotragus moschatus, assembly GCA_006410615.1. Taxonomy (NCBI): domain Eukaryota; kingdom Metazoa; phylum Chordata; class Mammalia; order Artiodactyla; family Bovidae; genus Neotragus; species Neotragus moschatus. Next base: position 331,637 of record SJYA01002284.1, on the reverse strand, counting down.
TAACTATCGTTTTAAGAGACGTTCCCCTACTTAATCATCATTACAATTGCAGAACTCGTTCCCAGTGAACCCAAATATTGAGACTGCTTGTTTTACTGCAGAATCCAAATACACAAAATTAGCAAGATCAGCTCTTGGAGTGTCGGCCACTGCCAAATAAGAACTCGGGAGGATGTCTGTGTATATTATTAAATTGTGCATAATGATGGTGTGTGTCTAGAAACTGACGTCCCTGGACGAGTACATCTTTATCTCGCAGGCCGTGACATCTTGTTTGAACCAAGGAGCACTTTTTTTGATTTTTCTTCTTCCTCATTTATCAAAATGTTCTCAGTGCAAACACAGAGTGAAGGGAACCGACCCTTGGATGCATTTCAGCCTCACAATTTCCTTCGTTGTTTGCTTTGTTTCTGCGTTTTCATTTTTATTGGCTTCCAAACAAACCTGTCTTATTTGGGATCATTCACATACACCAAATTAAGGACATTTCTACCTTGATGGGCCTGGTTAACCCATGCAGCTTAATCCAGGTTAGCTGGATAAGGAATCAAAGAGCTGGATATTCTGGGGCTACCTGTTATGTATCAGGTCCTGGGAGAGGTACCTCCCTTAAGAGCTCACTTAATTCTCAAAACAACTCTGCATTATAGATATCAATACCCTACATTTCAAATATAGAAGCCAAGGCTCTGAGAACTGGGAAAGTGGCTGACCAAGGTCAGGAGGCTATTGAAGGGGAAGAGTCTGGTGTCAAATTTATGCCCATCCCAAACCCAAAGCATTACTCTGCCTATGACCCCCTCCCTGCAAAGATGGAGGAGGAAACATAAGCAAAGTTGAGGACAAGACCCAGGGCACAAGGAAGGGAAAAACAAAAGAACTGCAGAAGTAAGTGACCCTGTGAAGGAAACCATTAAGAATTCATGGGAGTGGAAGGAAACAGTCTCATTGGAAAAAGAGAAACCTAAAAATTGACAGGAAAAAGGTAGGAGCAGAAGCAGTAAACTCTTGAAAATAAGAAGTAAGATTTCCCAAGAGATGTTGCAGAAAGACATAAAAGCAAAAGATGGGAAGAAAGAAGCCTTATGGGGAGAAACACAGTAGATGTAGAGAGCTTGCTTCCTGCTGTCTCATGGAAAGTCACCTGTAGGTTACTTGAGTGGAGAATTGAGAAAAGAACCTTTGAGGAAAAACAAGTCAGCTCGGACATTAATGTTATCTAATCTTTGTGGAAAGGAAACTAATATTTAAACTTTTAGGCACTTTTTCACCTCTCAGAGTTATTTCTTACATGTAAAGGTGAGCCAGGGGAGGGAAAACATTTTCTTGGGAGCAAAAGTTGTCCCTCCTGGGAGGTAAATTACATCTTCTTGAACACTGAGCATTATAAATCTTAGTCCCAGCAAATTGCAGCCACCAACTGCTACAAACCCCAACCAGAGGTCAGTAAAAGAAGCTGTGGATCATGATTCTACAGAATTGCAGACCCCTGCAGGGTGGAAACTATTTCCTGGGGCTCCCGGGGTGCTCCACCCATCCATCTGGGGTCAGGAAGAGTGATTCTTGAGGTTTTGAGTGATTTCTCACTGAAGGGAAGGGAAATAAGCTGAATAGTAGAAAGCCTCCCCTACTGGGAATGCTCCCGTGGCTTCAGCGGTGAAATCATGTGTTTCACACATATGAGTGCATGTTTGTGTGTGTGTACCTGCACAAGTGTATACAACTGAGCATGTATGTGTGTGCACATGCACCCAAGTGTGCACATATGTGGGTGGGTGTGTATGTGTGTCCTTTATGTGCACAGCACATGTGCGTGTGTGCATTTATGTGTGTGCACCTGAGCATGTATATGCATGTGCACACATGTGCCCACGTGTGCTCCCCCCATATACACACATACAAAGCAGAATAAAGTCACTGCAAAATGTCTCTAGAGAGGAAACCTTGAGTAATAAAAGCACTGAGCTTAGAGTCAGAAAACCTAACTCGGAGAATATTTTGAGTAACTCTCCTCTTATCTGCTTTGCCACCATGAACAAGCTACCAAACCCTCCCTAGCCTTAGTTTCTTCATCATAAAATGGGAGTAATAATTCCTGCCCCACTGTTGTGAGGACCAAATGAGATAAGATACGTGAGGATACTTTGTAAGGCAAAACACATCATGAAAATATGAATTCTAACTTGTTTAGAGGCAGAACGGAAGATAATATGGCGATGATCAAATGACTGATTTTTCACCTTGAATTCGGTGTTTGTCTGCTGGCAATCCAAGGGCTGGCATAAATGGGGACTTTTTCAACATCCCAGGGCTTCTTCTGTCTTGGTAGGAGCAACCCCTCGCCCACCCCAGGCTCCAGGGAAGTCCACAGGGAAAGCTTGGCTGTGTGTCTCCGCAGCCTTGCCAGCACCCAGTGTGTCTCTTGGATGCCAACAGAAAGAAGCTCACAGAAGGCAGCAGAGCGAAACTCTCAAGACACGCGTCTCCCTGCCCACCTGGCTCCTGGATCCTCTCCACCTTGGTGGCATGCGTCACCTCCTTGCCACCGCTTCCCAGGGGCCCAGGGGAAGAATTCTCCATCTGTCTCCTGCTGCTTCTCCCACATCTCCACTGAAAGGCGAAGATGCCCTGTCCCTGGCTCAAGGGAAAAAGCCAGATTAACCTTTCTGACACCACAGCAAATGTTAACAGTCTGCCGTGCCTTTCATAATGCCAATCCAGACACCAGTCATTCACCGTCTGTTAGAAATACAGAGAATATATGTCAAAACTCACCCGCACATGCTGAATCGGAAAAGAGCAGTTATTACTGCAAACTCTGTATGCATTATTTATCAAATGAGCTCTCTGCGGCAGGAATACAATTCATTTGGACTCTCGCTCTCTCTTGTTCTTTCATTTCAATAGGAGATGAAAGAAACCATTTATAGAATCTTTCTGGGCATTACTCATGCAGCAGTTTCCCCAACTAGGGTTTGAAGTCAGACCTGTCTATTGCCTGAAGGGGGTGGGCTGCTTCAAGTGGGAAGGAAACTCTTCCTGTCTGCCAGGCTTTCTCAGGCTCCCCTCTCCATGGCCGCCACCATCTCCCCACCTCCTGGAGCTGTGAACAGCTGGATCTCTCTTCAGCTCCCCAGATACACTTGCTGGAGGTTGGAACCTCGGTTCAGAGTAAGGCAAGTAACTTTTAGATGCATTTGCTTTGTAACATCAGCTTCACCAAATGATAGTAAGGTGGGAAGTTCTGTTTGGGGCCAAGATCAGTCCCTACCTTGTCTCATATGAGGGAACAGAAGACATAAACCTCTCACTCCGTTTAGACCGATGTGAACCTTTAAGTGAAGTCCACTCACATTCACAGTCTCTTGGCTCAGAGTTGGGCGACCTGCCTGGTGGGGTGGTGGTGTTCAGAGTGGCAGTAGTGATGTGGGAAGTGATGATGGCGCTGATGAGGGTGGTGGTGGTGATGGGGATGGTGTGGTGCTATTAGCATGATGCAGGTGAGGAGGGTGCTGGTGGCAGAGGGGATGGTAATAGTGGAGGGATGAGCAGAGGTGAGGATAATCATGACGACGGGGACGGTAAGGTGGCGGTGGGGGTCTGGGGATTATGGTAGAGTGTAACGATATAATCTCCATACTCAAAAGAATTTTCATTAAGAGACAGGATACTTCTTTTGAAAGGGTTTGCTCCTGTTTCAAGTATCCATAACACTGCTTCTCTGAAGCCTGTCCGATTTTGTGTAGCTCAGAGTAGAAACGGCAAAATGAAAGTTCCGTTTCTGAGAGAACCTACTGCCTTTTGTTGCCCCAAGTACTTTCTTGTCTTTGGGATGAGGGATCCTGACCGTCTTCTCTCCTAAAAGCCAAAGCCTGCTTGGTGTAGAGCCCAGCTGCCCTCAGCTGTACATATCCAGCCCATAGTGACTCTGCTCCTCAAACCTGACTGGTCTGGCTTAGCTCACTTATTGCTTTCTTTAGTATTTATTCGACCTTGTGTATATGTCTGTCCATCTCAACCAGACTGTAAACTTCCTTGAAGATGGGGTATGACTTGTGTTTCTTAAATCCCATACCTTTTAAATAGACATACATTGAAGAATGGATGAGTGAGTGAAGGTGAGTGAAGGTTTTATCATTTTTCCTCCAAATACACAGCATAAGGGTGCATACAACAGTCAAGAAATTAATTTGAGCATAAGGATCTTTTCTGCCTTTGCAAGAAAGAGGAAATTTAATGGTTACTATTACTATTGCAACAGTAGATAGCATGCTGAGCACTATACCAGGCTCTATGCTAAGCTTTCCGCACACATTATCTCCTTTAATCTTCCCAGTGAGCACATAGAGTGGGTAGTATTTCCCCATTTTACAGAAGGGAAACCAAGGAAGAGAGAGTTTCAATAATTTATGCTAAAACTTTAAAAGTCCTAGCTTTGGGTTTCAGTAGACCTAGGTTCAAATAAGAACTCTGTCATTTAACAGTTAAATGACCTTTCTTGCAATATATATTTCATATGTGTGATAACATGTGTAATATGTAGTTAATATGATATTATCATAAGTTTTACACACACACACACCTTTGCTCAGGGCCCAAAACAAAGTAGGTGTTCAATCTATGGTTGCTCTTTTTCTTTCCTTCCTTTATCTTTCTGCTTCAGGTCTTATAGTTTTTGAGTGATGAAATCAGGGGTTCAACTTTATTAGTGGTTATACATTAACTACGTATAAGCCCATGCTCTCACATATCATATGATCAGCCTTGAAAATGAGCTTTCTCTGGGCACTGAAGGTGACTCATGGGGCATCTCCGAGGGTGATGATGCCACCTGATCAAATCAGTGAAAAGTCAGTCAGGTCAGTTGGATGGGCCGTCTCAGGTGTCTAGCACCTGTCTTACAAAGTCAGTGTCTTACCATGACCCGGGATCCCATTAACAACTTATTACACTACCAGGAACACTGTCTATGGAGATGGAGCCCTTCTCAATACAACCAGTTGGTGCTGAGGGGCAGCTTCCATGGGGAGTCAACCAGTCCAGGCCTCCTGACCCACCTTCCCAGCCGCCCACATGCAGCAGCTCTGGGGACATCTCTCTCTTGTGATGCTTTACCCAAGGGTTAAAAATTAATTTAACTCTGATTGCACTGACAGGGGAAAAGTTAATAGAAGTTTTATTTTTAATATATGAGGAACCTTAACAGGATTTAAACTTAATGCCTCAGAAATGGGAAGGACTGCTGATAATTTATCTACCAGAACCTACAGACTTTCATGGGGAGCTAGAAAAATAGAGGAAATGTTATTCCAGCAGCGAGAGACAGGATTGAAACACCCCCCACCGCAAAGGGGAGAAATCCCAATGGGCCGCCAACCCAAGACACTGACTCGTAAATTGCTCAGATCCTCAGTTTCCCCTTATTACCCTGACCTTCAGCTTTCGTTACTATCCAGAAAAAAAATGTCATTTCAATTTTTTTAAGTTGTAATAGAGTTTTTCACCTAGAAACACAAAATTTTAGAGCTGATTTCTCCCAGCTATAATAATTTGTGACACTAAGAGATGTGGAGGGAAACTTTATAACAGAAAATCGTGCTGAATGTGGGCCATACATTTTGTTTTACATGTGGCTCTTGGCTAGTTTTCAAAAGCCATTAACTTTGAAAAAACATCTCTCATGCAAAACATTCTTCAGTATCCTTAGATCAAATAGCCTGAATTATCCGTGGTTAGACTCTATTTCTTTAAGGAGACCAGTCAACTGCTTTTGCTTAGGAAATCTTTCACTGAGTATTTATCATGTGTCTACTAAGTGTCAGGTATTGTTCTAGACATTTAGGGGCGCAGGAGCAAATGAAACAGCCAGATAACCCTGGCTTTCTGGAACATGCATTCTGATGAGGGAAAACAAAAATGCTAACAAAATAAATATTGTTATATAGGCTTTCCTGGTGGCTCAGATGATAAACAGTCTGCCTGCAATCTGCCTGCAGGACACCTGGGTTTGATCCCTGGGTCAGGAAGATTCCCTGGAAGAGGGCATGGCAACCCACTCCAGTATTCTTACCTAGGGAATCCCATGGACAGGGGAGCCTGATGGGCTACAGTCCATAGGGTTGCAAAGAGTTGGACATGATTGAGTGACTAACACTTTCACTTTTCATGGTATATTAGAAAGTGACGAGTGCTATGTAATAAAGCAAGGAAGATGAAAAGGCTGTCGAGAGAGTCCATTTTCAATAGGGTAGGCAGGGACAGGCCTTTTAAGAGGTGACATTTGAGCAAAGACTTGAAGTGGGGGAATGAGCCATGTGACCATCCAGAGGAAGAAGAGTATCATAGGCCGAGACCAGGAGATGCAATGAGGCTGACGCTGGAATTTTTCCTGCGCATTTGAGGAGCGTTAGGAAAGCTGGCATGGCTGGCCTGGGGTGAGCAGCAGGGCTCGAGAAGCAGGCATGGCGACTATATATCCCAGTTTCCTGTAACAGTTTTGAATTCTACCTGTTGTCCTGGCAGAATTACTCCTTTTTATTATTACTTTTTGTTATGCGAGGATAAGTGCTTTACGATGCTGTGTTAGTTTCTACTGTGCAGGAAAGTGAGTCAGCTATACATAGGCACACACCCCTCCCTTCTTGAGCCTGACTCCCACCCCCTGCCTTGGCAGAATTATTAATAATGTCCCTGTTCCTTCTCAAAGTGCCCCAGTTTAGATGATAAATCAGATGGTCACTCTCCTTATGGGCTACCGTTAGGACTTTGATCCAAATAGAAGCCAAGGCAGGTGGTAAAGGGACAGAACCTGACTTACATTGCCAAGGACTCACTGGCTATTTGGAGCAGTCCAATGATGGACAGAAAAGGGAATAACCTCTCTTCTTAGAACGTCCCTCTCACACTTGGTCTGGTCGGTGAGCCTCAAACAACCTGCCCGTCTTTCTAGACTGACTGCAATGTCTCCTCCTTCTGAAGTGATCCCTGACACAGCCCCAAAGCCCCCAGTCCTCACAAAGTTAAATAGCTTCTTAATTGCTTTTTTTTGCACTTAGTTTTCATACCTATTACAATGTTTACACAGCCTATTTAGTTATTAGTTGATTTTTATTGCTAAAGAGTGAGGATCTTTCATCTGAAAAGGGAAACATATTTATTGGGGCCCTTGTGCTATGTGTGTGTTACTCGCTCAGTTGTGTCTGACTCTCTGCTGCCCCAAGGGGTGTAGCCCACCAGGCTCCTTCGTCCATGAGATTTTCCAGGCAAGAATACTAGAATGGGTTGCCATTCCCTTCTCCAGGGGATCTTCCTGACCCAGGGATTGAACTTGAGTCTCCTGCATCGCAGGCAGACTCTTTAGCATCTGAGACGCCAGGGAAGCCCTTCATGGGAAGCTCTGGGAAGCACCCTTGTGGTATGATCTGTGGGTGTTTCTGTCCCCGCTAGAGTTTGTGTGTTGAATCCTAACCCCCAAGGTGATGGCTTTAGAGGGTGGGGTCTTTGAGAGGTGATGAGCTCATGAAATGGGATTAGTGCTCTTACAAAAGAAGACCTCCCCAAAAAGGAAACACACAGAGCTTCATAACCCCTTCCATCACAGGAAGACATAATGAGAAATCTGCTACTTGGAAGAAGGCCTTCAGCTAACCATGCTATCAGCCTGACTTCAGACTTCTAGTCTCCAGAACTGAGGAATAAATAAGCCACCCAACCCCGTGGTATTTTGTTACACATCTTAAATGGACTAGGACACTAAGGTAAGGTACTGACTTTGTATACTTTCTTTGTTTTCCATTTAAAGAAGACAGTAATCCTTAGGGATGTAGAACAGCTCTGGTTTTCTACCTGACAAACCATCCCAAACCTAGTGCCACAAAATAACCGCCGTTTCATTATGCCCATGGATTCTGTGGGCCAGGAACTGGCACAAAGCATAGTGGGCACCGCTGGTCTCTGATTAGAGTTGAAGGGACAGAGGCTAGAAGAGCCAGGGCTGGACGATCCATCTGCCAGATGGTTTTATCACTTGCGTGTCTGGCCCAGGCTCCGGGGTGACTCACAGGCTGGACTGGCTTCTTACGGTCTCTCCGGGGTGGCGGCTTATGTGGTGGCTCAGTGTTTCGGAGAACAGGAGGAGGCTTCCTGGCCTTCATAACCTAGGCTCAGGCCTCACAGAGCATCACTCTCACCGTGTCCTATTCAGTGAAGCAATCAGAGTCTGACCAGATTCAAGGGGAGGTGCCACAGACCCCGGCTCTCAGTGTGCTGCTGTGCTGTGCTTAGCCACCCAGTCACGTCCGACCCTCTGCAGCTCCATGGACTATAGCCCACCAGGCTCCTCTGCCCATGGGATTCTCCAGGCAAGAATACTGGAGTAGGTTGCCATTTCCTACTACAGGGGATCTTCCTGACCCAGGGATTGAACCCACACCTCTTGTGTCTCCTGCCTTGGCAAGTAGGTTCTTTACCGTGAGCCACCTAGAAAGCCCACCTCTCAATAAGTACTCTAAAAGAATTTGTAGCCATGCTGTGTTTTTTGTGTGTTTATAAGCATTTTATTCAGTTTATTATAGTGGGCAAGTTCCCAGCTAAATGCACAGATATATATGAAGTATTCCTGGATTAACACAGCAGCCAGCAGTTTACACGGGACTGAGCATGGAGGTCAAGGAGAGGGCACTGAGGTTTCAGAGTCAGACCTGGCCAGAGACCTGAGTCCAGGGTGGGCCAGCATCTCAGCACTGACAGCTGCTCCCTTCTGCCAGCTGGGCACACTACAGGCATGTCTTCAACTTCACACCACTTCACCAATGTCAGGGGGATAGATATTAAAGAAACAGAACCCAGATCCTGATGCACCTTAGCTGCTTTGTAAGTCACAAACTAGCCTGCGAACAAGACTTTTAGAATATTCTGAGCCACAGGGTGGTAAGACTCCTTTCCCCCTCAGTGCCTCCTTGACTGTTTTCATTCCTACCTGGATTCCTGTCCTTAAGCCACATACTCTGATGGTCAAAGTCTCATGCATACAACAAAAGTCCCTCAAATGACAGTAGCTATTTCCAAAGTTATAGTCAGGATTTCCCTGGTGGCTTAGAGGGTAAAGAATCTGCCTGCAATGCAGGAGACCTGGGTTCAGTCTCTGGGCTGGAAAATCCCCTGGAGAAGGAAATGACTACCCACTCCAGTATTCTTGCCTGGGAAATCCTACAGACAGAGGAACGTTGGGGGTTACAGTCCATGAGATCAGAATTGGACATAACTGAGCAACTAACACACGTTCCCAAAGCAACATCATATGCAGACAGTCTATGACATCAAAGAAAGAAAGTGTCTCTGGCTAGCTATCCTCTGTGAAGGGAGTTATTCACCCTGACCAACGTCTAATTGAAAGCATAATTTAGAAGACAAATTTAGGAAGTGGACTATTGATCAAAATAAGAAACAAACTCCAAAAAGCCATCATCTACGGGGACTCAGTCATGTTTTACAACTGCCATGGTTCCCATGGTGCAGATGAAGGAACCAAGACTCAGAGAGTGAGGCCTGCTTGTTGAATACCACACAGCTAAAGCATCATGGGGCCTGTACTCCACGTGCTCTGTCTGTCTGCAAAGCACATGTTCTTTCCACAATACCAGATGCCCATGGTGGGGAAGAGAGAATGTCTCAGTGCTGTCCATCTGTGCTCGGCATAGTCGGACACATTATGAATGAATGAATGCCACGTGACCAGCTGCTTCTGAGCATTTTCTGACCTCTCCTTGCAATCCCAAGGAATGGTTTTACCACTGAGAGTTCAGTCCCCATGGCAAGAGGTATGGAAGACACTCAGGGGTGTGGGGAGAGATTTCGGGTAGAACTCTGTCTACTAAAACCCTCTTAATAGATAGAAATGTTCTTTTACTCCCATACCCAGCCCCAACAGACAGATTGCTAGACTCATCTAGAAGATTCAGGAACTGTGCAACGGCCCGGTAGCTTCAGTAGTTAACAGGCCTCAGCTCACCTTCCTTTCCCTGTAAGGATAACAGGAGCCTGGGAGCAGGGAGTCAGGGTCCATCTCTGAGAATCTGACTCTGCACACTCCTCCCTGACCTTTTCATAAAGGTGAAATGTGGCTATAATGAAAACACTTTCACCCTTGATCAAAAACTGCAGATCGAAGACCTGAGCTCACATCCTGGCCCTGCCATGTATTGGCTGCGTGTCCCAGGAGAGCTCGCCTCCCTTCTCTGGGCCCTGCCTTTATTGGCTGGTTCTTAATGGTCTGTGACTTGATTTCTGCCCCTCACACCTAACTTCCTGAAGTGCACCAATGGGCTATAAGTTTCTCTCTTTTCAGCCCTCAGGCTGGTCCATCATCAAGTCTGACTTGACTTAATTTCAAAGCTACTCCACTGATCACCTGGGTAAAGAGTTATTTGGAATTTCTGTCCTATTCTTGCCCTTTTTCTCTAAGTGTGAAATTACCTTCCTCCTTTTTTGTTCTCTACATTCCTTCTAAAATATCCACTTACATCCATACCACCATCATCTGGGTTGTTACATTTGCCTCAGCTATTATTTACTGTTTGTTTTTCTGCTTCAACACTTGTGCAAGCCAGGTGGTCTTTATTTGGGTTTTCTTTGTTCTTATTTGTCTTTTTCTTAATTTTAATAAGACACGGATAATGTAACATTTATCATTTAAACTATTACCTTGTGTACAATTCAGTAATATGAAGGACATTCACATTGTCATGTAACCATCACCAGCATCTGTCCCCAGAAATTTTTCATCAAATTGAAACTCTCTACCCATTGAACAATGACTCCATCCTCCCCTCCAGGCCAGCTTCTGGGAACCACTGTTCTACTTTCTGTCTCTGTATCTGGGCTCTCTGGGACCACAGGTATCTCTCTCCAGGCCCCTCACATAAATGAAACCATACGGTGTCTGTCCTTTGTGTCTGGCTTATTTCCTGTGGCAGTATCTTCAAGGTTTATGCATCCTGTTACATGATGGAATTCCTTTCCTTTTAACGCTGAATGATATTCCACTGCATGGATAGACCATACTTTGTTTATTTATTCATTAGTAATTGGACGTGTGGGTTGTTTTCCTTCTTTTGGCTATTGAGAATAATGTTGCTATAAAGGTTGGCAGAGAGGATCTTCTTTTTCAAAACACATATCAGTTCTGGCCACTCTCCACTCCCTTTAAGTTCTCCAAAGCTTTATGCTAAGAAGAAATCCAAACTTCTTTTGTCTGTCCACTATTTCCCGTAGGTTCACCCTCTGTTGTCTCTTCTCTGAGCTCACTAGGCTCCAGTCGTACAGTCTTCTTTCTTTTTTTTTTTTAAAAAAAGAGTTTTTGGCCATGCCATACGGAAGGTGGGATCTTCCCCACCAGGGACTGAACCTGTGCCCTCTGCATTGGAGGCACTGAGCCTTAACCACTGGACTGCCAGGGAAGTCCTGTACCAGCTTTCTGTTCAGTTCATTTCTGAAACTCACCAAGCCTGTCCTCATGAGGCCCTTTGCACATGTTCCTCCCCCTATCTGGAACGCTTCCCCCCCAGACTCAAGAGAGGCCAGCTCCTCCTTTGCATTCAGGCCTTCCTCTTCCTGAGGCATGTGAGTTGCAGTAGCCCAAGTGCCCATCCAGTCACCAGCTTCACAAGCTTCTAGCTTGTTTGCTCCCAAACAGTTGCACCCTGACATCACATAACATCCCTGTTGGCGTTGCCTCTCCCCACTCGAGACTGTGGAACGGGCTGTCTCACTCATTGCTGAACCCCAGAGCCCAGACAGGGCCTGGCGCACAGAGAGTACTCCGTGTTTGTGGAATGAATATATCCAAAAGTCAGATCCGACAGTGCTGCGTGGAAATATAGTGGGACAGAGGCGTCACAGGACTCTGAAAGGTGTTGACAGAAGGAGGACTTGGGGCACACAATGCTAGTTCCTGTTACATCCCGCCTCTGCTGCAAACTTCCTTCAGTGGCTGCTTTGGCTGCCTCCAAGTGGGAGCCCTGGTCAGACGAGCATATGGCATGGCAGGGCACACTTGGCACAATAAACCCTGGGCACATGTCCACTCTGCGGAGGTGACAGGGGAAACCTGGCTGGATCTGGCCAATGCCATTCTTCATAGGCGTGCCCCTAAGTTACCATACCACCTAATACAGACAAGGAGAGACCCATTAGTCTGTGTCTCCTCAACGTTAGAATGCTAAGTTATTTTTCAGGCTTGGCTTGCTTTCTCTTCCATCACTAAGAGCTACAGTCCTGCCAAGCCGGGAACAGATAGCTCTACCTGCTGCCGAGATAGGTGGCTCCATTAAAGGTGCAGAGGCTGCCGACCACCATCCTGCGCTTAGTGGGTCCCACACAGCTGCTCTTAGGCGCTATCAGAGGCTTCCGTCCTTGGGTGGTGGGGGCTATAGCCAGATGGCCTATCCTAGCACCTCAGGGATAACGTCTGCCACTGGAGAGATGACGTAACCAAGACCTGCTAGAAGGATGTTGCATGGGAACTCAGACACAGCCTGGAAGCTTGGAGGCCTGGCTCCCAGACCCACCTATTTTACTAACCAGGTGGCATTGACAAGTCTTTGAACTAACTCCTTCGGGCCCCAGTTCCACAAAGTGCAAAAGCAAATAATTGAGCCAGATGGTTTGCAGGGCCGTGTGAAGTCTGGACACTGTAAGCCAGGTGCAGCAAGAAGCTGCAGAGAGGTGTGATGACATCACTCTGGGACATCTCTCGATGGGAGGGGGTGAGCAAACGCTGCTTGTATCCCCTTCACATTCTGCCTTGCCCCAGCTCGTGGTCTACTTCAAGACTCTAAGCCAAGGGTGAATTTATCTTTGAGGATAAGAAGGGCAGGAAAAGAAATTACTCCCCCGCCCCTGAAAACGATCAGCTAAAAATCGACAGAATGCCCGTTGACGAAAACAGCTTTCTCATTTTTATGAGGATGCAGCTGGCTGTGCTTTCAGATCTCCATGCTGTAGACGGTTTCTTGGGACCCCTTGGATTTCCACGGGCCCCTTTGAGGGAGAAGCCCTGGCCCTGACTACTCTGTACCACGCAATCTGCCTGGTCAGGGTCCACGTTTCCGTGAAGGGTAGGCTTCAGTCATTCATTTATTCATTCATCAAACAAAAGTGTGTCTTGAGCACTTACTTTGTGCCAGGCCCTCTAGATATAGAGATGCAGGATGAAGTCCTTGTTCTCCAGGAGCTCCCCACTCAGAGAGGCAAGTCAACAGCACAAACAGGCCACAGCAGACAGATGCGCTATGGAGCTACAGGAGCCCAGAGCGGAGAACTTAACCCAAAGTTGGGAGGAGTACTCCGCTATCAGGGAGGTCTCCCTGGAGGAGGTGACACCTGAGCTTATCTTGGAAGATTCTACCTAAATGTCTCTATTTTTGTCTTGCTAAAGGTTAAAAGCAGCTCAAAGTTGCAAGGGACTGTGGAGTGACAGCGGTACCAGGGGGCTTGGGAAGAGGAGTTGAGGGTCTGATGGAGGGACAGAGAGAGGGATGATGAAGACTCGCTTGGTCGTAAATCTTTAATGACACCAAATGACAAGGTTGGGAGATAGGTGTTCTCCCAGGTAAGGTGGAGGGTTCCATCAGTGGAGTGTTAGATTATTTCAGGAGTTGCAGTCGATGGGCACGAGAGTAAGAGATCTGGACTTGCCGATAGAGAGGTCTATGTGACAGGTCAGGAGTCAGATGGAGAGAAGGAAGGGGTATCAGCAGGGGGCAGGCCCAGGAGAAAATGGGGGCCTGGGGACCAGTGAATAAGCATGGGAGAGCAAACCAGGGTTGCAGAAGCAAAGCACGAGTGTGCTGAAAGAAGATAATGAGACTCCAGGTGAAGCCGACCCTTGTTAGGCAGAAATGTGAAGAGTCTCTGGGCTATAAAAGAAGGAAGCCTTGAGGAGGGAGGCTTCCAAATCTCTGATGAAAAGTGGCAGAGTTTCCATGGGCCCCAGAACTCAAAGGCCCCCTTTCTCTGTGTGCAGATGAGAGAGAATCCCAAATTCAGCCCGGTCAGTGGATTCCCAATTTCCTCTGAGACATTAGTAAATCCTCAGCATTTGCTTAGAGCTCCATCTTTTTTGTCTGTTCTTCACCTTAATCTTCACAAATGCCGTGTAAGGACAGATGGCATCCACGAGTATGTGATCTCCAGGGCCTTTCATTTAACAACTGGCCCAGCCCAAAATGTAAATGTTTCCTAACTGGCCTGCACAACCACTCAATATTTTCCAGAATCGAACATTTGCAGAGGAGCAAGGAACGGGGAAAGGGGGAGAAGTGATGGCCCTTAAGACATCCTGCAGGACCAGCCCACTCCTGAAGTACTGGGGATGCCCAAGCGCCCCGGACATTGCTGTGGGCACGTGTGTGTCCATGGGTGTGTGTGCACGCATGCCTTTGTGTGTACGTGCCTGCATGTGTGTGTGCTTCTGTATGTGTGCCCAGGTGCCTGTGCACGTGTGTGCATGGGTATGGGGCTGAATGTGTTCCTATGTGTGAGGAGGCAGTAGCCCAGCTCCCTGGGGAACTGGTGGTTCTGCCAGCCAGTTCTGTGGCAGTCTAGAGGTGCCATCCAGTCAGGCTGCTTGGGAGGCAGCAATTGCCACAGCATTTTCTACTTCAAGTGGTCTCTACTCTTTCAGAAAAAAATCTTCACCCAGGGTCCACCTTGCCCTCAGGGGCAGACAAGGTAGTAGAGTGGGCCATTGACACCAGAATGGGAAGCCAGCAAGACCCCCCAAAGCCCCTTACAGCAGGATCTTGGAGATAAAGGTAGAGCCTCCGTGCCAGGACTCAGGAGCCCACCTGGGGTGGGGAAGCCAGGTGTGGTTCACTGGAGCTCCTGTGTGGCTCCAAACCACCCCCATTCATACACTGGGGAAGGCAATGCAGGCATCTGCTGTCTTTTCCCAACGGGAAGTAATGAGCAGCTGATAGTATCAGCAATAATAATAATAGGCGGCATTAATGGGGCCCTTCCTATGCCTTACTACCAGCCAGTGTGTTGAAGGTTCTCCTGGATTAGCTTGCTAACTCCTCATAACAACCTTAAGAGAGAGGTACATAATTGGTCCCACATTACGTGTGTTGAAATAAAATTTGATGATGTTAACTAAGAAATTTTCACTTGCTGAGCACCACATACCTCCCTCCCCATGTGAAGTCAAAAGTCTTCATTGCCTCAGAAGCTATGCCTTGTCCACAAATATTGGGGATGAATACAAAAATCAAAAACAAAAAGCAACCAATGAATAGCAACAACAACAGGAAACAAAACAAAACAAAACAGAGAAAACACAGAAATTGATCATGTCTCCAAATAGGCACTGTAAGAGTCACATTAGAGACCACAGTCTTGAAGTCCCAGGGGTTTTGATGGACAAAAGAACTGGGGCTTTTTGATTTGATGTTTCATAGAGAAGATATTTTTTACATTCCAGAACTTTGACTTGGATTATGAAGAGTCAGAGTAGGAGGGACTGGATACTAAAAGTGTCTGCCAACAACAGGGACTGGGGAGAAGGCAGATGATGAATGGTTTAAGAACTACACCTTCTCCAGACCCAGTCAAAAAAAGAAAGAAAAAAGGAGCAAGAATGAAAATAAAAGGAGGGGGAGATATGGAAGAGGGAGTAGGGGGTAGAAGAGGGTAATCTACAGGAGCAGGGGAGACCAGCAAGGAGAGGAGCCAGGGTCTCCTAGAGAATCCAGGACTCTCTCTCCCCCCTCTCAGCACCTCTCCAGACCCCCTCCATGCCACCACTACCTCCAGAAGATGCAAGAACCTTGGGCCTAGTGTTCCTGGGTTTACATTGCAGGGAGCAGCAGAGGGAGGCTTTGAGTCTCTGGAGCAGGCACACACGCACAGCACACAGCCACACAGCGAACGTCGGGGGCACCCACACACCTTGAGTACCTGGGTGGGGGTGGTCCTGCAGGATGTTTTAGGGGCTGTCATTTCTCTCCTTCCCCTGGATCACTGTGATGGCCAGGTCTCTTCTTCTGGGCACCAAGACCCAGCAAGTGTTTTTTCTTTCTTTACTTTTTTATTGGATAAATAATTCAAGATAATGTAACCTGAATAAACTTTTCATGGCAAAAAAGAAAATACAGATGAGCAAAAGGAAAAATAGTTTAAATCCTGCCATCCAGAGATGGCCACTATTAATAACTGATGTGTAGGCCTATGTCTATATATAGATCTATACAAATTAGGTATATTTTTATAGCAAAATAGTTTCCAGTTGGTGAAGGGATAGGCTACCCACTCCAATATTCTTGGGCTTCCCTGTTGGTTCAGCTAGTAAAGAATCCACTTGGAATGTTGGGAGACCTGGGTTCGATCCCTGGGTCAGGAAGATCCCCTGGAGAAGGGAATGACTACCAACTCCGGTATTCTGGCCTGGAGAATTCCATGAACTATATAGTCCATGGGGGTCACAAAGAGTCAGACATGACTGAGCAACTTTCACTTTCTTTTCACTTTACAATCAGATTGAGAAGGACTACAGCCATAAGTTACACTATGTCACAAGTAATTATGAGGCTAACGTTAATTCAGGAATTTCTATATAGTCCCAGAAAAATAAAGGAAAATCCATAGCCACCTTGTGGCTGGAAGAATGTGCCTTGGGGTAAAGAAGGGATGGAGCCCAGCTTCTGACCCAAGGATGTAATGTAGACCAGGCCAGACTGTGAGCTCTGGTTCTGATGCTGCATGGGGGGGTGCCGATGTCAGGTCCCAGAGGGTCAAGATGTCATCCTCTCCCTGCTGCTTGCAGACCCAAGACTTTGTTTATTTCCAAATATTGCAGTGCCTTCTTGCAAAATGCCCTGAGTTAGAAACCCTCCTCTCAGGATCAGAGAGCTCTGCACTGGGTAGCAGGAGGGGCAGCCTGATCCCTAAGACAGTGAGAGCCACAAATCTTTAGCCCCACACAAGCTTGAGATCAACAGCCCACCACAGTCTTAGAGACCCATGTGAAAAGATTTAGAAAGCTAGACACACAGCAACCATGTGTTCCCCATAATGGTTCAGATGAAATTATATTGTCCAGAACATTTTAAAAGCAGGCAGCTTATTTCAAACAGGGGCACACAGAGGCTACCGATGTACACTGTGAAAACTCAATAAAGGAGAACATCTAATGAAAACAGATAAAATGTAGCACTGCAATCACAGGTCATGCATGAATTATTAACCTTGGGGAGGTTTCTATCAGTCCTGAGAACTATGGATTGTGTCTCTGGTATACAATTTGGAAGATATTGGTTCTCCACTTCATAAGAGAGAGCTTGAAGCAGGAAATGTAGCTATTTCTTCTTTAAATATATACTGTAATTACTGGTCCACAGTGTCTAAATGTTATTATCCATCCATTGGTTGTTCAGAGACCTATAATGAGTAAACCTCAGCAGGTTCATGCCAGCTTCTATAGCACAGAGACTGGGGCATATCTGCCCCAGTAAAGTATTGAGAATTTGTTATTGAAAGTGTTTAAAGAGACCAAGAAATGAATACAGTCTCAAATGGGTTTAAAACATCTGCTCAAAATCTTTTGATGAGTTCTCATTGCAATCAGAAGAGAATGTAGACTCTTTTGTTGGGTTTATAAGGCCTCCCATGGTCTGGTTGAATTGGCTCCCCAACTCTGGGTCATGTCCATCACTTCCTGACTAACCATATCAGGTATCTTCTTCTTCAAGAATCTTTGAAGGGGCCAAGTTCTTTTCCAACTCAGGACCTTTGCACATGCTTTCCCTTCCCTTGAGTCATTTGTCTCCACCCCTACACTCTCTGCCCGACTTTCTCTCATTCTACAAGTTCCAGTTTAAATATCACCTCCTTGGGATTGCTGGGTCATAGGAGAAATCTATGTCTAAATGTATAAGAAACTGCAAAACTGTTTTTCAAGTTGGTTGTACCATCTTCCCTTCCAACCAGCAATGTGTCAGACTTCTGCTATTCCACGTATCATTGTGATCACTGGTTACTGGGTTTTTTAATTTTCAGCCTTTGTAATAGGCTCTCTTGTAATATCATTTGTATTTTACTAATGATATTGAACATCTTTTTATGTGATTATAAGCTATTTGTATGTCTTCTTTTTTTTAACTTTTTATTTTATACTGGCACATAGCTGATTAACAATGTTGTGTTGGTTTCAGGTCTACAACAAAGTGATTCAGTTATTCATATACGTGTGTCTATTCTTTTACAAATTCTTTTCCCAGTTAGGTTGTTACATAATATTAAGCAGAGTTCCCTGTGCTATACAGTAGGGGTGACATGTCTGTTAGAATCTTTTGTCAATTAAAAAAATTAGGTTTTTTTCCTGAATAAAAAGCGGGGGGGGGGGGGGGAGAAATATATCACCTTTTTAGCGAGGTGTTCCCTAAATGTATTTTCTCAAGTAGCTTCTGCTTGCCCAACAACATTCATCTCAGCACCCTGTTGATGCCCTCCAGGTCACTGTTCATAATTTAGAATCGTTTAGTTGTGGGTTTATGCGCCAGGCCCCTGTCTCTCCCAGGGGACAATGTGGCAGAGATTGTGTCTTTATTATTTACCACGGTAATCCTAGCAACAAGAATACTACCTTCCGTGCACTTGATGCCTGAATGAATGGATGGGTGGGTTAACCATGCTATTTGTTGCTGTTCGTTATTTTTTTGGATATAATGTATAAAAGGGTGTATTTGAGTCAGGACCTATGACACAGTCACAGGGATGAGGGGCCAGGAAGCTCTGCCCACAGACCAACAGGGGAGGCACATGGGGGGACCAGCTGCACTTCCTGTTCCCCCACCGCACCTGTCTATGTGGGCTCCTCTTTTGGCACGCACCCAAATCCTCTTCTGCCCATTGTTAGCCCCCATAAGTTCACTTCCTCCTTTTCAAATGTCCTAGGTTCCTTGGTCGGAATATCGAGAGATTCCTTAGAAACCTTCTTCATGTTACAGGGCTCCTTCCTCTCCCTCTAACAACCATGGCCCTCTCAATACACCATTTAACGGTGTTCTGTCTCTATCAGGCACTTTGGCTTTGTATGTTGGTTGTGATTCTCCTATCAGATTGTATTTCGAGTAGAGGCTCTGATTCTGGTGCCTCTCTGACCTGATCTAGTGGACACAGACCCCACCCCCACTCCTGCCAAGTTCATGGCCAGATAAATCCCAGTTTTCCCTCCCATAGGCTTGTGGTTTCATGACTCCTTCTGCCTCACGCTGCGATTCAGTTCTCCACTACCCAAAGCAGATGCTTTGAAGAGGCCCTTCCCTCAAAATATCAAACCCCAAACAGAATATTTGTCAGGACGGTAAAATCTCCCCAAGGTTTTGGAAGCCACAAAGAAAGAAGTCATATTTCAGTTCCTGCAGCAATCAATCTCAGAACCCATCTTTTTGCATTTCCTTCTGCTCGAGTCCTTCCCGACTACTCCATCCAGACTCTGTCATCCTTCCTTAGGGTCCCCCCTTCTTTTAATTCCTGTCTCTCCTTCCTCACCACCCCCACCCCACTTTCTTGGAGCCAAAACAATTCTCCTTGACTCTGGCAGAGAAATGTGGTGATTGTGCATGGAATCTGCATGTGTATGTATTAGGGGTGTCTCAGCCTCCACTCCAGACTCAAGGAGACAAAGCCTTTTTAAAACGTCTTCCCTCAGCTTATGGTTTTGCCTCAGCATCCTCCATTGTCTCTTTCAAAGTGCTAAGCACTTAGTCAGTGATAGTAAACACTTGCTGAGCATTGACTGGAGGCCCTGGTTGACCTGGGAATCCTGGGGGTAAGGTATAAGTATCATGGACCCTGACAGTGATAGAACATTCTAAGCTAGCATTCATGACCTCGATCACCTAGTGTGTGGAGTAAGAGTTCCCTTCTCCAAAACTATAAGGCCAATGTCACCCAGAGACAGGAAACTCATAGTTCAAATTAAAATAAGATGGCAATAACGTGACACACAAATATCCAGTTGTAAATGTGGAAGGGACTTAATCAGGCAAAAGGGCAGAGCTTTTCTATGGCAGCATAATGTTAAGGCATTTTATTACTGTGGCAATTGGCAAAAAAGTCAAGTGACTTTATGAGGCTTTTTCTAAATTACCTTTATTAATGCATGTAATATTTTTGAATGATTATGCTACAGAGTAAACGCTGCATTGAGCTACAAGTTGCCGGCAGGAATGTGTTGTAAATATACATGGGTGAATATGTTACTATCTTTACAACTCATTTCCCACTTCCTTCAGACTTCTGAAACCAAACGATCACGGAGTACTTGGAAAGGCATGGGTATTTTACAACAAAGCGTACAGCGTAAATTTGTTGATCCTGGAGTTAAACCAATTGTCAGAGTGTGAGGATGTATTGAGGAGGTTTTTTTTTTTTAGGAACTTCTTTTTCCCAGATCCCCTGCATCTTTCTGTGATGTTGACATTTACTTTTGAAAGCTTCTTTGGGCTGATTTGAATAAATGTGCTTTGGGGCAGCTGACAGGACTTTTCATATTCATTGTACTTTAACACTTGGAAACAGAAGAGCTGATGGCTGAGGTTTGCCTGGAAGCAGGTGGGTGAAAGCTTTTGCGTCTTCTCTCAGCTCCTCTGCATGTCTCTCTCTTGATAGACTATGATACATTGAGTTATGGTCTGGGATTCCAAACGCAACCTCTCTTCACTTCTAGAGTCATCTCTGAGACCACCCTCTCACTCAGAATGTGCTAATGATCCAGCCAATATAATTTCGGAGCTTGGGATTCAGAATCAGTGTTTCAACGCAGCTCTCTCCCGCCTGACAGCCTCCCATCAGGCGTGACCCCTGAGCTAGTCTATCTCCATTCACCTTCATCTTGTTCCTGCTTCAGTCTCCTGTCACTTCTGTGGTTCTCAGTCAAGCTAGTGAGAGTCCTGCTGTCCTAATTTATGAGGCTAGTTTATGTGTCCTGCTGCTTGCTATTCACAAGGAGTTCTGTGAACTGGTTGGAGAAGGTGGCGGGGGGGCGGGCAAGAGAAAAATAAGATGCAAAAACAGGTAGGTCAGTGAGGCAAGCTAAAAGATCCCCCCACGGCTTTACCGCATAGATTCCTCCAGAGCTCCCACTCTGGAGAACAAAGACATGCTACCTCTCTGTCGGCTAAAGTCGCAGCATCCCCAAGGAGCCACCGTCAGCCAACAGATGTCAGGCTGTGCCCCTCTGTTCCCACCGTAGTTAGTGCTGGACTGGGAAGGTTTCCAAATGCAAAGCATGTCACATTTAGACATAACTTTTCAATCCTGTTCTTTTCGTCATTCACACTCCTTTCCTCACTTGTCTAACCTCCACCTTGGTTTTTCGATTCTTTTTGAAAGAGCTTCTCCATATTCTTCCTTGGCAGGCTGATAGTGTGTTGGGAGTGTTTGGACCAAGTCACTAAGAAGTAGCTGGTTGGAAGTCATCAGCTAGGATGGGAGACCACGTCCTCCCCCAGCCAGGGTCAGGGCTGCTGGATGAGCTGTAGTGATTTCTCTGTGTGTGTGTGTGTGTGTGTGTGTGTGTGTGTGTGTGTGTGTCTGTGTGTGGGCTCAGTCCTGTCTGACTCTTTGCAACCCCATGGACTGTAGTCTGCCAGGCTCCTCTGTCCATGGAATCTTCCAGGCAAGAATACTGGAGTGGGTTCTCACTTCCTCCTCCAGGGCATCTTTCTGACCTAGGGATCGAATCTGCGACTCTTGCATCTCCTGAATCAGCAGATGGATTCTTTACCACTGCGTCACCTGGGAAGCCCTCTAGTGTAGCTCAAAGGGCTACCTCAAGGCTCCTTTCTCCCACCATAGCTCCTCTGCCAGCCTCCCACGGACTTGCCTTCCCATAATCTTTTGAAAGTCAGTGCATTTCTACAGCTGGCAGAATGCTGCTCACGTCTCTTACAAGGAAGAACAATGACCTAAGATGGGTTTATCTAATACATTGTAATTGATAATATCTGTTTAAATTGGTTTAAGTTTGTATTGTAACATAAATGTCATGTATATGTATATATATATTTATATACAGTAGATGAATATGCACACTAATTTTTTATCACAAAGCATTTTGTTTCTCCCATAGTATTCTATCTTCTCATCTTGTGCTATTCCAACAAGAGTTCTGAGCAAACAACACAAATCTAGAGTGATGTTTCATTTCCCAAACAAGCAGAAAATGCCAAGCCACTGGATGAGGTTAAATCCACCATGTGATAATACCAAACATGCGCCAGGCAGCATGTTCATTGCTGGGGACCCAGAAGTGAATACGGAGAAGGCAATGGCACCCCACTCCAGTACTCTTGCCTGGAAACTCCCATGGACAGAGGAGCCTGGTGGGCTGCAGTCCATGGGGTCGCTAAGAGTCAGACACGACTGAACGACTTCACTTTGACTTTTCACTTTCATGCACTGGAGAAGGAAATGGCAACCCACTCCAGTGTTATTACCTGGAGAATCCCAGGGATGGCAGAGCCCAATGGGCTGCCGTCTGTGGGGTCACACAGAGTCAGACACAACTGAAGCGACTTAGCAGCAGCAGCAGCAGTGAATAAGACACATGCCCTTATCTTCATTCTCAGCTGATGACCTGGCTTCTCACTTTGAGAAATGGAAGCAATCAGAAGAGAAATTCTATCCACTTCCACTTTCCCATTTACCAACCCACTTGGCTTTTACTCTGCCTTCCCTTCAGTGACTAGGCTCTTACTTAAGCCACCTCTCTCCATTTGAATGGTGGCTCAGACAGTAAAGCATCTGCCTATAATGTGGAGACCCAGGTTCAATCCCTGGGTCGGGAAGACCTCCTGGAGAAGGAAATGGCAATCCACTCCAGTATCCTTGCCTGTAAAATGCCATGGATGGAGGAGCCTGGTAGGCTACAATCCATGGGGTCACGGAGTCATGTGCCTAGACACAACTCAGAGACTTCACTTTCACTTTCATCTCCATTTGAATACTGGATCCCAACCTCTCTTGACCACCTAAGGACACCTACTCACTGAACATCCTCTCTACTCTTCATCATCTATTTTCCTCTGCTCTGAAGTCACTTATGACTTCCACATTGCCAGATCCAATGGTCAATTCTCAGTCCTCATCTTGGTGGACTGATTCACTGCTTCTAATGCAGCTGAATCCCCTCTCCTCCTTGAGAGGCTGTCTTCTGTTGGGATTGATGAATCCACTCTCTCTGATTCTCTTCATGCCTCAGTGGGTGCTCCATTCTCATTCATCTATTCTGGGTCCTCATATGAGTTAATCTTTGGAGTCCTTCTGTCCTCCTCCTACACTCACCCATCCATTTCCATGAATATTCACCAATAACTTGCAAAAATATATCTCTACCCCAACATCTTCCTTGAATCATAGATACTTATGTCCAACTTCCTCCTCAAAATGACCTCTTGGAGTTCTAATAGTTACCATAAACTGTATTCATCCCCATTTGAAACCTCTGTGCTCAAAAGCTGGTCCTCCCTGGTCTTTCCTGTCTTGTTAATTGCATTGCCTTCTGTCTATTTGCTTAGACCAAATATCTTGGTGCTATCTTTCATTCTTTATTTCTCTCGCCTACCACAGTCAACCCGTCATCAAACTTCATTATTTCCTCCTTCATAACGTCACATAAGTCACATCTTAAGTCACATCTGTTACACCTCTGCTCATAAACCTCCAATGGTTCCCCATCCTACTCAGAAAAAAAAAAACAAAAAACTGTAGTCCTAATTAAGGCTTCCAAGGCCCTACATAATGGAGACTGCTTTAAGCACTTTTGACTTTATCTCATGTCACTCTCCCTCTCACTTGCCTTCATACGATTCTTGGAAAATCTCAAATATAATCCAGCCTCAGGGCCTTTGCACTTGCTGGTCTATTCTCCGACTAGAATGCTTCTCCTCTAGATATCTGCATGGCTTGTTTTCCCATTTCCTCCAAGTCTCAGCTGAGATATTTCTCATCAGAGGTGTCCTAAGACCCCTAGCATCACTTTGCTGCCCACCTTTACTTCGTTCGAGCTTTCTTTATAGCACTCTACTTGCTATATTCTATTTACATGCCTATTGTCTCTCTTCCACCACTAAAGTGTAAGTTCCTTGGGAGCTGTTTTGTTCATTGCAATACCCCTATTATTTAAAATATACTAGATACTCATAAATACATATTAGTGAACAAAATTAAAAGCTTGGCCCTTGACCTTGCTTCCTAGGTGGCACAAGTGGCAAAGAACCCACCTGCCAAATCAGGAGACATAAGAGACATGAGTTCAGTCTCTGGGTTGGGAAGATCCCCTGGAGGATGAAATGGCAACGCACTCCAGGATTCTTGACTGGAGAATACCACGGACAGAGGAACCTGGCACGCTGCAGTCCATAGGGTCGCACAGAGTCAGACACGACTGAAGTGACTTAGCACACATACACACACCTTGCCCTTAAGGAGCTCATAGTCTAGCAGAACAGACAGAGATATAAAAATTCACTCACAGGCAATGTAGAAAGACGATGACAGAAAACTCTGGAAGCAAAAAAGAGATACAATTACTATTCCAAATTGGGAAAGATTATAGAAAACTCCTTGGAAGAGGTGATAATCAGAGTCTTAAAATTAAGGAGGAGTCAGCTAGGTGAGATGCATTGGTGGAAAGAGAGAGCAAGGAATAGGGAGAATTGTCAAGAGCTTTTAAGCAGAGGGTCAGTTGGAGCAAATCCAGAGAATTCAGAAAATGTGCTGCAAGCCAGTCTGATGTATAATCCCCAACTGTAGCCTACCAGTCTCCTTTGTCCATTGGGTCCCCAGGAAAGAATACTGGAATGGGTAACCATTTCCTTCTCCAGGGTGCATGTCAGTACATGGTAGGAATCAGAATAGTAGAAACACATTCCTAAGCATAAAGCAAGAAACCAGGTTTGGTAAGAGATGAGGCTGGAGACCTAACAAGAGTCATATCATGAAGCACTTCAAAGCCAAGTTAATAAGCTTGGGACACAGATGACAGGGAGATATTTCAAGGTTATATGCAAAGGGATGATGGTGCTATTCACTCAGGAACTCAATAAAATTCTTTAGAATTAACATAGGCAATGTGCCAACTGTTGGGCAAATGGCTCTGCAGCCACAGTTACGGTCCAGCAGGGAGGTCAGTGGGCAGCTATAGGGCAGGGAGGAGTGGAGTACAATCCAAGTTGGATCACCTCCCAGGCAGGATGGAGGATGGGTGGGAGGGAGAGACACAGGAAGCAGTGAAAGATCAGCTGGAGGACTCATATTCCAATTTAGGCATGAGATGATAAATCACTGAGGCCAGGGAAGGAGTTGTGTTCCCAGAGATGGCCGACACCCGTATGTCGCGATCATGAAAGGCAGAGCTTATCTAGAGTCTTCACTGCTCTCCCAGTGCCTCATCTCACACCTGCTCTCTGCAAATGGGTGTGTGCTACACTTGCAGGCTGCCAGAACCTTCCTGGGAACCCAGCATGTAGATAAATCTTGAAAATTCAATCTGGTTGCATCCTGGGAGTTTCACAGGCTGATTCTCTGGGACCACACACTGAGACACTTTGCAAGAAAATTTAATAGAAAACAGATGGCAAATGTCATGAGGCCTCACACAACAGAGAAGGCAAGGGAGTAAACCAAGAAACAAAGCACTAGGACCAGAGTTCCCAGAGCAGACAAAGAAGCGGTCACCTCCCCTCTGCTCCTTGACAGAGAGGAATGGGAAGGGGTACTGGCCTCCTGCAGAAGCAACCCCAGTCTCTGTGGCCCAATGGATGGGCTGGTACTTAGACTGATGTGTGAATTGTCCCATATCTCTTCCTTCTGTTCCTTCACTCTGAATATTCTTTGAGTTCATTACAACAGCTCAGAATGAACACTCTAAATTTAGATCCAAACTATTTCATGTTTCCAAGGGAACTGTAAATTACTTTGTGAATGTATATACAACACAGCCAGCAAAATCTGCTTGATGAAGCCCTCTCTTACATTCAGTGTCTTATGGCACCTCATAAATTGTTGCCCTGTCCGGGATCTTGGACAGCTGACAGCCTCAGACAGATTGCCTTTGCTTCTCCATGAGACATCTCTCTAGGATACTCTGCTGTGGGTACAAGGGACTCAAGCCTTCAGCTCCTGCAGCCCCACACTCCACACTCCTTGAAGTTCTACACTGTGCCCACGAAGGGTTTGTTGGATGGAGCACTGAGCCAGGGATGCTCCGTTCCCTGTGATGAGTCATCTAATGCAAGAATGACCAGACTGCTCCTCAAAGCCTCCTGTCCTACCCGATAGTGAAGACAGAGGGTCAGTGACCCAGGAAGGGATAATGGAGTATGGGAAACAGTTTTTGATGAGGTTAGTGGATCATTTAGGATTGATTTCAGCCGTAGGACAGAGACTAGAAATAACAATGGCTTAAACAACTTATAAATGTGTTTCTCTCTCATGTAAGAAGTCCAGAGACATTCAGGCCAAGGCTGGTACAGTAGACGCACAGTGCCATCACGAATCCAGACTCCTATCTTTTCTCTACGCTTCTTATTGTGTAGATTCTATCCTCAAGTTCATTGCATGGTTCAAAATGATTTCAGGAGCTCCAGCCATTATGTCCATGCTCCAGTCAATGGGAGGAGGAATATGAAAGGGCAAGAAGGCTGCAACTCTCAGTGGGTCAGCTTCCTATGGGAAACTTTTCCAGAATCCCTCACATAACACTTTGCTTACGTCTCACTATCCTACCTGGGTACTTAGCCACTCTAGCAGGAAAGACTGGGAAATGTAGTCTTTTGGTTGGATGCAATATGGCCCCATATAACATCATGTTTTTCACTAAAAGGGGGTAATGAAAACTGGGTGGAGTCCAGCAGTCTCCGTGGCAGTTAGGTTGTAATCATATGAGGAAGAGAGGACCCTAGCTCTTTGTATAATACCATGGAACCTAAAATCCCATCAGAGAGTCAGCAGAGAAAACATATCCTAGAATAATGGAAGGATCGAGAGAAGAGGAAGGAAAAACTGATCAAGGAGAGAAGGAAAAGAAAGGAAGGAGAAAGAATAAAGAAGGAAGGAAGAAGAGAGAGACAAGGAGGGAGAGAAGAAGGAAGAAACCTGAAAATAGGAAAAAGGGAGAAGGAGAGAGGGTTAGAGGAAGGAGAGAAGGCAGAATGTAACCCAGTTGTTTCACGAGCCTCCACGTTCCACTTTTAGGAATGACTTTTACTACCAGGGAAGTTTTAGCTTCCTGTTTCACAGTGCTACAGTCTTCTTCTAAGCCCTCCTAGAACAGGGCTCCCCACTCCTGCTTGTAACCACAGATGTTACAGCTCCTTCTTCTGCCTAGAAAATGGGGGCAGACAGGTTCCTGTATTTCTGAGCTGCCCTTGAGTGTGAAGTTCCAGTGTTAGTTAGTCATGTCCAACCGTTTGCGACCCTATGGACTGTAGCCCAGCAGGCTCCTCTGTCCATGGGATTCTCCAGGCAAAAAAATACTGGAGTAGGTAGCCATTCCTTCCTCCAGGGGATCTTCCAGATCCCAGGATGGAATCTTCGGGCACTGGCAGGCAGGTTCTTCACTACTAGCTCCGCCTGGAAAGCCCCAGATAGTTGATGCTGCTGCTGCTGCTAAGTCACTTCAGTCATATCCGACTCTGTGCAACCCCATAGATGGCAGCCCACCAGGCTCCCTCACCCCTGGGACTCTCCAGCCAAGAACACTGGAGTGGGTTGCCATTTCCTTCTCCAATGCGTGAAAGTGAAAAGTGAAAGTGAAGTCGCTCAGTCGTGTCCGACTCTTAGCAATCCCATGGACTGTAGCCTACAAGGCTCCTCCATCCATGGGATTTTCCAGGCAAGAGTACTGGAGTGGGTGCCATTGCCTTCTCCAAATAAATATATGAGAACATGTCTATTTTCTCAGCTCCATGTAGCTGAGACACACACTTTACATTTTTTTCCCAAAGAACTAGTTAATATGAAAAACTTCCTTGGAAAGGGTTCAGGTTCCGATTTTTTCTCCCAACTGATTCATTCCTCCCTACACGTCCATTTGATACAGCCCCCAAGTGAAAAGGCAGTTTTGAGGATGTCCGAGGCTGAATGTCATATAGATGATTATGCAAAAATGCAGGTTGCTCCCCAGGCTCTGTGGGGAGCTGTGAAAGATTCCATTCCTGGAATAGGTACTCATATGAGGAAAGGTGGATGATGAGGTCAAATATCTCCACCAGTTCATTCCTACAAATGAACCTGGGCCCAAGAGAGACTCCAAAATATTTGGAGTAGCACCAAATCAAAACTTTCCTCCTCTTCACTGAAAAAAAAAAAAAAGTTTTTTACTCCAAAGTATGAAAGAACTCTTACAGTAAAAGTTTTCCTTTAAATAATGAGATTTCATGGGGTCCTCTTCTCTGTTGCTTTTGTTGCCGTTCAGTCGCTAAGCTGTGTCTGACCCTTTGGGACCCCATAGACTGTAGTCTGCCAGGTTCCTCTCTCCATGGTATTTCATAGTAGATAAACAACTCGCATATAAAAGGCTTCCTTGGTGACTCAGATAGTAAAGAATTTGCCTGCAATGCGGGAGACCCAGGCTCAGTCCCTGGTTGGGAAGATTCCCTGGAGGAGGGCATGACAACCCATTCCAGTATTCTTGCCTGGAGAATCCCCATGGACAGAGGAGCCTGGGGGGCTCGCAGAGTCAGACATGACTGAGTGACTGACACGTTCACTTTCCTGACTATCATGACTTTGGTTTTTCGTTAACTTCCTCAGCCTCTGTTTAGAGCCAACTTTAAACAAAGTCAGCTGAGAAGTTCGTGTCTCAGGAGAATTAGCTGTTTGGCCCTCACATCAAGGGCTTCGCACTGATGTTTTGTTGCTGAAGTGCTGAAGCACTGCCACTTTCCTCAGCACCAAATGATGACTGAGCCAGGGCTAGAAGGCAGGTGTTATCTCACACGCGGTTTCCACCCTTCTCGTAGAGGTGTATGAAGGGCTGAGTTGAGAAGGTTAGCAGGAGAGAGCTTCCTGATCATCAGCAGTGTCTCCATGAGGGGAAAGGGCAGAAGTAATGACATGCATGGCACTTATTTGCTGAGCCTCTGTGCCAGGCTCTTGGATGACCAACCTGCAAGATGAGACTGCAATGGAGAGGACCCCATTCCTCCAGTGACAACATCTCTCTCAACCAGCAATATCATACAACAGTCTCATTCCACATTCTACAACATAGCTACATTCTACCATTCTCCAGTTCCAACCTGTGCTCTAAGTCCTTGGGACGCATTTTACAAAGAGTATCCCTGTATATTAATCCCAGGAGATGCTATTAAAAGAAGGGCTTTTGATCTGACATTTGGGAAATGCTGCATGCTAAAAATAGCTAACATTTTCATCGAGGAGTTACTGAGCATCCATCATGTCACAAATTTTGCTCTAAGAGCTTTGCATGTATCAGTTAAGTTAATCCTCACAGTGATCTTCTCATGATGCCCATTCTACAGATGAGGAAAACTGAGGCAAGAGAGGTCACACAACCAGAGGAGCCAAATTTCCATCCAGCCATCCAAATCTAGAATACATTCATTTAACCACTACATCATGCTGCCTCCAGTTTCTATATCTACCTTTATAATGCGTATCTTTACACAGGCACTGTAAATCTATGCCTATCTTCATGACCCACAACTCACATTAGCATATTAAAGGCTCTTAAAATTTCTTCTGTAAAGAAATCTGTTTAACTCTGTTTAATTAAGTGATTTCTAAAGTAATCTGACACAAGAAGCCCCCAACAGATACATTTCCCCCCTCTTTGCTTAGCCTCCCTGAGCCTTATTTGCTCATATATCAAATGAAGCTGATAATAATGATTTCAGTTTCCAGGGTGGCTGTGAAAATTAAATCAGATGGTGTAGTTGTGAGCGTTCATCTGAAAGGCTGATATCAACGTCAGCTGGAGATGCTGTCATCACCAACAGTAATTAACTTCGTTGGATCTGAAGCCCAGTCTTCCAGCTTACACCAGATCTCTCAGCCAGGTCTCCACCCAAGTCATGCCTGGAGTGGGAGAGGCTGGTCAATAGCAGACTTACAGGGAAAANATTCTTTACCACTGAGCCACCATGGAAGTCCATACACGGACTTTGGGAACCCACAAAACTGTACTTTTCTTACCAAAGCCTGGCTACACTCAGAGCCAACTCCATGCCGTCTGCATTCTTAATTTGTCAGAAAGGCAGCCGCTTGGAGCTAAATGCTCAATTCTTATCTTTATTCAAATTGAAAACATTTTAAAAGTCCAATATCTTGCAATGCATATCCTGGATTTAGCAGTTAATAAAACAACGTGTGAATTCCATTGGCGCCCCCTTTTAACCGTAATAAACAAAGATGATGCAGTCTAACTTAATGGAGAGCAAAATGCATTTTGTCAAGACAGAGAATGAGAGAAAAGGAATTTAAGAAATTATGTACCCTGAAAAAGCACTCTCTAAAGTAATGAACAAGGCTAATCCGGGCCTTACCAACTAAATAGCTGCAAAATAAGATAAACGACAAGCCAAAAAAATCTTTTTTGAGTTTTTCAGATTAGAATTCATCTCTGGAGCCAATTGCAACTGAAGAGGTGAAAGGATTTCTTTAATCATGTCATGCACTGCTTAAAAAACACTGAGGCTCAACCAGCCCACAGAATATGGAGGAAATATCTTAAGATGCCAGTCCAGGCTCTGTGACATCTTCTTAGTCCCTTCAACTCTGAACATACACAAACACTCCCTATACCACCACCCTAGGAACTATGCCCTCTTCTTCTGCCCTTCTCCCTGGCTTATGCTTTCAAAATCTTTCTAATTCTTCAAGACCCAGCTAAAAGGATGCCTTTTCCATTGAGATTTCTCTAGAGTCTTTCAGCTGAAATGGTTCCTTCTGCTGGGCTCCCAGAAGTATTTCTTCATATCTCAGATATGGTGCTTATCATGCATGGTTTGCTATTTATTCTTCTTATATAAATACCTTCATCCTAGTTACACAGGGGATTACCTGACGTTTCTCTAACTCACCCCTGACGTCTTGGATGAAACCTAGCCCAGTTTCTGACATGCAATCAGTGTGCAACTGAATTTAATTAAGCAGGTTGTGCTCCATATACTAGTATCCTCAGAGTTTCCTCGAATTTCAGTTAGAAAATGTTATTTCATCCACTAGAATTCACCTGTGTGTAGTCTTTGGGTCAGAATGGTGCTTTTTCATGGTCAAAAATACATAATTTGCACACTAAAATTAACTAACTCCTTCAGATCTCTAGAGCTAAACTTTCATAAGCTACCGCCTTCAACACATATGTCATCTGGATAAATTAATGAATATCTAATATTTAAGCAATATTCAGTTCCTGATAGAAGGATCAGTTCCAGTGTAGTTATGTCATATAATTGGAAACAGCATGATTTGATATTTGAATCTGTCATTAGGTATTTTTTGAGGAGATGAATTATCTGGTCTTTTGGATGTGGGTGAGTATAACTTTTCCAGATAACTACTCCTAAGATCTGCTTGTTTCTAAGTGGTTTCAATGTCCAAGCAATCAAACAAACAACTCTTACATTTATAATTCTTACAAACAACTCATGACACTTCAGTTCAGTCGCTCAGTCATGTCCAACTCTTCGCAACCCTATGGACTNTGGTCTTTTGGATGTGGGTGAGTATAACTTTTCCAGATAACTACTCCTAAGATCTGCTTGTTTCTAAGTGGTTTCAATGTCCAAGCAATCAAACAAACAACTCTTACATTTATAATTCTTACAAACAACTCATGACACTTCAGTTCAGTCGCTCAGTCATGTCCAACTCTTCGCAACCCTATGGACTGCAGTACACCAGGGTCCCTGTCCATCACCAACTCTCAGAGCTTGCTCAAACTCATGTCCCTTGAGTCAGTGATGCCATCCAACCATCTCATCTTTTGCCGTCTCCTTCTCCTCCTGCCTTCAATCTTTCCTAGCATCAGAGTCTTTTCAAATGAGTCAGCTCTTCGCATCAGGTGGCAAGTATTGCAGTTTCAGCTTCAGCATCAGCCCTTCCAATGAATATTCAGGACTTATTTCCTTTAGGATTTACTGGTTGGATCTCCTTGCAGTGCAAGGGACTCTCAGGAGTCTTCTCCAATACCACAGTTCAAAAACATCAATTCGTTGGTGCTCAACTTTCTTAATAGTCCAACTCTCACATCTATACATGACTACTGGAAAAATCATAGCTTTGACCAATGGACTTTTGTTGGCAAAGTAATGTCTCTGCTTTTTAATATGCTGTCTAGGTTGGTCATAGTTTTTCTTCTAAAGAGCAAGCGTCTTTTAATTTCATGGCTGCAGTCACCATCTGCAGTGATTTTGGAGCCGCCCAAAATA
Organism: Neotragus moschatus; assembly: GCA_006410615.1. Classification (NCBI taxonomy): domain Eukaryota; kingdom Metazoa; phylum Chordata; class Mammalia; order Artiodactyla; family Bovidae; genus Neotragus; species Neotragus moschatus. The sequence goes on along the minus strand of SJYA01002284.1, from coordinate 299,178 downwards.
AAGTCTGCCACTGTTTCCACTGTTTTGTTATCTATTTACCATGAAGTGATGGAACTGTATGTCATGATCTTAGTTTTATGAATGTTGAGCTTTAAGCCAATTTTTTCACTCTCCTCTTTCACTTTCATTAAGAGGTTCTTTAGTTCTTCTTCGTTTTCTGCCATAAGGGTGGTGTCATCTGTGTATCTGAGGTTATGGATATGTCTCCCAGCATTCTTGACACTTAAAAGCATCTAAACAAACAACCCAATCAACAAATGGGCAGAAGATCTAAACAGACATTTCTCCAAAGAAGACATACAAATGGCCAAGAGGCACACGAATAGATGTTCGACATGACTAATTATTGAAGAAATGCAAATCAAAACTACAATGAGATATCACCTCACATCAGCCAGAATGGCTAGTGTCAAAAAATTCACAAACAATAAATACTGGAGAAGGTGTGAAGAGAAGGGAACCACCCAACACTGTTGGTGGGAATGTAAATTGGTACAGCTACTATGGAGAACAGTAAGGAGGTTCCTTAAAAAACTAAATTAAGAGTTACCATGTGATCCAGCAATTCTACTGCTGGGCACATATCCAGAGAAAAACATGATCTGAAAGGACACAGGCACCCCAATGTTCATTGCAGCACTGTTTACAATAGCCAAGGCATGGAAGCAACCTAAATGTCCATCAACAGAGGAGTGGGTAAAGAAGGTGTGGTACATATATACAGTGGAATATTACTCAGCCATTAAAAAGAAAGAAATAATACCATTTGTAGCACCATTGTTGGACCTAGAGAGTGTCATATTGAGTAAGTCAGACAGAGGAGAAAAATAGTGCATGACATCCCTTATATGTGGGATTTAAAAAGAAATGATACAAATGAACTTACAAAAGAGTAAAAGAGACTCACAGACTTAGAGGACGAACTTATGGTTTCTGGGGAGGAAGGTTGGGAAGAAGGGTCAGTGAGGGAGTTTTGGATGGACGTGCACACACTGCTATATTTACAGTGGATAACCAATAAGGATTCACAGAATAGCACATGAACTCTGCTCAATGTTATATGGCAGCCTGGATGGGAGGGGAGTTCAGGGGAGAAAGGATACGTGTATATGTGTGGCTGAATCCCCTCGCTGTTCACCTGTGAAACTATCACAACATTGTTAATTGGCTATACCTTAATACAAAATAAAAAGTTGAATAGGAGGAAAAAAAAAAAGATGTTCTGAGCCCACATTCGTAAATTAGCCTGGCCCTGAATTGACCACCTGGATATCCAGCCCTGGAAGCACTGCTGAGACATGGGACATGTGCGCTCCCTTATTCTCAGGCACACACAGAACATGCAGGGATTGTTGTCGTATGTTTTCAAAATATAGTTTTAATTGATTTTAAACCTTCATGCAGACTGAAGATAGTCCTTTCAGAGGCAGAACTTCCTTGCATTTAGCCTTGAGACTTCAATCAACTTGTGCTGTGCCCTTTGTCCCCTTCTCCACTCACTCCCCACAACTCTTACCCGCCTTTCCAACACCACTCTTCTGTGCAGCCTGGAATGCTACCTCTCCAGAAAGTCTTTTTCTGGTCACCTCTCCCACACTGTGGGGAGCAGATATTAAACTTTAAGTGGCCAATAGTACCAATGAACAGCCTTGCCTTGTCCTTCAGTTTCACATGTATAAGCCTAGTCTCCTCAACTAGATTATAAACCCCACGAGGCCAGAGACTACTTTTTATATTCTAAACCAATTTTTCCATCTGTTTTAAGGGGTGTCTTGGGCAAAAAAAAAAAAGAGAAAAGCATCGGTTTGGGCTGCAGTCTGAGTGGTCATCTTTCTTAGATGAGACTTCGCTTTGCAATTTTATTAAATGGAAAGAAGAGAAAGATGAAAAGCAGGATGATGACTGTTCAAGAATAATAATTGATCAGCAAATGGTGACATGCTGTTCTCCTAACTCGAGAAACACAGATGAAAAATAGATATTGATGATAGCAAAAGGTCAGGCTCTTGGAAGAATTTCCAAACCAAAATGGTGGAGATTAATTGGGAATTCATTATTTATATCCTACCTATTTCCAAAGGACAAAGGTGGCTGGTGGAGGGAGGCTGTGGCATCTATGACAGAACTGAGAGTCTGGAAATGTGACTCAGCATTTAACTCAGCTCTAACTCGCTGTGTGTAACTGGGCAAATCACTCCCAGACTTTGAGCTGGTCTATAAAACTAGAATAATCCTATTGCTTGTTTTGAGGATTAAATGGGATACTATATTTTACATATATAAATACACACACACACACACACACACACACACACACACACACACATGCTCAGTTGTGTCTGTCTCTTTGCGACCCCATGGACTGTAGCCCACCAGGGTCCTCTGTCCATGGGATTTTCCAGGTAAGAATAATGGAGTGGGTTGCCATTTCCTTCTCCAGGGGACCTTCCCGACCCAGGGATCAAACCCTCGACCCCTGCATCTCCTGCATTGGCAGGTGGATTTTTTACAACTGAGCCACATGGGAGGCCATATATATATATGATGTGTGTGTGTGTATATATACACACACATATATTCATGCGTGCTAAGTCACTTCAGTCATGTCTGACTCCTTGTGATCCTATGGACTGTAGCCCATCAGGCTCCTCTGTCTATGAAATTTTCCAGGCAAGAATACTGGAGTGGGTTGCCTTGCCCTTCTCCATATATATATATATGTGTGTGTGTGTGTGTGTATGGCAACCCACTCCAGTATTCTTGCCTGGAAAATCCCATGGATGGAGGAGCCTGGTAGACTACAGTCCATGGGGTTGCAAACAGTCGGACACAACTGAGCGAATTCAGTCACTTCACTCATATATATATATATAACTATGTATGTACATGGTTTTATATATATATGTATATATGTATGTATATAGTTGAGTGTTCTACAGATGCTTAGAATTCTCTGGGATCTATAAAAATTGAATAAATTTTCACCTAAATGGGATCTCTATTTACCAAAAATCATGGGAAAACCTGAAAGGCATACCATCAGCCTTAGCTGCTCCCAAAAGGAAACAGGTGCTCCCCCAGCAGTAAAACTTGCCCAGCCTTGCCCCTTGTATTGTAAAGCAGGGAATCAAATCAGGATGGCCTCATGTTCGCTTCTGGTAGGTGGACTTTGTCACTGTCTTGCTCGATGTTCAGGATCCCACTTTCCAGATGAAGAAGGAACCACTCTGAGAGGCCAGGTCACTTGGAATGATCACAGATGGTACAAGACAGAGCTGAGGACAAAACCAGAAGCCACATTTCTAGATCCAGCAATGTAGTTTCTCTGTCCCTCAGGGACACACACACACACACACACACACACACACACACACACAAATATGCTGGACTGAACACTTGTGCCAGAATGTAGCTGTATCACATACTGAACCAAAGACCCGTCCTGCAGACTCTGAGGGGGTCCACCAGGGAATGCGGTTCAGGAGCCGGGGTGGGGTAGCCAGTCCTGGTAGGAGACGACACCCAAGCCTGGCCTTGCACCTGTCCTTCCTGACAGCTCTGGGCCAGCCACAGAGTCCTGTCTGCCGGGAGGTTTCTGCCCTCAGGTTCTTTTCAGAAACCTGACAAGCCCAATAAAGGCCTGGTGCTGATGGAGACGAGCGGCCCGGTCCTCCCAGCAGCCCTGACGCTTCCTCCACTGACACAATGGGGCCGGCTGTAATCACATTACACCCTCGTCTTTCATAATTACCCTCTTTCTCCAAGTGACAGAGCATCCCAAAGGCAGGCAGGGAACTATTTTTAAACTAATTCTAACTAAAAAAAAAAAAAAAAAANGCAGCCTGCCAGGCTCCTCTGTCCACGGGATTCTCCAGGCAAGAGTCCTGGAGTGGATTGCCGTTTCCTTCTCCAGGGGATCTTCCTGATCCAGGGATCGAACCACGTCTCCTGTGTCTCCTGCATTGCCAGATGGGTTGTTTATCCGCTGAGTCACCTGGGAAGCCTGTGGATAAGATATGGTCTGACCTAAATTGACTTAGCAGTTTGAGTCCAGTGGGAAGAGGTAGGAGGTGGGGCTGGCAGGGGCAGAAGCAAAGGAAACTCACGGTCTAATGTGGCAAGTGCTCTCAGAGAGGGTTTATTAGGAGTCAGGGATGAACTTAGCCAGTGCTGGGGATGCTCCTTAGCCTCCTGACGGAACAGGAATAAAAAGGTGAGAGCAGAATGCTTCGTGGAGGAAGAAACACTGGCTCTAGTCCTACCAAAACTTTCTAATCTCAATATTGTCGGGAAGATCCCAGAACTAACACAATTTCCATCAGAGACTAGAGAAAACTGAACATTCTTTTCAGGAAAAGCACTGGAGCATAGCCATTAAGAACACAGGTTTTGGAGTCAGGTCTGCATTCAAATCTTAAGCTTTCTAGGCAGAACTCACACCAGACTTTACTCTATCTTGTAATAGANCTCAATATTGTCGGGAAGATCCCAGAACTAACACAATTTCCATCAGAGACTAGAGAAAACTGAACATTCTTTTCAGGAAAAGCACTGGAGCATAGCCATTAAGAACACAGGTTTTGGAGTCAGGTCTGCATTCAAATCTTAAGCTTTCTAGGCAGAACTCACACCAGACTTTACTCTATCTTGTAATAGATAGAGACAATCATAACATTCGATCATAAGGTTGTTCTGAGGGTCAAGTAAGAGCCCATGTGAGGTGCACGGTGCAGTCTGTTGATGTTAGCTGTCATTAATCACCTTCTTCCCAAACTCATTTATATACTTTCACTCTGTTCCTTTGCCCTTAATCTTCTTAGCTCTAACATTACCTTTAGAACCAAAGTCTGTAAGCCTCTTTTCTCTCCTACACAGGGAGTACAAAAGAAATACAATCTCTGTAAAACTGATTTGCATTGTAGTAAATGTATCATGCTTCCTGGTTCTTGGCAACTAGGTAACCAGCAGAGGAGCTAATTCATTATTTTAGCAATTCAAACAGGACCTCGGAAGAAAGGCACCCTGTAGTCACAAAGCACTGGGATTGTACTAATGAGAAGATTAAAAGAAAGTTCAGCTTACACAGTTCCAGATAATCACAAATGTACCCAAGGATTATTAACAACCACAATTACCTGGAACTATATTATCTGCCTGCTTGGTTATTCTAAAGTCAACTTGTATTTGAGTTTATAAGTTATTTTGCAGTGGCTGGTGGGGCCCCATCCTAATACACATCTGGGGAAATATGAGGGTATGCGTAAATCTTTGTGGTACCCAGCATCCTAATTCTCACCCAGAAGTGAAATGAAGCTCTGAGTTCTCCTATCCACAGAGCCCCTGTCCCAAGTCCTTGTGGGTCCTCTTTGTTGGAACCACCTGCCCAATGAGGGGCCAGACTCATGTGCTCTAGATAAACCTTTTGGAAAATCAAAATGCCTTTCTGCAGAAGCAATTCTCAGGGATTTCTCTAGAGGACAAAAAGCCCTGGGTTTCGTGACCCTGGTCGTCACTTCCCAAACATCCCCTTAAAAAGCTTCACTGCTATCCTTTAGTTTTGCAGGACTGTTCACTGCACTGTGACCAGGTGCAGGTCTCAGAGGCCATCTCGTTCATCCCCTGGTTTCTCTTGCATATTCCATGCTTTCTGCTGCAGGCTAGCCTTGAACCCGGAGCTCTACTGAGAGAATGGGGGCAGACGGGGAGACACTGGTCTTGAAGAACGTGCTCATTGGCGTCAACCTGATCCTTCTGGGCTCCTTGCTCAAGCCCTCGGAGTGTCAGCTAGAGGTCACCATGGAAAGGGTCCAGAGACCAGCGGTGGAGGAGGAAGGAGGCGCTGCCAGCTACAACGCATCTGGCAAGGAGCAGCCAGTGGTCTTCAACCACGTGTACAACATCAACGTGCCCCTGGACAGCCTCTGCTCCTCAGGGCTGGAGGCCTCGGCCGAGCATGAAGTGAGCACCGAAGACGAGGTGCTGACGGAGTACACGGGCCAGACCTCGGACCACGAGAGCCAGGTCACCTTCACGCACAGGATCAACCTCCCCAAGAAGGCCTGCCCGTGTGCCAGCTCGGCCCAGGTGCTACAGGAGCTGCTGAGCCGAATTGAGATGCTGGAGAGGGAGGTGTCAGTGCTGCGGGACCAGTGCACCAGCAGCTGCTGCCCAGAGAGCGCGGGCACAGGTAGGGTTGTGGAGCTCACAGCCAGTCTCCGCGTGGAGGGAGGGTGCTGAGCAGGCGGGGAGCGGGGATCTGGGTGATGACCCCAGTGCCTGAGAAATCCGGCACCTCTTCACACAGAGGAGGAAAAGAACAGTGCCCTGGTCTGCAGCTCTCTGTTAATACACCTCTAAGATCTAAGTGTGGTCCTTTCCCAGGGGATTCGGCATAGGGACTCCACAGCGCTTAGCCAGTCTGAAATACATTAACCTAATTTGGGGGGGATGAGTCAGGGAATGGTACGTCGGTTCAGCACAGCAACTGCTGTGGTGAGCAGGGAATGTGATATCTGTCTTCATTCATCTTTGGTTTTCACAGGCTGTTGAATTGATATCTATCCATGTTAACCGGAGGGACTAGAGAATGCAGGCGCTCTGTTCACTCCATCTCAGCCTTTCTCCCGTCTGAGAAAATTAGTCATTAAAACCTCAGAGGACCTGGCCTCGTCTTCTCCAGCAAGCTGGAAGTTTCAGCCCCTGCCCCCTCCCCCAAAACACGTGGCTGTGCACGCACGTGTGCGCACACCCACCCACAGAGCTTCTTACAAGCCTCTCCCCAACCAAAGGCTGAGTATCCGGAACTTGGATATCTAGCCTCATCCACATCCTAACTACTAACACTTATGAACGACTCTTGACTTCTCTGGGAGAAGTCAGCTCATCTTCAGGGCCAGACTTCCTGACTTCATGTCCTATCTCTGCTGTTTGCTAGCCTGTGACATGAGCAAGTTGCTTAACGCAGGCGTCCCTTTCCCCCTCGACAGACTAGAACAACAAGGAGTTATTAAATTTAAAGACCTCCACTCAGATGAAAGCCTGGCCTCTAGTAGGCACTTCATATTCAGTAGCTATTCTCAGCAGATCCCCAGTGAGCAGAAAGTGTGCCCCATTTTGTGCCCAGCTTCTCTCACCCAAAACAGTACCTTCTACCCATTCGATTCAGTCTGTAATGAGAAAAGGACTGTGTCTTACTATCTTGGGTTCAGGCTCCTACCTCTGTAGGGCCTAATATCTCAAGCCTTGCCCAAGGATGAAAGGGGTGTCAGGGATGGCATTTTAATAGGGAGAAATGGCCCACATGTCCAGAGAGACGTCCAACACATTCATTCTGAGATACCAAGACTGGGTGTAGTCTTTGAGAAGAGAAACATTTCTTGGGTTTTCTCACCTCTTCCTCCTTATAACCAAAACTATAAACAATCTGAAACTGAGAGGACAAAGTCCAGGCGTTCAAATTCTCCTTCCTCAGTGAGTTAACCTTTTCAGTGGAGTTGGGGAATACAGGAAAGACACAGGTGTCCATGCCTGGAAAGCTGGTAGCTTCTGTAAGTGGGGTTTTTGTTTTTTAAAATCAGCTTCCCACCAGCTTCCCTGGGAAGATGTGAAAAGATCTATAAGGAAGATCTAGGTTAACCAATGTCCGTATAGTATCCTTTCGGGCCATGGGGGGGAGGGGGTGCATGAAGTGGCAGAATTAAACAAGGACATAACTTACTTGACTTCCCATCCCCAAGGCCCAGTGCCGAGAAGGATGCCAAGCAAGTACTGCTATGGTGTTCATTTAATAAGTTTGTTTTATTCATGCGGGACAGATAAATTAACCACTCTAGTTATTTCATGATAAAGCCTAGGGCAGGAGATACGCATAGAATCCTAAAAAGATCACAGCAAACAGTCACCAAATGAGACAAGTTCTGGGAAACCTTTGAAGTGACCCTGGAGCTGAGCTGGAGGGTGAGCAGTTGGTTAGATGGCAGGAAGGAGAGGAATCGGATGCGTCTGCAGCACGTGTGATCCTGACCTGCCTCACAGGCCTGATGCTCAGCCTCCATCCCCTCGGTCCCCTTCAGGCCCCAGCACCAGCACCTGGGCATGTTGCTCAGGGGCTGCCCCCAGGCTCTGAGAGCCTCCTTGACCTGCCCAGGGTAGAGAACGGACGAGCCTGAGAATTGACACCCTCCAGGGACAGCCCTTCATCCCAGTTGAGGTGTGGCTTGCCCTGTGGCCAGAAGACTGCAGGACTGAACCCAAGTCACTCTCCCTGGGACTTTGCCTGATAATATGCTTGGCTTGGGCTCCTCCCTCCTTGGTCTCCCCTTTCCCCCAACCGGTTTTTTCCTAGGAGCACCTCCCAATTAGTAGCTAGGGAATCCAAGCCAAGGCACACTGCAGGTAAGCTCCTAAAGGACAAGGGACCCAATCTCACTCGTCCTTACCCTCAACGCTATGCCAGACACACACAACCCACATTAGGTAAAAAGATTCATGAAGCTGTTGACGTGCCAAGCTAGCTTGAGCTTCTCTCTCAGCAACACAAATCTGGTCAGTGAGCGAGCCGAGGTCTTGGCCTGCCCCCCTCCCCATACCCCACTGCCAGGAGGTTCCACAGCTGCCCTTTGACCTTCTCCTTGGCCATTCCAGGACAACTGGACTATATCCCTCACTGCAGTGGCCATGGCAACTTTAGCCTGGAGTCCTGTGGCTGCATCTGCGATCAAGGCTGGTTTGGCAAGAACTGCTCGGAGCCCTACTGTCCCCTGGGCTGCTCCAGTCGGGGCGTGTGTGTGGATGGCCAGTGCATCTGTGACAGCGAGTACAGCGGGGATGACTGCTCGGAGCTCCGGTGCCCGACGGACTGCAGCTCTCGGGGGCTGTGTGTGGATGGGGAGTGCGTCTGCGAAGAGGCCTACACGGGCGAGGACTGCAGTGAGCTGAGGTGCCCCGGGGACTGTTCAGGGAAGGGGACCTGTGCCAACGGTACCTGCCTGTGCCAGGAGGGCTACGTCGGTGAGGACTGCGGCCAGCGGCGGTGTCCGAATGCCTGCAGCGGCCGAGGACACTGCCAGGAGGGGCTGTGCCTCTGTGAAGAGGGCTACCAGGGCCCTGACTGCTCGGCAGGTAGGGAGGGGGGCTCCACGGGGCCGTTGGCAAGGGCGGTCCAGCCAGCTAGCCGGAGGCGGGAAGAGAAATAGGAGGGAAAGTGAATTTAGGCCAAAGAATTGCCAAATGGGTCGTGCTCCTCCGCTTTCTGAGAGAGGTGCTGTCCTAAGCTGATCGCAATTGACAACACAGGTTTAAGGGGAGAAGAGTGGAACCCAGAAAAGGTCCAAGTTTGGGACGAAAGTTGAATCTTACCCCGAGGCTGGAACAAAGTCAATGGTAATAATGGAGAGAGCATTTCACTGTCCTTGAGAGGGAAGAAAGCAGAGTCAAAGGACCCCTTAGGCACGGGACCCCTCTCTAACTCAGCAGACTTCCCAGAGCTCCACCCACTCTGAAATATTCCCCTTTCCCGTTGCCATATTCTGAGGACACTCTTTCACCATGCTAGTGCATGAGATGGGGCATAGTCTGTGATAATCAGACTCACTGGGCACTCTGGTTATTTTGGGAGCTTCCATATGGCAAAGTGTTATTAATTTATGAAATGATCTAGAATCCACATGGGTGAAAGTATTTATAGGCAAGGAATTACACGTAAACAGGAATAAATTACTAAAGACCTCCATTAAGCAAGAACTCACAGTCTAACTAAAACGCTATGATTCAGTTTGTTCCAGAGGACACATAACAAACTGGAATCAATCCCACATGTGTCTACATCATGAAATCCAACACAAGGGTGATGACCCGAAAGGAGGCCCCAAGTCCATCAGTGAGAACATACCAATATTTCATTGGGGATCATTTTCTTTTGCCTAAAATCAGATTATTTTCATTATCTCACTGTGACTGCTCGTCTTCTAAATCAGTGACTGTGGCTGATAAATTTGTATTTTAAACAATACAGATTAAGTGATTGATCTTCATCCTTCTCATTCACAGTACAGTCTGTAATAGTCGGCTCAGAGGACTCATTGGGAAGACTTAAAAAATAACAAGAAACAAACATTATTAAATCTTCTGATGAGTTGATTCTAGGAATTTTTCTGATCAGATTTCTGACCTCAGTTTAAGGGGGAGATTCTGGGAGGCCAGCTCTTTTATTCTTGAGCATCAGCAGTGATTCCCACCTACGTACCAGAACACTCAGACAAGTCTTCTGCACCTGCAACTTAAATTTATTTTGAAACATGAATTCAACAAAGTAAAGGAAAAAAACAACAATTCACTGTTTAGGAAAATAATGTTTCTCCATTTTTCCCATAGTCAACGGTTTCATGTAGCCTCCTACTTTTGTTTACTGAATATCTTTCTGAAAATATAGTCATTATACCAATCGTTCCGAAGGAAAATTCAAGCAGAAATTAAGCTGCATCATTGACAAACCCAAGGTCACTAAGTAATTGCTGGAAAGGGGAAGTTGAAGCATGATCCCAGTTCTCACTCACAGGACAAGGCTCTATGAGTCCCCATCAGAGGATGCTAAAGGTTCTTCTGGGCCCTTCTCTATGTGTGGCTACTGTATAGTTCACATTCTCCTTAATAAAATTGATCTCTGTTGGTTTGTACATACCTGTCATGTTCTTCCTGACCCTCCTTTTCCACAGGGATGGGTTCATTTGCAAATAGAAACTTAATCTGATCCAGAGTACAAACTGAGCTGGAAATGACCCTTCTGGTCATGTGGGGAAGACTCAGCAGCTGCTAGCATAACCACAACTAGGCTGAACTCAATCCATGAGCCACATGTTACCTCCAACACATTACCTCTGTGCTGTTTGATTGAGGAAGACTTTTGGACAACCAGATAAATTACTTTATAGGTTCCCAAAGCACGTGAGGAGGGACAGTTGCATAATTTCCATCTGTTTCTATAGCAACCATGGAGCCACCACTCATTGCTGGAGGTGCTGCTTTCAATGCTTGTCTTTTAAACCAAATGCCATGGGTCTCTTCCAGGGAAGTATCTAGGTCATTATCTAAAGTGCTGCTTCGCCTGCTCTTGGTGAGAAGGCTCCAGGAGAGGGGCTGTTTACCGGCTGTTTGACATTTCTGGCCAGATGCACACACTCCAGCATTACTATTCATCACACCAACAGCAGGAAGGAGAGGAGAGAGGAGAGTGGGGAAGGTGAAAAGGGAGAGAGCCACAACACACTCCCTGACTTTCCTTTCTCGCATGGAGGCTTATTGTGTGGACTTCATTCTGAGGTTCCTTAGGCTGCTAGAGCTTGAATGCAATTGAATAGAGTCGACAAGACCACTCTATTTGACTCCCAACCTTGATCTTTCTCACAGTGGGCCATGAGACCAGATCTCAACCTTTCTGCCTCTATTCTCTGGCCGGGTAAAGATGATAGAACAACAACAAGAAGAAGACTATGAACACTTAAACCAGGCCTTAGAAAGAAGCTACTCGGGGCTTCTCATTTTACAAACTGAAAAAGCAGCAGCCCTGGGAGACAGGAAGACTTTTCCAGAGCCAGACAGCTAATGGCAGAACAAGAATAAGAACCTGGTCTCTTACCAACTTCTAGCACTCTTAAATCCTGCCTAGGATGCTGAGTAGAGTGGAATTGGAAAATAAAACTGGTAAAAGCCACATGAGTAAAGAAATAGTCTTTTGATATGAAAGCTGAGCTCTGTCAGGTCATAAAGTATTAAGTGTTGGAGACTGGATAGGGGTGCTCGTCCAGCCATTTGTCCACATGTGCCCCCAGTGAAGGAGGTTAGTGTGGGAGGTGGCCAGGGAACTGGTCACAAGTCCCTGTGAAGAGGCACCAGAGTTGGGGCTTGAAACAATCCAGAAAGCCATTCCTTGGACTTTGGTCAGACGTGCAGAGATTCATCACTATCAGCCTCTGCACTGGCCAGCACTACAGCCAGTCTGAATTTTGGCACCCGACCTCACTCGCTCCTCTGAGCAAGACACTTCATGGAACTAATTCCAACTGCTCTCACTGCATATATGCAAAATTGATGCCAGATCTAAAAAGTAAACAGCATGACATCTCTGCAGATAAGCAACTTCAGTTCCTCAAGCTACAGTTAATTCTTTTTAACTGCCTGCTCATCCACAAGTTTCCAAGCCGGAGCCCCAAAGAAAGCAAGACTAAGAATACTTTGTGTGGTTTCCCTGGTGGTCCAGTGGTTAAGAATCTGCCTGCCAATGCAGGTGTGATCCCTGCTCTGGGAAGATTCCATATGCCATGGGGCAACTAAGCCAGTGTGCCACAACTACTGAAGCCCATGTGCCTGGAGCCCATGCTCTGCAACAAGGGAAGCCACTGCAATGAGAAGCCTGCACACTGCAACAGAGAGTAGCCCCTGGTCGCAGCAACTAGAGAAAGCCTTCATGCAGCAAAGAAGACCCAATGAAGCCAAAAATAATTATAAAAGAATTCTTTGCATCAGCCCCACTACATTCCTTGAATCAAGGCATACGGCTCATTTATAGCTTGCTTTCTAGTTCAATATCATTTAATAAGAATTATTGACACCCATTGTATACAGTGTCTGCTAAATTATAGGGTGAGTGATGATGGTCTCTTCTGCTGAGCCACTGCTCTCAAGAATGCTTCTTCCACTAGGGACATTATTGCTTCTTTCTCATCAGACGTGAAGGTTGTTTTTCCCACCACCCAGGTCTCAAGATTAAGCATTTGCCAAGCAAAGTTGTCAAAATGAGAAAATCCTTTTGCAGTCTTTTTACTTTTAAAATCGTCAAATGTGCTGCTTGGATCATTCTCTATTGTCATGATTAGCTTTATTTTCTGGAGAAAGGAACAAAAAATGAATTCACCGACTTGTTCTGAATGCCTAAGAATTGTTGGTGACGAAATTTGGAATGGCCATTTCTGTCACCATGACAGGAGGAGTCCCACATTGGGAACTTGGAATTAATGTGTTGAATCACGAAAGGCAGGCACCAGACAGTCCTTCTTAAAAGAGGTTTCTGACCACTAGGATAAACGCCAGTCTGGAATTTCCATCCTAAAAGACAGTCTGAATTATTTGCTGATGTAGTTTATTTTTGAGGCTCTGTACAAATGAAAGAAGGCATCTGGCACAATCCATAACCCATCCTACAAATTGTAGGGGGAAGAACATCCAGGGTAGAAGAGTGTAGACTGAGTGTAAAAGACCTCCGCTTGATGGTCAGTTCAGCTATGACCCAACTCCCTTACTTTTGGCAAGTCCTTTTACCCAGGTCTGTTTGTCCATTTGTAAAGTTGAAATAATTATATCTTCCCAATCTACCTCACAGAGCTGCTATTAAATTTTTTTTTTTAATTCTAGTTAGATGGTGTTTCATAGACCAAGATGCTATGCAAATGTAAGTTGTATTGCACACTGGCTTAGAGTTTCTAAAATCATTGCANTGTCCATTTGTAAAGTTGAAATAATTATATCTTCCCAATCTACCTCACAGAGCTGCTATTAAATTTTTTTTTTTAATTCTAGTTAGATGGTGTTTCATAGACCAAGATGCTATGCAAATGTAAGTTGTATTGCACACTGGCTTAGGGTTTCTAAAATCATTGCACCTGGGTTCAAATCCTAGCTTCTGTATTCACTGATTGTGTGACCCAGTTTTCTTCTCTGTAAAACAGGGGTAAAAATAATACTGATCCCATAGTGTTGGTGAGAGGATGAGATGGGAAAATCCATGTCAGAATGTTTAGCCTAGTGCTTGGTGCATAATAAATAATTAATATAATCATGCAAAATACTGTTGGTTCCACATATCAGCTGTTCCTTCTTTGGTCCAAGAGTCATTCGGTATGCATTATACAGGGTAACCCAGAGATCTCAGTGGAATTCAAAGCTCTAATCGTGTCAGTTAGAAATGATACAAGCTTACAAGTCATTTGAAACTTTATTTAAATTTCATTTACATACATCTAATTGTTAAAAATAACATCAATTTTGTTTGTTTTGGTCAACATATGACTTCTTAAATCACAAGAAGTTCTGCTATCTAGACTGTTTCAAATCAGGCATAGTTCCTGAAGCAAATGCCCAATACTGCAAGTATATGTTCCTAATGCCCGTCATATGAGTCTTCATTTCTGCCTCTATAAGGATTTGAGATTGAGCACCATAGAGAGAGCAGGCACTTCCCACTCACATGGCCCCGTGACTAGCAGCAGCCCCCAGTCCTCTGCTTGTGTAAAGGGGAAAGAGTGAGAATTCTCAGAAAATTCAACACCAACGGCAACACTTAAGCGAAAGGAAGCCTCCACTACACATACATTTATAAGGTAATTATGACTGTTTAAATACTGGCCTGATCTTTGATTTCATCTACAGGCAGGTCCAATTACAGGCACACTGGTACTAACTTCCTAATTGGTCTTAAAGTTTCAATTATTTAATACCCCCACTACCACTGAATCTTCACTTCCCAAGGGAGCCATACATGAAAGGCTGTTGAAGAGTCTTTGAGAAGTAGAACAGAAGTGCTCCTTCATCATCATCCCCTATATCAAGGTTAATAAAAATTTGGGTAACACAAGTTACATTTCCAGAGTAATCTGATAACAATCATTGATTAAACTACCAAAAATATTAGCCAACGTATGCTGTTAAATATCTAACAACTAGCTCTCTGAGTGAAAAAAATAACAAGCCCCACTTTGTAGCATTCGCCAGCTCCCATGGTATAAATACTCCCTCCATAGCCAGTTTCAAACTACCAGGGTGAAGTCACTGAACGTTGAGTTGGAAACAGCTGTGCACTATAACACAATCAAATCCTACTGGGTTGGCCAAAAAATTCACTTGGGTTGGCCACTCAGTTTATGGAAACCCCAAATGAACTTTTTGGCCAAATATTTCTTCCCCAGTGGCTCAGTGGTAGAGAACCCGCCTGTAATGCAGGAGACATGGGTTCGACCCCTGGGTTAGGAAGATCTCCTGGAGGAGGAAACAGCAACCTGTTCCAGTGTTGTTGCCTGAAAGTCCCATGGTCAGAGGAGCCTGGTTGGCTACAGTCTATGGGATTGCAAAGAGTCAGACACGACTTAGCAACTGAACATACATGCACTATTTCTACCAAAGAGATACAACCCAGGTAAATTGCCTTAAGGGCACAGATAATAGTAAAATGTAGTGAAGTCATTTGCCAGTGATGAGTCTGGAGTATTTATTACTTTTGCTCTTAGGATAATTATCTAATTCTAAGTTTAGACAATTTCATCTTTCAAAATGACTATTTAAAAATGTCTTGCAAAATTTGACAACTAACTTTTCCAAGCCAGTAGGAATAGGCTCCAGCCCACTGCTAACTCAGGGCCCTATAGAGATGAGAGGACTGAGCACAGAAAAGATAAGAACCTGCCTGCCAAGGGAATTCCTGATCACTCCAAGTCAGTGGGCTGAGAGCACACAGACAGGGCATGTGGGGTGAGAGGCGAGGAAGTTGAGTCCAGCATGGGGAAGGCAGACCTCTGAGCTCATGCTATCTGTGTATTGCCTCCTGGTAGTTGCCCCTCCAGAGGACTTGCGAGTGGCTGGTATCAGCGACAGGTCCATTGAGCTGGAATGGGACGGGCCGATGGCAGTGACGGAATATGTGATCTCTTACCAGCCGACGGCCCTGGGGGGCCTCCAGCTCCAGCAGCGGGTGCCTGGAGATTGGAGTGGCGTCACCATCTCAGAGCTGGAGCCAGGTCTCACCTACAACATCAGCGTCTACGCTGTCATTAGCAACATCCTCAGCCTTCCCATCACTGCCAAGGTGGCCACCCGTACGTACCATTTCCCCCTCCTGCTTCATTTTTCTTTTCTCCTACATGAGATCATGGGCATTCGTGATGGTTGTGTCTTTTCTTAATTCTTCAGGGATGCCTGCAGTTATCATTGCTCTCAAGGGGAAGGGCTTCCGATGTGACCCACTTAGGAAAGGGCACATCATTAAAAAGACACTTCCAAAATAGCAGAGTTTCCACATCCCAGACAGCCCCTATCTATTATAGAGCCAAAAGGACAAAAAGTACTGTAATTGTTGAGTTTGGACTTGTTATAAGCTTGAGTCTGATTAGAAGTCAAGGAAAGATGAGACTTACACAGACTTTGGATCTAGTTAGAGATTCAAAACCAGCAGATATGAAATAGGACATATAATAAGCAAGTGCTAAATGGTATATCACAGATGGCGAGTGTATAGCACAGGGGGAAAAAAAGCTTATTTAAAACCACAACTGAAAACACCCACTTCTCCTCAGAGAGAAGTGGCATTATGTCTTTGTAATCTTTTGTTTAGCAAAATACCCTGATGGTCCATTTCAATTATAAACACTGAATCTCTAAAGCATCATTTAGGAAGAGTCAATGGGCAAAAGAGAGACAGAGCATGCTAAACCCTTTTCTATGAGAAATGGAAGCTTCTCTTTTTTATTTATAATGGAGAAACTGCTATAGGTATGTATCTATATTTTGCATGCTTATTTAAGAACAGAAATAAGACTGCATACCAACTATTAACATTAACTACATCAAAGAGCAGAATAAGAAAGAGATGGGAAGGGGCTGTTATTTCGTTTTCTTTATATACCTTGGAATTCTTCAACTGTCTTTCCAACCCCACTTCTCCAGCTCTCAAATGCCAGCTGGGCATTGTGCAATTCAATTCAACTCAATATCCACCTGGAGTTAGCATCAGATCTGACAAGCTAAAAATCTGTCTCTCAGGGTTCCACATCGGTTTTTAGCCATGAGTCCCAGGTTGTCTCGGGTCTTCTGAATAGCCAGCTCTACATTTAAGGGGTTCCCACAACCCCTCCTTAATTTTGGTAATTCCTTAGAACTCACAGAGCTCAAGAAAGCACTTTGCTTTCTATAACCAATTTCTTAGAAAGGACGCAAGTCAAGAACAGCCAAATGGAAGATATACACAGGGCAAAGTATGGTGTGTAGGGTTTCCATGTTCTCTCTGCACAGTAACTCTCAGCAGCTCCATGTGTTCACCAACCCAGAAGCTCTTGGAACCCCATTGCTTAGGGCCTTTATGGAGGTTTCATTATGCAGGCATGATTGGTAAACATTGGTGATTAACTCAAGTCAGCCCCTTTCCCCTCAGTAGAGGCTGGGGGCAGGAGCTCCAGCCCTCTCCCTAAATCACTCCTGGGTTTTTCTTCAAACCAACTATCTAGGAGGCCCGGGTTACTACTTATCTCACAATCGGACAAAAGATACTCTTTTCCCTCTGGGGATTCCTAGGGTTTTAGGAGCTGTTGTGTCAGGACAAAGACCAAATACTTACTTTTTTTTTTATTACATCACACGGAGATTTTAGTAGTGGCAGGAAACCAGAACAAGATGTGACCGTGAAATATCAGCCCCTGGGTTGGTAAATGAGACTTATCACCAAATATGGGATGAGTTATCCAAGCCCATTTGGTGTAGGTCTCAACTGACAAGATGGTATTTGGGTAACAAATGCCAAGAAAGTTCAGAATAAGAAGAGGCTGAAGTAGGAAGGTGGTGCTGATGGTTAAGAACCCGCCTGTCAATGCAGGAGACATAAGAGATGGGGGCTGGATCCCTGGGTCAGGAAGATCCCCTGGAGGAACTCATGGCAACCCACTCCAGTATTCTTGCCTGGGAAATCCCATGGGCAAAGACTCCTGGAGGTCTACAGTCCATGGACTCGAAAGAGTCAGACACGACTGAAATGACTAAGCACACACACAAAGTAGAAGGCGCTGGCTTGGAAGGCTTCGTGGAGGCCAGGGTCTTGAGTTGTGCTGCAAGCATAGGGCAGACAGAGGGGGAAGGATTCAAGAAGTCATTTTGTCCCCTTGCTTCTCAGGTGGCAAAGATCCTGTTAGAATATTGGACTCCCCCCTCTGAATGCTGACTTTTTTTTTTTTAATATGCCTATAATTACTTCTGTTTATATCTGACCTTTTTTTCTTCTTCTTCTTCTTCAATTCCTCTGGTGCCTGAGAACCAGTTTAAAATATCTGCAGTGATCGCGTAGAGGCAGGTCACCATCTGCTGCTTTCCCCACCTTGCTCTGGGATGAGTCACCACAGTGAGAGTCTGGCCCGACTCCCAGGCCTCTCTGCTCTGATCCATGTGCACCACGCACCGTGGTGAGGTTTCCACCTCCCATGGCATTTATTCTCCCAATCCAGGGCATCCCCTTGGGCAAGCTCCCAGGTGACAAGGACAGGATCACGTAAACTCACCTGACACACCTTCAAGTGGGTTCAGGAGCCGCCCTCCTTTCACCAAGAAGCCTGAGGAAGCTTCCAAACAGGAAGGATGAGAATCTGTCAGTCTTCCAATGGGAAGGTCCCAGGAGAGGCGCAGCTAAAATGGAATCAGGCTCCCTGGAGAAGTGAGAAAAGCCGTGCTGTGTATTTCAGGGCTGGTAATTGGAACTCCATTAGGACCAGCCTACTTCCACCTGTGCGTGCATGTGTGCGTTTGGGGCCGGGAGGGGTGGGAGGGTGTGGGGAGTGGAAAGCCCGGGGATTAGGAGAGGAACTAAAGACAAGATTGAGGCGAAGGTGAGTGAGGGAGAGAGGGAAGAGAGAACCAAGCAAGCGCTGGAGAAAGAAAAGCAGGAACTCGTGGAGCGAAAGCAGAAACTCCAGTATCTGTTACTGTCCCTTATTTACACCCTTGCTTGGCTTGGTGACACATTTTGCTATACAAAATGGAAATTTCAGGCCATCCTAGAGGTGGTGATTTGAGCTAAACAAGATATTCTTAGTGCACATGATGTGATGGAGAAAAGCGTTCCAGTCTCTGTTCTGCAGTTGGCTTGCTCCACACCTCTCGCTAATTCTCTCTGTGCCCTCCTCTCCCGGGTGTGAGAAGGAACAGTGACATTAACCTTCACACCGCCTCCCAGAAACCCTTAAAGCCTCCAAAGATGGCGTTTGGTTTCTCTGAAAAAGGCATTATGTTAAATGCCAAGACTCAACACCTTAGCAAGGAAAGGGAAGTGTGACTTTTGGATTTTAACATCAACCTATTATGGAATAGAAAGCATAAAAATTATTTACTAGGTGTTTGTTAGGTTTACTCCTCTATTTGTTCACACTGAGTGCCAGCACTACCGGGGCCTGGGCCCACCCCTTGCCTGGAACCCAGCGCGTCTGTAATGAGGTTGGGATAGCCCATCACATGCCACGGCATCCATGGCATGGAGGGAGCCCAAGGAATGCTCTCTGCCCCTGCCAGGGCTAGCCATGACACCGTCACCCACATTGCTGTGTTCCAGATCTCTCCACGCCTCAAGGGCTCCGATTCAAGACGATCACAGAGACCACCGTGGAGGTGCAGTGGGAGCCCTTCTCATTCTCCTTCGATGGGTGGGAGATCAGCTTCATTCCAAAGGTAACCCCCACCTGTCAGATGGCCACACCCTCGATTTAGGATTGGGGCAGCAAAAAAGCCACACACACACACACCCTCAACACACACACACACACACAATCTCTGTCTCTCTCTCCATGTCATTAAGGACACAAAGGGGCACTTGGCAGCTACAGAACATTTCTTTCACAATGGCGTGGTAATGACTGATTAACAAGAATGGCCCCAAGCCTGGTACCCAGGCCTTGGATGACAGGAGAATGAGGGAGCAGCCACAGCCCAGCTCTCTTCTCAAAACTCTAGGTTTTTAGCAAGCTGTGACTTCAGTGAGTCTGAAAACCTAGACTTTCAAAAAGTTGGGGCTTCTCTTTAGGACACAAGAGAAGCTAAAGGCAATCAGTCTCATAGTCAACCCACAGCTCCATTCTGTGCAGGCAGAGGCCCCAGAAGTCGGCCTGTGTGGTTTCAGGCTCCAAAAGTCATAGATGGAGCACAAAAACACCATGCATAACCCATTCATGGAGAAAAATTGTCCTTAAACATTTTGAGCTGAGAAGGATCTTAAGATTTCTTTCCATTCATCAAAGTGGCATTTTATTAATCTGAAAATTAACTTTTCTAAGTTGCCAGAGGTACCTGACTAGTTCTAATTTTCTAGGAGTTATTAATGCCACTGATGTTTTCCCTAACTATATCACTCATGAGGGCATATATATACACATATATATACATGTACATAAAATGTTTAATCACATTCCTTTCCTTTGTCTTCATCTTTCAATATCAAAGAGCATTTTTTCAAATCATTCATCAGACTTAATGACAGATGACATATTTTTATCTAATAGGACTATGACTTTACCATTTTTTTTACTTCAAAATTCCTAGAGACATGGATTGTTGGAACGACAAAAGACTTTTAGATTCACAGAGAATGACCCTTCATTTTACATCTAGCCTGTTTAGTTTACAGAGAATAAGACTCAGTGAACTTAAACGATATCAGACAGCTGGTTGGTGGCAGGCTTAAAACAAGAACCTGGTCTCCACTTCTTATTCCAGGGCTCTGTCCCCTGAACTGGACAGGATACCTCCTTCTCTTGTGGGGATATAGTCACGACATGCCAGGCTACATCTCAGCAGATATTCTATATATGTAGTTTCTTATACATTTTATCTGCATTAAAATGGTCAAAGAAGTATGGTGGGCGATTGGATTCATAGCAGAGCAGAGAGAATCATGCCATTCTGCTGCTCAAGCAAGAACAAACAATGCCAGGATTGCCTACATCCAATATGTAAATTCCAAATGAGAGTGGGGCTAGCCAGGGCATACCTAGGTCAAATATACAGCCACATACAATAACTGTATAATCTGTAGGTTGAAGCTAGTGGGAGGCACTTGTCACATTGATTTATAAGAGTATGGATATAAAATACATATAGGGCACTCCAGGTGACGTGAACAGAGACCAAAGATTATAAGAAAAGGACTGTGCCACAAAAAATAGCCCTCCTGTCACCTCCACTTCCAGAGACACAAAGAGAAAATGTATCAGAATCGGCCAACAGACAGACAGGTGGGCAGAGAGACTCTAAGCCCTGGACCCAATGTCACGTTGGTCTTTTCCACTTCCTCTTTCACCAATGCGCCTCTTTCTTCTCTCCTTTGTATTATTCTCTGTCCTACCCTTTTCCTCTTCTTGGTACCCCATGGTTGTGTCACTGGTTCCTAACTCATCTGGGTAAAAGGGAAACAAGACAATGACAGATTTGCAGCCAGTGTAACATGATGAGAAACTCCAGACACAGCAAAATAATAGCTCCAGCTCGTTAAAAAACTGGGGACGTCTTAGCTTGAAATATGTTGTCATGTGCATAAAGATACACACACATACACACACAACTAGACTCTTCTAAATAGCCAAAGGCATGCTCACCACGATAAATGCCAAAAAGAAACCTGATAGATGGTAAGCAGCAAGCATTTCATTTTTGGCAAAAATGTCTACATCACCTCATGACTAATTTTTATTGGCAAACTCAGTAGAAGCAGGGGAAGCCAAAGAAATGTTCTTGAAAATCGGTTCTCCCTTTGCCAAATCCTCATAGAGTCGTGGCATCTTCTTGAGCCTGCTGGGAGCCATTCCTGGCTCCAGACACTCGGCTGTCAGCCTGGAGGGCAGAGAAGCGTTCCTCACCTTTAGCTCACAGTCAGGGCCCCGTCCTTCTCCCTCCTTTGATTTCCTCTTCTGGTTTCTCTGCTTCTCCCTTCCTTCCCCCCACCAGAACAACGAAGGAGGGGTGATTGCCCAGCTCCCCAGTGACGTCACATCCTTTAACCAGACGGGACTAAAGCCTGGGGAGGAATACACTGTCAATGTGGTGGCTTTGAAAGAGCAAGCCCGGAGTCCCCCTACCTCGGCCAGCGTCTCCACTGGTGAGTGCCTCCAACCTTTCTCCCTCTGACAACCCAAGCTTCACTCAGGAAGAACTGCAGGAAGAACTCAAGAGAGACAAAGGGATGCTAGGA
Source organism: Neotragus moschatus (assembly GCA_006410615.1). Lineage (NCBI taxonomy): Eukaryota > Metazoa > Chordata > Mammalia > Artiodactyla > Bovidae > Neotragus > Neotragus moschatus. The sequence continues at coordinate 277,205 of SJYA01002284.1, read as the reverse complement.
CTTCTCCCACACCTGAGATTAATTTTGGTGCCTGGAGATGGAGCTTACTCCACCAGATACTTAGGTGAACATCTTCCTCATTCTTGCAAACCCAGAAACCCAGCAGAGTATTCTATGAGAAATTCCGTGTTCAGATCTCCAGTGTGTCTGTATTCTGATCTTACTCATTAAGAGACTTCATTTGTCAGCCCCTAATATCTTGAGCTTTGGAACCAGCAAGAGCTAATACACTCTTGCTTATTGTAAGGCGTGCAGAAAGTCCTAAGACCCTTCCCAAACCTCGATCCATTTGACAGTGATGAACGATAATACCTTCTTCAAAGAAATGACATGAGGATTAAATCAGATAAAGCACACAAAGTGATTAGCACTGAGTTGATGACAGTGTGTATACATACACCCAGAGAACACCTTTCAAAGTGACAGAGCAGGAGGAAACACATCATTCCAAACCAGTAAGTGTGGGTTGGGTCACTGTTCAAGGTGACAACTTAAGTAGATTATTATTTCATCTCCACAGTTCCTCTCATGCAAGATCATTATATTTCTATGTTTGAATCATTAACTATCACATTTTGCTTTATTGTTTCCTTAGCTAAAAAAGGATGTTCAACCTCAAAGCTGTAAATTAACAAATATAATGCCTGTGTGCCCTCAACCAAGGATTTCTCAAAAGTTATAAATAGCTTCTGGTATCACTTTTGGTTCTCATTTTATTGATGGAGGAGCTGAGACTCAAAGGTTAAGCAACACTCCCTGTAACAGAGACTGAGTTAGGCGAATATTGGGAGAGCTTCATTTTTTTATAAACAGAAACTGACACCTAAGAACACCAGTCATGAGTCCAGGGCGAAGGCCAGGTTGGCCAGAAAAGGGAACCACAACACTGTATAATGAGCCCATGTTTGTGGATTAGTGATTCATACTTTGTTAACTGGATCCAAACTAAACAGCCTCAGGTGCTGAGGTTTGTGCTCAGTCAAGAAAACATTGGTTTAAAACTATTGTGGCACCAGATCATGCTTCATTAGAGCCCCGGGGTTCCGTGACAGCTCCTCAAGGAAAGGAGGAAGTAGAGATCCCGGCCTCTTATTACTCCCACTCCCATGTCCCTCCCACCTTCCCACCAAGGCAGTTAGTTCCACCTTCATCTCTTTTATATTCTGTACAATCATTTAAGAGTTTCTTCTTTTTAAAAAAAGAATATGACCCCCTTCCTCCCCGAAAGGCTTTAAAACCACTGTACTAATCCAAATACGTTTTAGAAGAAACTAGAGCCATAAAGCTCAACATGCTCTGTAGGACCCTCTCCAGGGGCCAGAGGTTTCCTCCAGTTTTGCTTCCCAAGGTGATGCTGGACCCTGAAGATTTGGTTAGGTAATTGTTCATTCTCCTCTTCTGATTTGGAATGTCTCAGGGTCCCTAAATCATTTCTGAGATTTGATACCAAGAAAGTATTAGCAGAAAACAAAAAGCTAGAAGAAGATGGTACATAAGAGCGCAGAGAAGAACATTACAGATGTAGGATGCTTTTCTTCCAAAATACCGACACACTTAGAAAAGACAGACTCTGCTTTAGGCTTCTACTTACACCACATTTTGACAAAACTGGCAGTCACTTTTTTTTAATTTGGAATTTTCTTAAGATTAAAATGAAAAGCTCCTGATCTTGTCATCTGTGGTAAAGCCAGGCCAAAAAAAAATTTTTTTTTTTTTCAATTAGGAAAAAATGTCCTAGTTCATATTTTGGGATTGTGTACAGAATCACAGAGAAATGGAAAGAAAAATATTTATTCCAGTTTACCTTTTGAGGAGAATGTGTGTTTGTTTAAAAATTAGGGCCTAAATTGAAAGCAAGCTGATACCTCCTGGATCGGAATGGGACACAGCTACCCAGTGGCCAACTGAAGGGCCCAATCCGAGGGTGGCTGCAGAAAAGATGGTTGGCTCCCAGCCCCGCCTGCTGTTTTTAAGAAACCATTGTTTAATTATTTCCTTCTGCTAAGATCTGATCCACACCAACCCTCTCCTGCAAAGCTCTGAGTCCTCGTTGGGCACGCAAGCTGGCTTCTTCCAGTCGGGCCATTTTGGGAATTCAAATTACAAGACCTCCTGCAGCCAGAGGCCTTGGCGCTTCACAATGACACTCTAATATGAGCAATCATTATGACTAGGATTGAGAGATTTAAAGAGCTGATGGAAAAAGCCTGACAGGGTCATTAGAGTTTTTGTGACTTTTTTTTTTCCAAGAAGCCCCAGTTCATTGAAATGCTTCCTTTTCTTTCTTATGACTGTTGAGAATCATCTCTTTATTTCATTTACTCAGCACCCATGTACTGAGTGTCTACTATGTTTCAGGTATTATGCTTATTCAGCTGCTCAGAGAACATCTCCCCCATCTCATTATTAAATTAAATGAAATAAAAAAGCCCAAGTTATCTAAAACCATGAAATACAGCATGCAAGAAAGAAAACATCTGGATGTATTCTGTTAGATTTCATCATTACTACAAATATGAAAAACAGAACATTTAACTCCAAACCAGGTGGCACCAAAACCAAATGCTCTGGTGATTTTTATTTCAGCTGGTGCCAGACCCCAAATCCCAAGCTGTTTAATAGAGAGCAGGACTAGGCTAGACCCACAGAGGGTGGAGTACTCAGGGAAAGGCCCGACTCTGAAAGACTGAGAGGCTCAAAGTCAGGCTGAGACAGTCCTAAGAGGGACACTCCATCCTGGAGACAATTGAGATTGTGATCCGGTGCGGATTGTTTTAAAAACAACAATCTTAGTAAAGACACACTGGTAATAAGGAAGAAAAATGGTCATAAAGTAGCTGAAGCAAAAAAGAGAATTTACTGGAAGGACACAGAGTATCTCATGGAACCCCAGGGCCTGAAATGCATCTGAGTCTCACAGAAGACTTGAACCAGGAAATGGAAAGTCAAGAATCAAGTTATTCTCTATATCTTTCTAGAAGTGCCACACGGTCACTCATTTCTGCTTCTCTCTCTTCGTTTGCTCCTAAAATTCTGCACCCAGTTCCAGTATGTGCGTGTTTGGGGGAGGGATCTCCCACACCAAGCAATTCTCTGTTTACCAGCTACGTATCCTACCATTCAACTCAGTTCTGACACCATCTACCATCTGAGAGCATCAGACTCCACAGGTTGAAGGCTCACTCCTTTAAGACCATCCTCCACTTCAGATGCCAATCACAAACCCAGGTGTTGTCACCTGTCCTTCTGACTGACCACCTACAGATTAGAGGTTCTACCAACCCTCTCTCTGGGTTTCACCAATTTGCTAGAGCAGCTCACTGAACTTGGGAAACCCATGTTCTCACCAAATTACTGGTTTATCACAAAGGATATTTAAGGACACAAATCAACAGCCATATGAAGAGATACACAGGAGAGGTCCTGAACAAAGGAGCTTCTGCCCCCATAGAACTGGGGTCCTGTCATAGCGGCACATGGAAGCATTCTGGTTCCCTAAACTGGGAGCTCTCCAAACCCAATCCTTTTGGGGTTTTAAGGAAGCTTCGTTACTTGAGCATGAGTGATGGACTGACCAGATGTCAGGAGTGAGACTGAGTTTCAACCCTCTAATCACCTAGTTGGGTCCCTTGACAACAGGCTTCCAACCTTGATTCATTAACATAACAAGAGACAGACAACTTTTTTACAGAGAGGAAAAGGAAATTGGTGTTTTTTTTTTTTAAATAGGGAAAGCTTGATCATGTTTCTTTCTTTCATTTTTTTTTTAATTGGAGGATAGTTGCTTTATAATGTAGTGCTGGTTTCTGCCATACAAAAATGGGACTCAGTCGTAACTATATATATATCCCGTCCCTCTCGCACCTCCCTCCTAGCTCCTCTAGGTCATCAGAGAGCACCAGCCTGGGCTCCCTGTGTGATAAGCTGCTTCCCACCAGCTGTCTGTTTTACACATGATAGTGTATATATGTCAATGCTACCTTCTCAGTTTGTCCCACCCTTTCATCCCCCCGCTGTGTCCACAAGTCCATTCAATAAGAGACAACTTTACACTTTGATCACTTAGAAAATATCAAGGGTTTTAGGAGCTCTGTGCCAAGAAGGGAAGACCAAATATGTATTTACTATAAATCACATTTTCCCCTTTGCCCTCTTCCCTCCCCCTTCCTCTCTGTCTCTCCCTCCCTCCCTTTCCCCTTTTTCTCTCTCTCTCTTTCCCTCTCTCTCCCTCCCTGCTCCATCCAGATCAGATGTTTTCTATTTATGTGTGAGGATGGTAGAGAATGGCCACACTAGTCCTGGCTCACCAACTAATCAGAGGGCCAGAGCCTCTGCTTCCAGTTCCTAATCCTCGAAGAATATTAATATTAACATTAATCAGCCCCAGCTAGAAGGGTGTCATCCGTAATAAATAAAAACATGGAAGCCGAGTCAGCTCTTTCTAGAAGATAATGAGTAATTAAAAGAGGACATGTTAGCCGTGTAGACATGCCATGAGGAATTGAGAACACCATTTTCTACTCACTAAGGCCTTTCTAGTTCCCTTCTACATTCTCTCACCTTACCCCACCTCCACTATCATTTAATCCAATATGAACAGGACCCTAAGTGGATATCAGAACCATGGATGGTGGGCCCCCTAGGAAATCGACCAGTTTTTTCGAGATAAGGCCATCGCACAGTGGTTTCCCCTGGCTGCTCGGTGCCGGGGCCAGGACTCATGAGGGACACGTGCTGTATATCTGGAAGCCCGGAAGGACTGGGTGTGATGCAGTGCCCTCTGGCTCAGGAATATGCAGGAACCAGTGGGGAAAAATAGCCCACAAGAGGCTGTTCCAAGATTGATATCTTTTTTTTTTTTTTTAACAGAAGAGCAAGTTTCCCCAGAAGGCATATTTCACATACACAAATATAAATGTCTGTTGGTTTTTTGAGCATGTTAGCAACTGGCTGACTGAGCTGTTGGTATGGCTGAGCAGGGACATCTTTTGGATACTCACGATGCCCTCACTGGCAATCAAGTTGGAAGTCTGATGTTTAGACAGGACTGCTAATTCATAGATCTTTCCTGGAGGCTCAAAGAAGGTGAAGGCTGGACAGCTGGGCACACACAAGAGCACAGTTCTCTGTCCTTTGTCTCACAAACTCTGACAGAGCAGGGCTGGCCCTCTCAAGCCATTAAGTGCCCTTCCTCCGCCCAAACTGAGAAGTGCCAGCCCTGAAAAAAATCACAGCCTCAGGGGACCTGAGAGCCAGTGTCCATTCACCCATTGCCAAACCATATGTCCCCAGGAAAGAGAGTCCATCTCACTGTCTCATTATCTCCACCTGTAAAATGGGATAACAATACCCATCCTGTAACAGACCAGGCTAATGTAAGGAGGAAAGGAAAAGAAAGAGCTTACTAAAGTCAACGGCTCACTTCTCAAACTTTTTTTCTTCTGTCGGCTCTTCCTCATTTAGTCATTGACGGGCCCACGCATATCCTAGTTCGAGATGTCTCTGACACCGTGGCCTTCGTGGAGTGGACCCCACCTCGAGCCAAGGTCGATTTCATTCTCTTGAAGTACGGCCTGGTGGGCGGGGAAGGTGGGAAGACCACCTTCCGGCTGCAGCCTCCCCTGAGCCAGTACTCGGTACAGGCCCTGCGGCCAGGCTCCCGATACGAGGTATGGGTCAGCGCAGTCCGCGGAACCAACGAGAGCGAGGCCACCGCCACCCAGTTCACTACAGGTGAGGCTGCGAGTCGGGGCGGGCCTGGGGAGGGGAGAGGGCACTGCGCCAGCGAGTATCGTCGGGGCAGGGGGGGCATCCAGGGAGAGAGATGATGTCTGCGCCTGCATCCACAAATATCACGTGCACTGCCAGAGGGAAGCGAGAGGTTTCCGGGCGTCCCGGTGAGGTTGCATCACAGGCTGGAGTAGCGCCGGCCCCCTGAGGATGGGAGAGCTGGGTTCCTGTCTTGCTTCTGCTGCCAGCCAGGTCTGTGACCTGACATAACTCCTCCCCTCGGGTCTCACATCTCTCCTTTATAAAATGGAACGTTTGTCCTGAAGTCACTGACACATCCCCATTGCCAACCCAAAGGGCAAATTTGTGAGAGTTCAGCGACCCTTCCTGGCGACGGTTTATTGCTATTTGCTGGAAACAGTGGTAATGATTCCATAGATCCACAGTGACTACACCAGCACCATGGCGCACCTTGGAGTTGGGCAAAGCCCATCTGTGTCAAAGCAGGTCCTCTGCCTGAGAACGCTTTACTCATCCTTGTGAGCACTTGCAAGAGGGCTAACACAGACCTGGCTCCCACAGAGGGCAGGTGAATGAAGCCCAAGTCAATGCCTCCTGCCCAGCTGGGATGACCAGCCACCCACTGCCCAAGGCTGTCAGGACTTTTAAAGAGCCTTAGGAAAGGCCAGACCTCATGACCTGCTTACTCCCTGGCTCCCTTGGAGCCCATCCGGCCGGCCAACTAGTGGACAAGTAGGTCAGGCACATGCAGATGCAGGCTCGCCCCTGGATCAGCGGGGCTGAGATCCAAGAGTGAGTCTCTAATTCAGACTCCACGTCTCGGCCTGTCTGCCCTCTGGAGGTCACGGGTCAAGGATTGTCTCTGCCAGCTCCCGAGGTGGCACAGCGATCAAAGGGGACTGCAGGCATTTGTAAGATCTAAGAACCAGCATCTTCCATCAGAATGAAGTAGGAGAATCACTGACTCAAGCATCCCACATTAAGTGGTGGCCTAAGAGCCTGTTACAGGATGGGGCAAGTCGGCCAAGGGGCTTCAGGGAGGCTCCATTACCCTCTGTTTGTGTTTAAAATCAGCTGATAAATTCAGCCAAGAGTAAGACAGAGGGAGACCAAAATATCCCCTAGATTAGAATAGGTAGCTTAGTGTTATGGTCGAATGGGCTTGCCAACTGATGGCCCCTGTGAGTCTGGGCAAGACCCCCATGTGGTAGAAGTTGGGGGCTACTGTGGTTAGGGCTTTTAGCACAGAGGAACAAGCAGAGGCTGATCCCCACGGGCAGAGGGCTCCCTTGAGAGGGGAAACAGAAAGGTCGTGCCCAGTCTCACTACAAAACTCACCACTGAGGCAAGTCCATCTTCCCCATGGAAGAAAAAGGCTGAGAATCTCGTAACAGCTTTCCCTCCGCCCCAAAGGAAACATTGGGTTAGGGAGAAGATTTCCCTATTGAAGAGACCAAGTGTGAACACTGAGGAAACGGAGAAGACAGTTGATTCTGAAAGAGACCCTCTCAGGCCTTCTCTCCTGCCCCTGTGCCATACTCCACGCCAGCCAGGGGTCCCTGGTCTGATTTTCTACTGAACACATGTTGGGTTCCCCAGTGACCGTGTATTTCTAGAACAAAGGAACTACATTCTGCCCATTTCTCTTGCCTTCCTTTCCCTCACTCAGCCAAAGCTGCTCGGAGCCTCACACAAGGTCCCTTCCTGGTGAATTCAAGGTCAGTCCTGCCCACCCCCAACCTTAGCATCCCCACAGCAAGGCCTGCTCAGGTGGTGGGGCCTCCTGAGAGCCACAAGTCCTGCATTCTTTTTCAATTTCAAGATAGTTTTTGTGTGAAAAGTGGTTTCTTTGTGGCTGTGCGCAGATAAGGAGTTTGAAGAGGCTGAAAAGGAGACGAGAGCTTTCAGGCAGAAGCACGAAAAGGGAATTCTTGATGTTTAGGTTGACAAGATGGAAGCGGGACTGGCTGGTGGCCCAGGAAAATTTCAATCAAGACAATTACATTCTGCCTGCTAGAAGCCCCCACTCCCCACCATGAGTTTCCGTTCTTGGCGTGATTCTCTGTTTCTGGTTGCTTGGTGCATGGGCAGCTGTTAGGTGCCTGCTTTCTGCATGCAGCAGCAGCCTGTACCTGCAACCTGCCCTGCTCTGCTCGAGGGGGTGGGGAGTGAGGGGGCCATGGGGGTGGGGAGCTGTGGACAGATTTGCTCACCAGCTCTCAAGGCCCGGAGTTGACAGGTGCTGTATTGAATGATGAGAAGGTGCCTGGACCCTCACAGCAGGGCCCTCAGTCATTTTAGAACTCCGCTTAAATTCAAATTAGCCAAAGTGCTTTTCCAGGTGATGGCTTCGACACTAGGAGAGCACTAATTGCACAGGCAATTAAAACAGAGATTTGCTTCCCGAGTGGCGAGCAGGGTATCTGCCTGGGTCTTATTGCCGCTCAGAGAAAGGAAGCCATTGATGGAAGCCCACCAAAGCCAGTGGTTAGAGAGAAGGGGTCCAGGGAGACCCGGAGGCCAGTCTCACAAACTTCCCCACTCTCCGTTCGTAGCTCTGGTTGCAGTTGCCCTCATAGGGAAATTCCTAGGACTCTCCTGGTGACTTTTTTTTTAATGTGAACCATTTTAAAATTTTTATTAAATTCCCAGATGGCTCAGCAGATAAAAGGATCTGCCTACAACACAAGAGACACATATTTGATCCCTGGGTCAGGAAGGTCTGGAGAAGGAAATGGCAACCCACTCCAGTATTCTTGCCTGGGAAACCCCATGGACAGAGGAGGCTGGCAGGCTACAGCCCAAAGGATCTCAAAGAGTCAGACACGGCTAAGTAAGAAGGCGCATTACAATATTGCTTCTGTTTTATGTTTTGGTGTTTTGGCCGCAAGACATGTACTTAGCTTCCAGATCAGGGATCGAACCCCATACCCTCTGTATTGGAAGGGGAAGTCTTAAACCCTGGACCACCAGGGAAGCTCCTCTTCTGGTGGATTCTTCCTCGCAGCCCTCAGATTCTCCCTCACAGCTCTCAGAAGGGAGCCCACACCTTGATCTCAGACTTCCAGTTTGTGAGACAATATGTTTCTGTTGTGTAAGCCCAACCAGACTGTGGCCCTCGGCTGCAGCAGTCCTGGAAACTCATTCAAAGGCCCCACAACAGTTGGAGCTCCCACCTGCTGGGCAGGAAGTATGCTCTGGGATTCCCCAGGAAATGCCTCCGCAAGTTCAACCCTGATGGTGCCTGTCAGCCAGCCAGGACCAGCTGCCCTCAGTCAAAGCTGTTGTTCTTCCTGCACCCCCTCGCCCTGCACATCCTCCCAGTCCCCAGCCAGAATATTTAACAAGACTTTCTCGATGGTTTTGAAGGAGCAGACAAGACAGAATGGACAGTATTTGTTTCACATATGTTTAAAGAATATCCAGCGGTGCCAAGCACTGCCCTAGGCAGGAAGGCTGCAGAATAAGCAAGACAGACAAGACCCCAGTTCAAGTGAGTTATATTCCGGTGAGGGGAACTGGACAAGGGGAAAAAAAAAAGGAACGTATGAATATATGGGATCATCTCAATTAGGAGGACCATGCCAGAAAAGGAAATTAATGACACAGAGGGAGTAGTCAGAAAAGCCTCTCTCAGGGGCTGAGGTTGGAATCAAGACCTAAGTGACCTCATGGGGGCTTCCCAGGTGGCTCAGTGGTAAAGAATCTGCCTGACAGACTCGGGTTCAATCCCCTGGAGAAGGAAATGGCAACCCACTCCAGTATTCTTGCCTGGGAAATCCCATAGACAGAGGAGCCTGGTGGGTTACAGTCCGTGGGGTTGCCAAAGAGTCAGACACAACTTAGTGACTAAACACCAACAGCAAAGTGACCTCAGCCGGGTGAGGGTCTGGGAAGAGCATTCTCGGCAAATGAAGCAGTCAGTGTAGAGCCCAGAGGTGAGAATAAGCTTGAAAGAGNAAAAAAAAAAGGAACGTAGGAATATATGGGATCATCTCAATTAGGAGGACCATGCCAGAAAAGGAAATTAATGACACAGAGGGAGTAGTCAGAAAAGCCTCTCTCAGGGGCTGAGGTTGGAATCAAGACCTAAGTGACCTCATGGGGGCTTCCCAGGTGGCTCAGTGGTAAAGAATCTGCCTGACAGACTCGGGTTCAATCCCCTGGAGAAGGAAATGGCAACCCACTCCAGTATTCTTGCCTGGGAAATCCCATAGACAGAGGAGCCTGGTGGGTTACAGTCCGTGGGGTTGCCAAAGAGTCAGACACAACTTAGTGACTAAACACCAACAGCAAAGTGACCTCAGCCGGGTGAGGGTCTGGGAAGAGCATTCTCGGCAAATGAAGCAGTCAGTGTAGAGCCCAGAGGTGAGAATAAGCTTGAAAGAGTCAGGAGCAGGAAGAAGGCAGTTCAGCCAGAGCAAAATGAATAAGGGCAGAATGCTCTGACGTGCCACCTGAGAAGCAGGCAGAGCCAGTCCATGCCAAGCCCTGTGGGCCACCTTGAAGTTCAGTTCAGTCACTCAGTTGTGTCCAACTCTTTGTGACCCCATGGACTGCAGCATGCCAGGCTTCCCTGTCCATCACCAGCTAATGGTGGGCTACCATTAGGAACTTGTAATAGGAAACAATGGAAAATTTTCAGCCGAAGTGCTTGATCTAATATATGTTTCAAGTTGAGAGTCCACAGTTTCAGCCCCTCCCCAGGGCCTCCACTGGGCATCTGATTTTGCCTTGCCCCTGGCTTGCTGGTGTGTTGCAGAGACCAGCCCAGCTCCCACTTGCCAGGGGGCCCCTCAGCTGTCCCTCCTGGAGGTCAGGCTCCAAGACCTAGAGGGAGCAAACCATTTCACTCCACCCTAGTCCTAAGACACGCCCCTTCTCCAGTTCTCATTCCCAGGATTGATCTCTTTGGGGATCATTGACATTGGAAATGTCCAGTCCCTTCAGAAGAAACACCGCTGCCTGTCCACAGGGCATAGACCCTAAGGCCCCAAAATGCAGAAAAGAAAACCATAGTTTACCATTTCCAAAAAACTAGTCTACCATTTCCAAGGTCTTTAGTTGTGAAGAGCAGTGGGTAAATAGGAGACTCAACCTGGATCCTAAGTGATTTTTTTTTTTTTTTTTTTGCTCCAGTTCCATTCAGACCACACCCCCAAGCCCCACCCAGTCGTTTGCCAGCCTCCCTTCCCCCACACTCCTCTCCATGCCAGAAAGATTGAGGGATGTGAGATTTAGGGACCTGCAGTCCAGAGCATTCCTCCCACATGCGCCTCTACTCAAGCTCCTCTCTCTGTACAACTTCTGGAGAAATTACACACACAGCACGTGCAGAATGCATGGGTTCCCGCACGCTAAACCCACACTGAGTAAGGAAACATTTCTCAGAAAAATAAGCTGCAGAGGCATAAATCTGCTAAGAGATTCACCCAATTTACATCCCCAAACAGAACACTTCTCACTCTGCAGCAGCTGCGCTCAGACTGATTCACAACGTCCCATCTTCCAAAAGAACAATCGGTGGAGACTTGCCTGGCATTTACAGAGGAGAACAGTCCACTTGAGGTTTTCCCAGAACAAATGGCTGGTTCGCTCCAAAGTTAAATTCAAGTCTCAAAGTCAAGACCTTTTTAGAACTTTTCACATGGCAGTTTGTCAAGACAGCACCTTCTTACCCTGTAAGTTGTTTTATGCTGTTTCTGCCCAAATAAACCTGCCAGAATGACCAGTCCTGGGAGAGAGAACCAGCCCCCCACAGGTGAGGGAGAGACCCCAATGCCAGAGGTCTTTTCATTACTATGGAGTTCTTGGAACTCCAGGGAGCAGGCATGGGGGTGCCAGATTGTTAGAACTCAGGGAGAATTGTGGAAGCACCAGTAAGTCAACCCAGGGCTTGGACACCTAATTTTGTACCAGTCCCCAAACTACACTTCCACGTGCATTGTCCCATCTTTACAATTAGAAAAGCAGTATTGTTAGCCCATCTTACAGATGTGACCATCAAGGCCCAGCCAGATGAAGACTTGCCTATGGTCCCACTACATTTAGAATTAGAAATGGGGATCAAACTGAGACCTGACTCCAAAGCTGACTGATTTCCACTATATCACATCCCCTCTCTCTGTGCAAACCTTTCAGCATGTCTATGCAAGTAAATCCAAGGGAAGACATCTTATACTTCAAAATCTTGCAACCAGTCCTCTGTTTTGTTGCTTGGTGATCAACTTTGGAAATTACACTCCTTCATCTCAATCGGGTGCCGTCTCTGATTTCCTCCTTCCAGGAATTCCCTTAATCTCAGGCTTATGCTACTAACTAGTTCCTTTTTCAATTTCTAGAACACCACTAGAACCCCTGGATGGGAATGGGGGATGTGTAAAATGTACTGATGTCTAACTACCAAATAAAACTCTCCAGCCTGCCCATGCAATCTGTCGTGGCCAACCTGGCAGACCAAAAGCTAAGGGGCAACCCCTGGGGTTCACTCAAACAAAAGGCAGAGGGTGAGATGTGGGCTGTCACTGCAGAGCCTATTCAAGTTCAAGATGCATGGCAAGTGCACAGTATCCTGTGTGACGTTGGTGATGTCTTTTTTTTTTTTTTTAAGAGATTGATGCCCCCAAGAACCTGCGGGTTGGTTCCCGCACAGCAACCAGCCTTGACCTCGAGTGGGACAACAGTGAAGCAGAGGTTCAGGAGTACAAGGTTGAGTATAGCACCTTGGCGGGTGAGCAGTACCATGAGCTGCGGGTCCCCAAAAGCATCGGCCCAACCAGCAGAGCCACACTCACCGGTGAGTAAGCCCTGGGTCCTGGGGGCACGGCAGTTCCTGAGCTCCTCCCAGCCCTCCCCCCAGCCCTGCAAGCCCACATCCAAGCGCTGCCAAATCCCTCTGCTGTACCCACCAGGTACCTATGGCACGTGTCTACTGTTCTCATCGCACTGCTGTCCCCTGGTCNCGGTGAGTAAGCCCTGGCTCCTGGGGGCACGGCAGTTCCTGAGCTCCTCCCAGCCCTCCCCCCAGCCCTGCAAGCCCACATCCAAGCGCTGCCAAATCCCTCTGCTGTACCCACCAGGTACCTATGGCACGTGTCTACTGTTCTCATCGCACTGCTGTCCCCTGGTCTAAGCTACTGTCACTTCTTGTCTCCACCACTGCAATAACCCCCCATTCTCTCCTGGCCCCTCCACTGTCCTCTTCACTCCCTCCGTGATCTTTTCAAAGTACATTTCTAACTCTGCCATCCTATTGTGCATCCATTTCAAGGGCTTCAGTTGCTTTTGTGATAAACTCCAAACCCTCCCGTGGCCTTGATTTCCCTACCATCTTCTCCAGTCTCCTCCATCTCCCGTATCTCCTGGTGCTCCCAGTGTTCCAGGCCCACAGGCCTACTTTTTTTTAGTTCCTCAAACACCCTCCTGCCCCAGGGCTTGGCACATGCCATTCCCTTATCAGGCTCTCTCCCCCAACAACTCTCTTCACCTCATGATGGCAGCTTCCCTTCCAGCTCTCAGTTCACCTTCACTTCTCTGGAACACTGGCTGATTCCCAGGTGAGGTCAGGTCATCCTGTCTGGCAGTGTCATCTTGCTGGTAACCCCTCACCTCACAGCACTTCTCAAGGTAGCCTTGTGCGCTTGTGGGTATGATTATTGGGTTGTTAATTTCCAGCTTAGACTGAAGCTCTGTGAAAGGGGGATCATGTCTGGTTTTGATCACCATGATTCCCCAGCATCTAGCACAACACCTAGCACTTACTAGGTCCTGTTAAGTGGTGAACGAACAGATAAATGCATGCATGAGTGAATGAGAGCAATTGCACCCAGGCTACAAGNGGTTGTTAATTTCCAGCTTAGACTGAAGCTCTGTGAAAGGGGGATCATGTCTGGTTTTGATCACCATGATTCCCCAGCATCTAGCACAACACCTAGCACTTACTAGGTCCTGTTAAGTGGTGAACGAACAGATAAATGCATGCATGAGTGAATGAGAGCAATTGCACCCAGGCTACAAGAAGCCAGTGATAAGCTGATAAATTAAGAGCCTGGTCATGCCTTCTGCACCCTGTAAAGAGTGTGAGTGAAGGGTTGTTGAAAGGCCTTAAATGGGTGATGCAGTGCAGATCTGTACCGCTACGGTGGAGATCAGACAGGAGGGCAAGGTCAGAGGCAGACAGTGGTCAGGAGGTGTTTGGAGTCAAAGGGAGCGATAAAGGTGGTGTGAACTAACACGATGCCCCAGGTCACCGTGATGCTTGGCTGGGGAGCATTCCGTGTCCCCCTGTGGTTGTGGAGCCCAGCTAGTGCGCTTCCTGGGCCTTAGACACACCCATCCAGGAAAACCTACCTGCTAGGCTTTGCTGAAAGGTCGAGGGCTGGAGATGGGGGTACAGTTTTTAGATGGAGACTGTGCAAAACAGCCACGGACCAGAGGCCGGTGGTGTGCTGACAGAGATTTGTTTATCCTGTGTCTTGGCGTCTCGCAAGAGCATTTGTCATCTCGGTAGACCAGGGATCCACAGCAAAGAGTGTGTAGAGTAAACAAGGGCAGGATAATCAAAGCTGTTTTCCTCCTGAACTGAAATCCCAGACCGCCTTGCCAAATGAGGCTAGTTAAAATAAATATAATAAATGCTTTTTCCAGACAGATGCACTCCTGAAAACACAGAAAAGAGATGGAAAGATATGCTGACCAAGCAGGTTAATGGGGGTGAATTAAACATAGCAGGAACAGACCAGCTGGCATAGGGCCTTTCCAGAGAGCTGGAGACATTCACAAAAATTAAGCTAAACAAAAAATCCTGCAATGATACAAGAGGGAGCTGGTTCTAGGATCAGCGTTTCCCTGCCCAGAGCCGCAGGCTGCTTTGGCAATTAGCAGCTTTACAAAGATGATGGCTTGATGTTCGGCTGGAGGATACACTATAAAATTACGGGATATAGAGAAGAACTCACTCACATGCTAGTTATTATTCCCCACTAGTGGAAAAAAAGAAGATTCTACATTCATTGGTCATCAGTTATTCCGGGGGCCTTCACCTAGTTTTAGCTTATTTCATCTTCACAACAACAAGACTCATGAGGGACATGAGAACGAAAATGTTGCCTGCCATATCAGTCAACTAAGGTGCCACAGCCATCAGCCATCACATTAAAGCCACCCCAGTCATCATCCCCGTTTTACAGATAAGGAAACTGAGGCTCCGAGAGTTTGGAAACTTGCCCGTGTCCCCCAGACTAGCAAGGGAGCCATGAAAGGCAGTTGTGAAGCCTAGTCAAAAGCTCCCATCCATTTTCACAGCTGCTCTCACTAAAGAAGCGACAGTGAAGGAAGGGTCAACATTTAAATGTTGCAGACTTCCAAGGAATGGGAAGATTATTATCGAGGAGTGAGCTCAGAGATGTTGGTTTTTTTATTTGAGTTGGGCTTATGAAATAAAACTATAAATATATATTACATATAATTATCCCAGGGAGCTCACTGCTGGGAAGATTTATAAAGGCAAATAGCCTTATGTGATTTAGAAAGGGATTATAGGCATGTAAGGAAATCAAGTATGTCTGTACTCACTGAGATGCTGATTACAAGGATCACCGGCGCTCTTACTGTGGTGTCTAGGGAAAGAGAAGGAAGGACCCTGCTGGAGGCAAGGCAAAAAGAGGGGGAAGTTTGATCTCAGCTCTTAATAGTTCTGTTTTCTCCCTCACTGTCCTGCCTGGATGCTAAAAAGGCGAGTTTTTCAGCTCCCAAGACTTGTTTGGGGATTTGTTGTTGTTGTTGTTCAATTTGTTTGTTTTTGGTTCCCAGCAAGTTATTTGCTTGTATATATAAAGCAGGACTCTGGGCTCAGTGGGAAGGACAATTCCAGGCTCATCTGGAACAGTTCCTCCCTGGCCAGAAAGTGCAGGAAGGACTAGAAACTTCAGCTCTGCCTATCCCCCCTCCCTATCCCTTAGTCAAAAACAACTGGAACCGTAACAGAAGGTACCATCTCTCCTGCCCCATTTTATTTGAATGCTCAGTTCCATGGGACACACTAAGAGCCGAGACTCTAAACGTGTGTGTGTGTGTGTGTGTGTGTGTGTGTGTTGCACAGTCATATCCAACTCTTTGCAACCCCATGGACAGTAGCCCACCAGGCTCCTCTGTCCATGGGATTCTCCAGCCAAGAATATTGGAGTAGCCTTTCCCTTCTCCAGTGGATCTTCCCAACCCAGGGATTGGACCCAGGTCTCCTACATTGCAAGCAAATTCCTTCCCATCTAAGCCACCAGGGAGGTCCTAAGACTCTATATCTAGGCTCAACTACATCCTGTGTGGCTTGGAGCCATTGGCATGACCTTTCTAAGCCTCTGTTTCATCATATGTAAAAAGGGAATGTTGCCACCTGCCTCATAGCATTTGATGGGGCTTTAGTGAGATCATGAACTTAATGAATTTAAGGCCATTCTTCTAACATAGCAAAGTACTCATACTCATGATGATGACAATGATGATGATGAATCAGGAAGCAGAGGAGGAAGTCTATGCGCTAAGAGATGGTTTGGAATGACACCCTGTATAAGTATGGCAGGGAGCAGATTCCCAGCTTCTCAAAGTGGGGTGTGGGGGGGGACCTGTGGCAATGGGCAGAGCCCTCTCCACCTAGATCTATAGAATCAGAGTGTGCATTTTAAAAGCTCCTTGAGGACCTGTGTGCACATTAACGGGCAAGAAGCACCCAGTTTGAGCATGGCTTCTTCTTTTTTAGATTACCAAGTTTTCATCACTGCCTTTTTATGTTTTATTCATTTCTATTGGAGTATAGTTGCTTTACAATGTTTTGTTACTTTCTACTGTATAGCCAAGTGAGCCAGCTTTATGTGAAGGAATGGATAAAGGATATGCGGTGCATATAACAATGGACTATTACTCTGCCATAAAAAGGAATACCTAGAGCGCCCACTTAGGCTTGAGACCAACTTCATTAATGTGTGTCTTTGGCAAATTGCTTCGACTTCTGTGTTTCTGCTTCCTGGCCCAAAGGACATCAGGTCTACCTCACAGGTTGTTTTGAGGATTCAATGAAATCATATTTATTTATGTATCTGAGCACTGGCACATAACAAACATTCAGTAGCCATTTAATATTTTATCATTTTTAATCCCTACAAAGCTCAGCCTGGGTCCCTTGCAACCTGGCCTCTCCCAGGCACAAGTTCACACGCCCTTTATTCTCAGAGTTAGGTAACTCCAAGTCCCTCAAGTTCTGTGGCACCTGAACTGGATATTCTTTGAAGAAGCCCTTGTCTCTGCAGCCACCTCTTACCCCTTTACTGTGGAACACAGGCCCCTCCTGACTCCAGGGCTCAGAGTCACACAGAGAGCTCACAGCACCTCCCCACCCCACCTTCCCCATCATATAACCCTCCCAACCTTTGCAATGCAGAGGCCAAGCTGGGGCACAGAATACCAAGCCTTTCTTCTCCATTGATCTCTCTAGGCAACACCCAGCAAGTTCCCTCTGGAGTATGGATTTGTTTCTCAGCAACAGACTCCATGTCCACAGTGATTTTTCTCTCTGCTCTGGCAGCTTCTATGTCTTTAATGATAAGTTGTTTTTGTAGGCTCAGCCTCTCAGTCTGGGGGGCTTCCCAGCTGGCATTAGTGATAAAGAACCCGCCTGCCAATGCAGGAGACATAAGAAATGGGGGTTCAATCCCTGGGTTGGAAAGACTCCCTGGAGGAGGGCATGGCAACCCACTCTAGTATTCTTGCCTAGAGAATCCCATGGATAGAGGAGCCTGGCAGGCTACAGTCCATGGAGTTGCAAAGAGTTGAACACAACTGAGGCTACTTAGCACTCACGCACTCAGCCTGGACCGTGTCTGCTTGGCCTGTGTTCCATACCTGGAGTCCCAAAGGGATTCCCAAGTGTTATATACCGTTACAGGCTCACCACTCACTGACTTCTCTCTAGGTTAGAACTGGCAGCAGGTGCCAGGGACTGGCACCACCACTGTTTCCTGAAAAGCAGTGACAAACCATAAACCATAGAGAAAACTCCTAGTGGAGGGAGAGTGGGAGGAAGTGAGGACGTGGGGGTGGGGGAAGGAAGGAGATCCGCATTGTTTGACTGGACTTTGGTTAAAAAAACAGAACAACAACAATAAAACCCTGCCTGAGATTGATGCAGATTATAAACACTGCTCTGGCCTGTGTCTGAAGGGACTCTACTACCCTGCCCTCTGAAAAGCCTGTGGCTGCAGTGTTCTGTGGACAGGGGAAGGAGGTGTCTTCAGCCATGAGGAGTCTTGCCTGGTCCCCCTCAGTAACAGGAGCCCACGTTTGAAGACCCCTGTGGTCAGGAGAAGGGCAAAAGGAGCTGGCCCGAAGGGCCATGTGAGCCCTAGGCTGTAACCCAGCTCCAGGGACCTGGCTATCACCTCGTCTCCTTGGGGCAGCCCCTGAACATTGCTTGATGACACCTCCTCACCAGCTGCCTCTGCACGGCAACCACCTCGATCTCCAGTCCACAAACTGCTAATCAGAAAAATCATCCACAGGGTTAGGAAATCCAGGGGTGTGGAGATTCCTACAGACTTCATGGTGTAACATGGGGCCGCAAGAAAACAAAGACCTGCAGCCAGCCACACGCGACATCCACACACACGCACACTTGCACAAGGCTGATGTCTACAAGCATGCCCTGGTCAGGCCCTGCGAGTTGCCGCCCTCCATGCTTCTGGTAGTTGGGGAAAGGAAAGCGAGGCCTCGACCAGAGCCCGCTTTGTTTCCTTGGGGCCCCAGTGGAGGTCTCGTGGTAAGAAGAGGGGCTCCTAGAGGTGCTTGTCCACAGGAGGACTTTCCATGGAGAAACCCGAGACCCCCTTAAAGAGTCCAGCTGGCAAATCGGTGCTGATGGAGGCACTTGATGTTCACTTCATCCTGTCTGCACTCCCTGACATGCCAGGGCACAAGCCCCAGACCCAGCGCCAGACCTTCAACACCATGCAGGCTCTTCTGGGGAGGAGGAGCCGGGCAATGGGCCTGGGGCTGGAGCCAGATGGTGCTCAACCTGCTTTGGGCGAAGTCACAGTGACCCCAAGTGGTCACTTTGGTAAGGCACCCTCTGAGCGTGGCACCACCTCCCAGGGGCTGCAGAGACCCAAACAGATGAAGGGGAGAAAGAGGGAAGGCTTCCACACCTTCCTTCTCACAGCTGGCGCCCACGGGCCTCTGCTCACTATTTGCACTTTAAGGGCTGATACAAGGGGACCAAGAGTCAAGCCAGCTGGGAATTTTTCCATTTCTGCTTTGACTTCTTCAGCAGGGAATGCTTGTTTACAGTAAAGGCCCACAGGTGGGATGTTCCTATAGGTCAGAGGTTCCTATAGGACAGAACCCATGTTCCTCATTAATCCCACTGGCAACAAAAAAAGCTGTATATGAGAGCAGTCCTTGGTGATGAGTTTCTGTTTTAAACACAAGTTTGTAGGACCAGTCCCTTCCTTAAAGTCAGCATGGAGTCTTCTCTTGATGCTTGAACATCATCCACACCCTCCAATCAGGGAGGTGTCCTCCAAAGCCTTTCTGATTCAGGGAACCCTGGAGAAGCATTTACCATTCCCCTCGACAAGATCAGAAGAGGGAAGCCTGGGAGGTTAGACCCAGATAGCAAAAAGTAGATTGTTGCCTACCTGGCATGATTTCAGGGGTTCTCAGAAGATCCTCTGTCTCCAAATATCCCCCCATCCCTGAAACCATCTATGAAATTCCCTGCTGGAGATTTCCCTGTGAGAAGCCCCATTTTGAGTCCCTGGTTTTCATGAATTCTTTTACCAGATACACATTTACCTATGTTATTCCCTCAGCCTGCAATGCCCTTTCCCCAACCAAATATCCCTTGATTATTCAAACTCAGCTCAGATATTCTCTCACAGAAGTCTTCCCAACATCACTGTGGCCCCTCCCATGCTGCTCCTATGCACTATACATTTTTTTCACTATACTACATACTGAACTAAAATATTTAAAACATCAAGTCACTTGACCCAAAGACCTAAGAGTATAGTGAGGAGACTAACAAGAAAACTACCAATAACAGCATAATAGCATGGTTGTTAGGAAAACGAAGAGAGTAACTGCAAACTCACTGGGGACAGGGTTCTTGGTTTGCCCCTCCCTTAAAAGCAGGTGTCATTCTTTTCCTTTAAAGTTTTTGATTTTTAACATTTGTTTTTTGATTTTTAACATCTGTTTATTTTTGACTGTACTGGGTCTTTGTTGCTGTGTGGGCTTTCTCTCGTTGCGGGGAGTGGGGCTACTCTCTAGTTGCAGCACGCAGGCTTCCCACTGTGGTGGCTTCTCTTGTTGCGGAGCACTGGCTCTAGGTGCGTGGCCTTCAGTAGTTGTGGTACACGGGCTTAGCTGTGCTATTTCAGTAGTTGTGGTACCTGGGACATGTTGGATCTTCCCGGGTCAGGGATCAAACCCACATCCCCTGTATTGGCAGGTGGATTCCTAACCACTAGACCACCAGGGAAGTCCAAAGGCAGGCATCATTTAAGTGCACTCAGTTCAGTTCAGTCCCTTAGTCATGTCAGACTCTTTGCGACCTCATGGACTGCAGCATACAGGCTACCCTGTCCATCACCAACTCCCAGAGTTTACTCAGACTCATGTCTGTCCATAGAGTCGGTGATGCCATCCAACCATCTCATCCTCTGTCATCCCCTTCTCCTCCTGCCTTCAATCTTTCCCAGCATCAGAGTCTTTTCAAATGAGTCAGCTCTTTGCATCAGGTGGCCAAAGTATTGGAGTTTCAACTTCAGCATCAGTCCTGCCAATGAATATTCAGGACTGATTTCCTTTACGATGGACTGGTTGGATCTCCTTGCAGTGCAAGGGATTCTCAAGAGTCTTCTCCAACACCACAGTTCAAAAGCATCAATTCTTCAACAGTCAGCTTTCTTTTTAGTCCAACTCTCACGTCCATACATGACTACTAGAAAAACCATAACTTTGACTAGACAGACCTTTGTTGGAAAAGTAATGTCTCTGCTTTTTAATATGCTGTCTAGGTTGGTGATAGCTTTTCCTCCAAGGAGCAAGCATCTTTTAATTTCATGGCTGCAGTCACCATCTACAGTGATTTTGGAGCCCCCAAAAATAAAGTCTCTCACTGTTTCCATTGTTTGCCCATCTATTTGCCATGAACTGATGGGACCAGATGCCATGATCTTAGTTTTCTGAATGTTGAGTTTTAAGCCAACTTTTTCACTCTCCTCTTTCATCAAGAGGCTTTTTAGCTCTTCTTCACTTTCTACCATAGCGTGGTATCATCTGTATATCTGAGGTTATTGATATTTCTCCTGGCAATCTTGATTCCAGCTTNTAGCCAACACCACAGTTCAAAAGCATCAATTCTTCAACAGTCAGCTTTCTTTTTAGTCCAACTCTCACGTCCATACATGACTACTAGAAAAACCATAACTTTGACTAGACAGACCTTTGTTGGAAAAGTAATGTCTCTGCTTTTTAATATGCTGTCTAGGTTGGTGATAGCTTTTCCTCCAAGGAGCAAGCATCTTTTAATTTCATGGCTGCAGTCACCATCTACAGTGATTTTGGAGCCCCCAAAAATAAAGTCTCTCACTGTTTCCATTGTTTGCCCATCTATTTGCCATGAACTGATGGGACCAGATGCCATGATCTTAGTTTTCTGAATGTTGAGTTTTAAGCCAACTTTTTCACTCTCCTCTTTCATCAAGAGGCTTTTTAGCTCTTCTTCACTTTCTACCATAGCGTGGTATCATCTGTATATCTGAGGTTATTGATATTTCTCCTGGCAATCTTGATTCCAGCTTGTGCTTTATCCAGCCCAGCATTTCTCATGATGTACTCTGCATATAAATTAAATAAGCAGAGTGACAATATACAGCCTTGATGTACTCCTTTCCTGATTTGGAACCAGTCTGTTGTACCATGTCCAGTTCTAACTGTTGCTTCTTGACCTACATACATATTTCTCAGGAGGTAGGTCAGGTGATCTGGTATTCCCATGTCTAAGAATTTTCTATAGTTTGTTGTGACCCACACAGTCAAAGGCTTTGGCATAGTCAATAAAGCAGAAATAGATGTTTTTCTGGTATTCTCTTGCTTTTTGATGATCTAATTGAAGTTGGCAATTTGATCTCTGGTTCCTCTGCCTTTTCTAAAACCAGTTTAAACATCTGGAAGTTCACAGTTCACGTACTGTTGAAGCCTGGCTTTGAGAATTTTGAGAATTACTTTGCTAGTGTGTAAGATAAGTGCAATTGTGAGGTAGTTTGAACATTCTTTGGAATTGCCTTTCTTTGGGATTGGAATAAAAACTGACCTTTTCCAGTCCTGTGGCCACTGCTGAGTTTTCCAAATTTGCTGGCATATTGAGTGCAGCACTTTCACAGCATCATCTTTTAGGATTTGAAATAGCTCAACTGGAATTCCATCACCTCCACTAGCTTTGTTCGTAGTGATACTTCAGCAAACCACATCTCCAACCCCAGTTCGGTAGGCTTGAATTTCACAGATATTCTGGAGATGAACACAGGGATTTAGAGATGGAACAGTTCCATATTTCTGAATGCCCATGTGAACCTAACCAAGCCTGCAGACCCCAGGTGTCTTATTCATGCTTTTGCTGGAAAGACACAGTAATCTCAGTTTCTTGGGCCTCCTTCTCCCACTACTTTCCTGCCAGCAGCAGGAAGCATGAAGAACAGGTCTCCTAGACAGAGGGAAGTGAGTCATCCTGCCTTTATCACCCACCCACGGTCCTTGCAATGCAGGTGAGAATCTGCTCATTGAGCTAGTTGGGCTCATTGAGTTCATAATTAGAGCCAGTTGCTCTCTAGCTCTAATTAATCTCTTCCTGTCCACCATGCCCCATCCTGCCCACTGGAGAATTCCATATCCCCACCCCTCAACCTTTCCTAATCTTGGCTAGCTTTCAAGATTCAATTCAAGTCCCTTCTCTAGAAAGTCTTCTCTGGCTACTCCAGCCCAGCCCATGCTGATTTCATCCCCACTCTGAAACTGTGTTCTTAGTTAGCTTCCCATGGAGTGGTACCAAATCACCTTCAAATTCCAATTTGCTTACTCCATTTTCCTCTCCTAGCCTATAAGACTCATAGGGACCATGCTATGATGTATCAGAAAGAACAATGAACCTGGATTCCAAACCCTGTTTCATTGTGTATTAGCATTGTGACCTTGGTTTGAGAAATGGACTTCTCCAGTTCTGTTTACCCATAAGTAATGCCCTCTTGGCAGAGTGGAAAACAAGATAACATGTATGAATCTCTAAGAAACTAGTCAATCAATAATGGACCTCTTGGCCACCAGGCACTCAAAGTTCTCTTTTGATTTTTATCCTTCCTTTATTCCCTCTCTTTTTTTTTTTTTTTTATTATTCTGTAGATTACCCAGTGCCTGCAGCTCAGTGCTTGGTATATTCTTGTTATTCAGTCACTAAGTCATATCCGACTCTTTGAGACCCCATGGGCTGCAGTGCACCAGGCTTCTTTGTCCTGGAGAACTATCTCCTGGAGTTTGTTTAAACTCATTGAGTTAAACTCTGTTGAGTCCATGATGCTATCCAACCATCTCATCCTCTGTCCTCCCCTTCTCCTCCCCTTCAATCTTTCCCAGCATCAGGGTCTTTTCCAATGAGTCAGCTCTTTGCCTCAGGTGATCAAAGTATTGGATTTTTAGCTTCAGCATCAGTCCTTCCAATGAATATTCAAGGTATATATGGGCTCAACAAGTAATGAATTTCCTTTTCAGTACAGATTTCTTTTTATCTCTTTAAGGACAAGGGTGAGTCCATTCAGCTCACCCTTGTATCAAGTACACAACCCTGTGCCCAGCGCAAAGAAGACCTTCAGTCATGTTTGTTGAGTGCATGAACTGTGTGCTTTGCGTGTTCAAAGAAGAATGGATATGCAGGGAAAGAGTTGAGAGAAATGTCATCCTCTGAGTTGAACCAATGAAGTTCTATAAGGGATGGAGAGTGGTGGTTCCCATGGGATGAATTTTCTGAGCTATTGTTAAAAAGTGAGCAGAGCCATTCATATGCTGCTACTTGCAGGAGTTGGACAGAAAGATAAAGGGAGCATTGATAGAGAGCAATGGAGTCTTTAAAAAGTGAGAAATCCCTAGGAGTCTTCCAAGTGCTGATATATAAGTGTACCCTCTATGCCTTGGGTACGCATTTCCTTTTCCAGCAGAAAGTGTATTTTACCTGCTGGCAAAGAGCAACAATTCACTTGCAGCACAGGAAGAAAGCTGCTGAAAATCAAAGAAAAGCAGCAGGCAGGAACCTATAAGCGAGTCCCACTTCCCCATCCCCGAGACAGAAAGCTTGGAAAGAGAGCACTTTAAATTCTACTCTGCACTTTTCTGGGAGAAGATGATTCCGTTGTAAATTATTGAACATTTCATTTAAGCTTCATAAATAAGAAACTCAGATGAAATCGGTACATGCTGGATCCGTTTGGCAACATATAATTTCTGTCTTCCTCCCTCAATCTGTCACCCTTCATCTACGTTGGAAAATTTCTACTTCATTATAGGCAATTGAAGGTCTCAATCAGTTGTCTGAGAGTAGTTTATGTCCCAAAGGTAATCTAATTTCTGCAGCCAAGTATGTACCTGGGACTTGCCGAACATACTGGTGGAGATAAATATGTGCTTTGAATGGATCTGGGGGTGTTGCAATAGCCCAACTCAATCCAGTGACAGGTACCAGCCCAGCCAGGGGCCAGCTCCTTGCTGACACCTGAACTCCCTAAATCCCTGGTTTCATCAGAGTCAGGGGGCTAAGCTTCAGCAAACTGACAAAGGTGTGCCGAGGACCAACCTGTACCTGTCTGGGGCTCACCAAAAAAAATGACTCAAAATTCTGGAATAGTTCTCTGAGCAAGGTAATAACGCTACCGGCTATTCTTATGATGCAGCAGGTACTGTACTTTCTCTACATTGGCTCATTTAATCCCCAGGACCCGCTGAGATAGACACTATTACTCTTACCAGTCTACAGACAATAAAGCTCAAAGATATGAAGGAATCGGAGTTACACAAGTATGTTCAGTTGGTGCAAAAGTATTGAGGTTTTGCATTGTTGGACTTTGCCATTCAATATTGGAATACATTCTTAAATAAATGTGGTTATGTTATACATCATTTTAATGCATATTTCTCACTTTAGGTTTTTTGCTAATGACATTACTTGCTGTGTATTTTATATGTATTTTAGACTATGGAAGTGATGTTAGACAAAAATCAAATTTGAGTGATTTTCTTATTTGAGTTCAAAACGGGTTGTAAAGCAGCAGAGATAACTTCCAATATCAACAATCCATTTGGCTCAGGAACTGCTAATGAACGTACAGTGCAGTGATGGTTCAAGAAGTTTTGCAAAGAAGATGAGAGCTTTGAAGTTGAGGAGCATAGTGGCTGGCCATCAGAGGTTGACAACAATTGAGCGCAATCATCAAAGCTGACCTTCTTACAACTACATGAGAGGTTGCCAGAGAACTCAACGTCGACCATTCTATGGTCGTTCAGCATTTGAAACAAATTGAAAAGGTGAAAAAGTTCAATAAGTGATGCCTCATGAGCTGACCAAAAGTTAAAAAAAAAAAAAAAAAGTCATCTGGAAGTGCCATCTTCTCTTATTCTGTGCAACAAGGAACCAGTACTTGATCAGATTGTGATGTGTGATGAAAAGTGGATTTTATATGACAACTGACAATGACCAGCTCAGCGGATGGACTAAGCAGCTGTAAAGCACTTCCCAGAGCAAAACTTGCACCTATGAAAGGTCACAGCCACCGTTTGGGAGTCTACTGCCCGTCCGATCCACTACAGCTTTCTGAATCCCAGTGAAACCATTACATCTAAGAAGTATGCTCAGCAAATTGATGAGAGGCACAGAAAACTGCAATGCTTGCAGCTGGCACCGCTCAACAGAAAGGGCCCAGTTCTTCTCCACAACAACGCCCAACCACAGGTCACACAACCAGCGCTTCAAAAGTTGAATGGATTGGGCTACAAAGTTTTGCCTCATCCACCGTATTCGTGTCACCGCTCGCCAACCAACTANGCGGCACAGAAAACTGCAATGCTTGCAGCTGGCACCGCTCAACAGAAAGGGCCCAGTTCTTCTCCACAACAACGCCCAACCACAGGTCACACAACCAGCGCTTCAAAAGTTGAATGGATTGGGCTACAAAGTTTTGCCTCATCCACCGTATTCGTGTCACCGCTCGCCAACCAACTACCATTTCTTCCAGCATCTGGACACCTTTTTTCAGGGAAAACACTTCCACGACCACTAGGAGACAGAAAATGTTTTCCAAGAGTTTGTTAAATCCCAGAGCATGGATTTTTATACTATAGGAATAAGCAAGCTTATTTCTCATTGGCAAAATTGTGTTAATTGTAATGGTTCCTATTTTGATTAATAAAGATGTGTTTGAAATGAGTTACAATGATTTAAAATTCACAGTCCAAAAGCACTGCAATTACGTATGAACCAACCTAATAGAAAGTGGCAGAACCTGAATATTAATGTCCAGCAGACCTCAAAGCTCACCTCCACCAGTGTTGACACTTTATTTTTTTAAATATTTGTTTATTTTTTATGTTTGACTGAGCCAGGTCTTAGTTGTGGCATGCAGGATCTCTGCTGCTTCACGTGGGGTCTTCTGTTGGAGGTGCGCAGGCTTCTGTCTAGTTGTGGTGGGCGGGCTCTGGAGGGCGTGGGCTCAGTGGTTGTGACTCACAGGCTCAGTTCCCGATTGGCAGGTGGGATCTTAGTTCCCCAACCAGGGATCGAACCCACATCCCCTGCATTGGAAGGCAATTCTTAACCAATGGACCACTAATGTTGACACTTAGAGAAAGAAAGAACTAAAGGTAAGGAACTGACTGGAGCTGGTTTGAGAAGAGGGAAAAAGGGGCTGATTCGAACACATTCTGACCTGAGAGCCTGGTCAGTAAGGCCTGGTAGGTTGTGCCTTACCCGGGCATGGGGGGGCTCACTGCACAGGCTGTACTAAAACCACACTGAGGAGGGAGTGCAGAACCCTCTGGCTCCTACACAGCATTTGCCTTCCTGAAACCAAGCCCTTGTTAAGGAAGGGTTGCTCGATACATTTCCTGTCGAAGTCGTCCCTTTTCCTTCAAGGCTCTTGGGAGGTCACAACTGCTCTGGGGAGGAGAGGAACTGAAGGGAACAGTAAGGCATTCAGTCCTAAAAGCCCTGATCCCTGAGGCCAGAAGCCAAGGGTCATCTCCAGCTGATCACAGACTTACTCTTTGCCTTGTGTGTGTGCTTAGTCGCTCAGTCATGTCTGACTCTTTTGTGACCCTTTGGACTGTAGCCCACCAGGCTCCTCTGACCTTGGGGATTCTCCAGGCAAGAAGACTGGAGTGAGTTGCCATGGTCTCTTCCAGGGGATTGACCCAGGGATTGACCCCAGGTCTCCCACATTGCAGGCAGATTCTTTACCACCTGAGCCACCAGGGAAGTCTGAAATGTTTGTGTCCCCGCCACAATTCGTCTATTGTAATCCTCATTCCAGTGTGATGGTATTAGAAGATGGAGCCTTTGAGAGATGACTAGGTCGTGAGGGTAGAGTCCTCATGAAAGGGACTAGTGATCTCGTAAAAGAGACCTCAGAGAGTTTTCTTGCTTTTTTGCTGTATGAGAACACAGCGAGAAGATGGTCTATGAAGCAGGAAGCAGGAGCTCACCAGACATCAAATCTGCTGGTGCCTTGATCTTGAACTTCTTAGCCTCCAGAACTGTGAGATACACATGTTTATTGTTTGAGTCACCAGCCCATAGCAGCCTAAGCAGACAAAGACACCATGGGCCAACAGAGGTGGAGACTGGAGTGATACAGCTGGAAGACAGGGAATATCACCAAGGATTCCCAGGAGCTACTGGAAGCTAGGAAGAGCCGAGAATATTCCCCGTTTAAAGCCTTGGGAAGGAGCATTGGTCTACCAACACCTTGATTTGGCCCTCTATACACCAGAACTGGGAGATAATACATTTCTGTTGTTTTAAGCCAAGTTTCTGATCCTTTGTCATGGCGGCCACCCAGGTCTCCCACATTGCAGGTGGATTCTTTACTAACTGAGCCACCAGGGAAGCCCCAAATGTTTGTGTCCCCCCAAAATTCATCTATTGTAATCCTCATTCCAGTGTGATGATAGTAGGAGATGGAGCCTTTGGGAGATGACTAGGTCATGAGGGAAACTAATGCAGATGGGGAAAGACTCCCCATCTCACATTCCTCGCAGGGCTGTGGTAATGGTCAAAACACAGTCCACTGGGGCACTGAGGAACCTAAATGGGAAGAAATTTTTAAAAAAGATGGAATATATGTATATGTATACATATAGCTGATTCACTTTGCTCTACACAGAAACTAACACACACTGTAAAGCAACTGTATTCCTATAAAAATTTTTTTTCAAAAAACAGGTAGTTTGAAAAGAACAAGTGTTGTTATATAAACGCAGAACAGCATGTTCATCAATCTTGGTTCTAGTTGAGCCTACATAAGCAGATACCCAAAAGGCTTCAGACTGAACAAGGGACCCACAGATGATGATTTGATCTTGTTGTATTTTTTTTTTTTTTACAATTTCAGTCTTAATAAATGAGGGAGAGTTTGATGCTAGTTTGGTGCTAGAATAAAGACCCCCAAAGATGTCCACATTGTAATCCCTGGAATGTGTGACTATGTCATCTTACACGGACAAAAGGAAGTATAGATGTAATTAGGTTAAGGATCTTAAGATGGGGAGACTATCCCATGCTAACCAAGACCAGTGTAATCTCAAGGATCCTTTTTAAAAGGATGCAGAGAGATCAGAATAGAAGATGCAATCGTGGAAGAAGAGCTCAGGGAAAAAACCGATTTGAAAAAAATGTTATACCTCTGACTTTCAAGATGGATTATGAGACCACAAGCCAAGGGATGCAGGCAACCTGTAGAAGCTAGAAATGGTAAAGAAAGAAATTCTTTCCTAGAGTCTCCAGAAAGAACAATGCCCTGCCAAACTCCTGAACTATAAAATAATAGATGTATTGTTTTGAACCACTAGACTGTGGTAATTTGTTGAAACATAAATAGGAAATTAATATATCCATCAAACTGGTTGAACTGAAAATGAATGTGGGTAAGAGGATAGGGAGACACCCCTATAATTGATTCTAGATATTCTGGGAGATCCCCAGTGATCCTTTGTACTGAACCCTAAAGAATTTTCCTCTGTAGTTGGGAAGTTTTTTCCATTTTCTCCATCTCCCTAGGGTCCCCCAGAAGTCATCCTCACATTGAAGTGCCCTTGGTAGCTACTACAGGGCACTACATGCCCTTACATTAAAGACCCAATAGCCTTGAGCTCAGCGAGACAGTCCATCTACAGCTGCTCCCCTGAAGGGATGCAGACATCCCGTATGGCCTCAGTCCTTGTCTATAACAGGTGCAGCTTGTTCTTCATCCACAACGGTCAACAAATGCTTTACAAGCTTATGTCCATATAGTCCTCAATTACACACTCCCCCAATTCAGTGTAAGCAAGAAATCCCCTCACCAGTTGTCGCCAACCTGAGAGTCTAAGTGCCTCGAGAAGACTTCCATAGCAGAGCACAGTTCTGAAGGTCACTGACCAGGACAGCCCCCCTGCCCTCCCAAGGAGACTGGCAGCAAAAAGGAAGCTCTGCACTGACCAGTTCATCCTCTTGACTTGGTGTGGATTTCCTACGTGGTGAAATTAGGATTTCCTAATACGTAAAATGAGGAAATGGTAACCCACTCCAGTATTCTTGCCTGGGAAAATCGCATGGACAGAGGATCCTGGTAAGCTAAGTCCATGGAGTCACAAGGAGTCAGACATGACTGTGCGCACATGCAATGCCAATGGATTAAAATTAGGAGGGACTTAAACACAAGATCTGAACAGGAGCCTAAGGTCATTTGCTCCACCCCATCCCAGTTCAGCCTTCCCCATCCCTGACATACACGGGGTAACATTTGTTTCTGCATCTACCAACAGATCTGCTGCCTGGCACTGAGTATGGAATTGGAATATCTGCCGTCATGAGCTCACAGCAAAGCGTACCAGCCACCATGAATGCCAGGACTGGTGAGTCGGAAGACTGGTGTGGAAAGAGACCAGGACACTCTGTGACCTGAGGGCCACCGAGGACTGGTCAGATGGCAATTCCCCCAAGCCAACAGGTCCCTGGGTGAGGATTACTGGCCTAGCCACACCATCTACCTGTAGCTCTCTGATTCCCTGTGCCTACCCTCTGACATCTGACATGCAGGGTGGAGTCCCACCCTCCCCTCACACTTGGCACCCAATGGCCTGAAGGGTTGCCCACTGCTGTGCAGAGCAAAGGTGTAAAACCCCATAAGGCCAGTGTGGTAGCAAGTCATATTTCCTTCTATCATCTCACAGCAGGCAGAATGTGATGCTTCTCACCCCATAGGACAGAACCTTCAGAAAGGCCGCAGGGTGAAGGTCTAGACTTGGAAACAACCCATATGAGCTTGGAGAATGGAGAAGTCCACTGAGACTCTTGCTATTCTGGATCCAACAATTTTGATTTCAAATCCCAGGCAAATTCCAAAGTCACTTTAGTAACTGGTAGCAGCCTGGGCTGGGCTGGTGATTCTGAACCAATCCCTGTCCCAGGGTTGTCAAGCATAGACAACCTCTCTAGAGAACCTCAAGATATGAGTCCCCAGGAGTCCTCAGATCTTGTTGCCTACACACCTGTNTTTCAAATCCCAGGCAAATTCCAAAGTCACTTTAGTAACTGGTAGCAGCCTGGGCTGGGCTGGTGATTCTGAACCAATCCCTGTCCCAGGGTTGTCAAGCATAGACAACCTCTCTAGAGAACCTCAAGATATGAGTCCCCAGGAGTCCTCAGATCTTGTTGCCTACACACCTGGGGCCAGGTAGGTCAGAAAGGCACCAGGAACAGAGGTAGTTATGGTTGCCAGGAACAGCATATCCGTACTTGAAGGTGGCACCTGTTTTGCCCTGGTTGGCTTACTGAAAAAGGCTGGGAGAAAATGGAGAGCTTAAAAATCAGCAGCCAGCTTTGTCCCACAGGTGGGTGGGTGTCTTGAGTTACTAATGCCTTCCTGCAGGTTATTCATCTATATGCCAAGTCCCTGGCCATCTTTCAAAAGGAAGGTGCTTAACAAAGTGTGAGATTAGTGTCAGCAATGACAAGCCAATCTTCACGGGCAGCAGACCCGCTGATAGCTTAGAGATCCACCGGGGGCCTAATTCCAATACATACTGGCCCTCGTGTGGAACTTACTTAAAATGGGCTGCTTATTTTGATCCACAGAACTCGACAGTCCTCGAGACCTCATGGTGACAGCCTCCTCGGAAACCTCCATCTCCCTCATCTGGACCAAGGCCAGCGGCCCCATTGACCACTACCGAATTACCTTTACACCATCCTCTGGGATCGCCTCTGAAGTCACTGTGCCCAAGGACAGGACCTCGTATACACTGACAGATCTAGAGCCCGGGGCAGAGTACATCATTTCAATCACAGCTGAGAGGGGCCGGCAGCAGAGCCTGGAGTCCACTGTGGATGCCTTCACAGGTACCCGGGCAGCAGAAATCTCAGCTGGGTTCAGGGATCAGTGGATCTTAGGGTGAGAAGATCATCTAGACAACCCACTCTTCCAACACCCCGTTGCCTCTAGAGAAAGGGAGAGAAAGAGGAGACGGAGAAGAAATTAATAAATGCCTCAAGAAAGAATGTGTATGTGTGTGCTCAGTCACTCAGTTGTGTCTGACTCTTTACAACCCCATGAACTGTAGTCCAACAGGCTCCTCTGTTCATGAAATTTTACGGGCAAGAATACTGGAGCTGATTGCCATTTCCTACCCCAGGGGATCTTTCCAACCCAGGGACTGAACCTGTATCTCCTGTGTGTCTCCTGCACTGGCAGGCAGACTCTTTACTACTGAGTCATCTGGGAGCCTAAGAGAGAATGAGAATGGCTGGAGGTGAAGGGGAGAGATGACAAGGCTACCTGCATGCCTGAAATTATGTTTGGTTTCCTATAGGCTGGTCAGAGTAGTTAATTCTGTTCATTTTCTGCCTGCACTAAGTCAGTGGGCATTCAGAGGATCCATGGGATCATGTTCAATTCCTTCCAGGATAGAAGTTTTAAATCCTCCATCAGTATTATGAATCATTCACAGAGGTGATGCTGTTTTTATACTGCTGAGGGCTTTCAGTTTTCAGTATCTGGCTTGGAGAAAGGAGAGTGGATGAGATAGCAGAGTGAGGATGTGGGTGCTCTGGTTAACAAGTGCAGGTGTAGTCCTTACTAGCGGGGAAAGCAGATCTCTTTGGTCAGATATCTCCTCCACCCCAGGGGCCCCACCACTTTATGTGGATTTCAGAACCATTCATTTCCTCTCTTTTCAGGCTTCCGCCCCATCTCCCATTTGCACTTTTCTCACGTGACCTCCTCCAGCGTGAACATCACCTGGAGTGACCCATCCCCTCCGGCAGACAGGCTCATTCTCAACTACAGCCCCCGGGATGAAGAGGAAGAAATGATGGAGGTCTCCCT
Organism: Neotragus moschatus; assembly: GCA_006410615.1. Lineage (NCBI taxonomy): Eukaryota > Metazoa > Chordata > Mammalia > Artiodactyla > Bovidae > Neotragus > Neotragus moschatus. The sequence goes on along the minus strand of SJYA01002284.1, from coordinate 244,788 downwards.
GGATGCCACCAAGAGGCACGCTGTCCTGATGGGCCTGCAGCCAGCTACCGAGTACATTGTGAACCTGGTGGCAGTCCATGGCACAGTGACCTCTGAGCCCATCGTGGGCTCCATCACCACAGGTGGGGCTGGAGGACTTGGCAGCAGGTGATAATGGGGATTCCCACNTGGCTCTGGCCATGTCTATGAGATTTCAAGTGAGACTTCAGCCTGATCACGGTTTTAAGGTTGCCTTAGTATAAAGTAAGGTCTTGATTGCCTCTGAGACACCAATAGCTCCTGGTCCACATAAAACCAAAAATAGGAAATTGTTTCTCATCTTATGCTTTCTGTCTTTTCCCCACGACCACCTGGATCCTTGTAGGAATTGATCCTCCCAAAGACATCACAATTAGCAATGTGACCAAGGACTCAGTTATGGTCTCCTGGAGCCCTCCCGTTGCGTCTTTTGATTACTACCGAGTATCCTATCGGCCAACACAAGGTAATACAGTTACTTGATTTCTCAAAGATGAATAGAATTTGGAACTGGATGAAGACTATGATGGCAGAACTAGCATATCCCAGGGGATATCACTCCCCTGCCTGCAATTTCCTCCTCTCTATAGCATGCTCCATCAGAATGAGAGTGGCTAATGAGGAGTAGCCAAGGAACCCAGAACATACCAGCTCCTCTCACAAAAGGCTTGGTTATATTCACACAGGAAGCAGGCCCTTAACAGGTAGAGTGAGCCTGGTCATCAGTCCGCACTATCCAGACAGTGTAGTGAGAAACAAAGAACTCTAAAAGAATCTGCCAAGAGCCAAGGTCACATGCACTTTTCTGAGAGAATTAAAGTGAAAGTGAAGTAGCTCAGTCGTGTCCAACTCTTTGTGACCCCTGTGGACTGTAGCCCACCAGGCTCCTCCGTCCATGGGATTTTCCAGGCAAGGATACTGGAGTGGGCTGCCATTGCCTTCTCCAGGGATCTTCCCGACACTTTACCAACTGAGCCACCAGAGAAGTTGCAAAGAGTAGGACACTACTGAAAGAATTAAAGCCCACGACTAAAACCCCTGGGGGATGCCTGAAGATACCACAGTCATATGGAGGGAACTACAGGGATGGTGCTCCTGTCACAGCTGCTCCATCCAAGTTATGAGTCAGAAGAAATAGGGCCAGACCTCACTTGCATCATGCCAGCTCTTGCTGCTGTGTGTAGAATTATTGAGGAAGTAGAGGATACGCTTACTTGCAGTGAATTGGAGACTGCCGGATCTCTGGGCTGCATGGGCCAGTCTGCAGCCATGCTTTCTATACCACTTGAAGACCAGCTTGTTAGAAAGTCACCTACTAGATAGTTTTTCTCCCCCTTTGTTCTTAGGATCCTATACAATATGGGGGTGGGATCAGCATGCAAGGTATCTTCAAATTCCAACATTCCCAGCCCCCTCTCTCCCAACCGGGTGCTGACCCTTGTGCTCATCTATCGGGCCTGCATGACAAAGTGCCCCTGGGAGATCCTGCATCATGAGCTGCATTGATGTGAGATCCATGGAACTTGACCTGTGGCTTCTGCTCTTACTTAGTGGGACGACTGGACAGCTCAGTGGTGCCCAACACGGTGACAGAATTCACCATCACCAAGCTCTACCCAGCTACAGAATATGAAATCAGCCTCAACAGCGTGCGGGGAAGGGAGGAGAGTGAGCGGATCTGCACTCTTGTGCACACAGGTGGGCACATCTCCCCGTGGAGGGCCAAGGTGGGACCCGAGCTGAGGACCTGGGACCAACAGAAGTTATGCTGGCTAACTCAGAGGACACTGGTTCTGGGTTGGGGATGTGAGGTTGCCCTCCAGGGTGTTTCTTGGACTCACAATTTGAAGCAATTTGCAAAGTTCCTCCCTTGGAGCTCCTCTGTAATACTAGGAGTTTAGAGAGTCACCCTCTAAGAGTCTTAACAGTTTAGGTCAGACATTTTCATGGCATTTCCAATATGAAAAGTAACCCTCCAAAGACTCATGACAGAAGTGAATTCCAGAACAGACATGTGATTCATCCCATCTAATTTTTTAAAAGACTTTGACAGGGATACTTTACCTTAGAGAAAAAACAAAAAGAGTCTGTTATTCCAGTAACAACCCTTGGAATCATGAAACCCCTCATTCTACATGACCAGAACCACCAAGTAGCTGCATTTGCTTTTGCTTTATCATCCAGGGAGGAGAAAGGAGGTGCTTTTCTCTAGAAAAAATGATGGGCTTGAGAACAGGGCTCCGACAGCCCCTACCCTGCCCTTCTTTTCCGACCCCTCAGCCAGCTCATCGCGCAGAACCAGGACAGGTTTCCCACAGCAAACATAAGAGGGAATAGTGAAAGTTTTTCAGATGCAACTCTCAGTGACGATATAGTTCCTGTATATTGAAGCATATATTCAGTAGTGCACTGACCCAGCATGTAGGAAGACATCCAGCTTGCCTCATTCAGAGAACACCTGGATTTCCTGAGGCTGTTTACTTCCCTCAGGGAATGAGCGGTACTTCACAAATGAGAGCAACTTGGAATTCCTCACTGCTCTTGTACATAACGCTCACTAGCCCAGAAGGAGCATCTCTAAGGCCATGGCCAAAGAAATATTCCTTCGGAAACTCAGGAAGTTATTCACCTGAAGACATCACAGAATGTTCCCATCTTCCCTACTGTCCTTCCATGCCTGAGACTACACATAGCACAGCCATGTTTTTGGTTCAACCTTACCCTTCCTATCAAGACATCTATGGCCGTTAAAGTATCAACACATGTTGACCTGAAGGGATGCCCAGTGAGTATAAAGAAGCCCTCCTCGTCCATTCCTCCAAGTCTTAGAAATTCACATTAAAGAAATTAGGGTTTTTCTCAGTGAGGACAATAAAATGGACTTCACGAGGCTCCAAACCCAAAAGTATAAGAAAACAACTTAGGTCAAAAACTCATTCCTTGGGTTCTTGGTCATAAGCAAGTATTTCTAAAGCATATAGTCAATAGTGCACTGACCCAGCTTCCCTCCTTCAAGTTCAGGCAGAGCTATTTTGGCAACTCCCAACAACTAGATTACTCACAGAAATGTTTTATTTTGTTATTTTGCTGTTGCTGTTGCTCTAGTGAGAGGTCTATGATTTTATAACTTTTGACAATGATTACTCCTCAAGGTTTCATGGTAGGTCTCAGAGAGGTCAAGCTAAATATAGTCTCTTAAGATTTTTCTTCTTTGTTTCTTTTTGGAAGGTTGCATTTGAAGACCGTGTTCAAAGCATAGATTGTGGACACAATTCAAATGTTAAAATTGTAAATGGTTGTTTCTTTGAAATAAAGGATATAGACAAGCAATAAGAGCCTTCGGTTAGAGAAGAGGAGAGGTCAATAGTATATCTGGGTCCCCAAAATTAAAATACATGACACATAGGTTGAACTGATACCTAAACTACTGTAATAACCTGCATTTCTAAGATAAATCCCAACTTTATGAAAGAGAGGTGCAGTAAGGAAATGAGGCAGGGAACAGGAGCAGTAAAGAATCCACCTGCAATACAAGAGATGAGGGTTCAATCCCTGGGTCAGAAAGCCCCTTGGAGAAGGAAATGGCCACCCACTCCAGTATTCTTGCCTGGAGAATCCCATGGACAGAGAAGTCTGGTGGGCTACAGTCCACAGTGTTGCAAAGAGTCAGACGTGACTGAAGCAACTAAACCACACGTGCAAGTGAGAATAAGAATATGGTGCTGTGATGAACAAACTCTGTTCCTCAACAGGCACTCCTGGCTTTAAGCCTGGACCAAGTCCCTTGACTCTCTATGCCACAAAAAGAGCCCAGGACTCAGTACAGATTCAGCTGTGAGGAGCAAAGCAAGAGTTCAGTGAGCAGATATGACTTTAAAGGCAACCCGAGCCCCATTCTTCATTCCACAAGTATTTACTGAACAACGTCTAAGTTCTAGGTGCTGGGGTTACTCCCTGACTTCAGGGAATTCCCACCACCACTTCCTGCAGTTCATCAACAGAGACTGTTTCACATGGCATGCCCCTTCTATCAACATTTATGCAAGTAAAAAGAGCTGGGAAGCATATTAGCTCATCAGCTACAAAAATATAAAAGTTTCGATATGTTCTTAGTTTCTCTATCTAGGTTTAAATGTCTAAAGCACAAGAGTCATACCTTCGACTCCCCCATAACACCCGACTGCTCTGCACATAAGAAGTTAATGAATCAATTAGAAAAAAAAAAAGATCTGAGAGTAATTAATGGAGTGCTGGGTGCTTGAAAGGAAGGAGAAATGGGAGAAGGAGAAGGGGCCAATGGAATCAGAAGGGAGAAAGAAAAGAGGTCTTCATTCCTTCGTTATTTTGTGTCACACAGCAGCAGATGTGCATTCTAGGTGAAACTACCTAGAGGAGATAGTTCTCCTCTCTTCCATCCTGCAGTTCCTCTTACCTCTGCCTGGTATTTTCCCATGTTGTTTCAGCCATGGACAATCCCGCGGATCTGACTGCTACCAACATCACCCCAACCGAAGCCCTGCTGCAGTGGAAGGCGCCCATGAGCGAAGTAGAGAACTACGTCATTGTTCTCACCCACTTTGCAGGTGGGTGTCTGTGGGTCAATGCATTAAGCAGGTGGGAATGGTGGGGATTGGGGCTGAAGACCAGTATGAAAATTTTTTAAAAATCTTTTTAATCTGAAAGAAAATTAGAAATTTCCCTGCTTTAATTTCACCATAAAGCCCTCAAGATAGCCCCCAAACTCTGTGAACTGTATCAACTATGGGAGTTGAGAAGTTAAATCTAAAAAGTACAAAAAGGATATGTAACCAATACAGAAACAGAAGTAGCATTTGAAAGACAAAACTCAGAATTTGCCCCAGAATACTATGGGCAAGAAAGCTGACTTTTCTAGATATTTTACGAAGTGAGGAAAACACTAAAAGACCATCCATGACAACAGGTGACAGAGGATTCGGAACTACTAAATTCTTCTGTCGCTTTGATCTTCTCTACCCATATCCAACCCCAAAGGTTGAGCCAACATGAGATCTTGAGTTTTAATGTCTTCTTTGTCATACTTACTCACCTTAATGCTATTTGAAGTTGAATAGAGAAGCCCAAAGCAGAATGCTATTGAGTAGTTCAAGTGTCTAGGCCTAGGAAATTATTTCTCTGCCTAAATTATACATGTGCTCACAGAATATTGTGAGTTATAGGCAGGAGTCCAGAGAACAAAGATACCAGAAGACAGAAGGCAGGCAGATGTCTTGATTTTCAAAGATGACAGATTAAGTCAATTCTGTAAGCTGCAAAGTAAACTGATTGTCAAAGCTTGGGAAAGTAGAAACCAAAACAGACTATTAAATAAGTTGGAAAGGAAATAATGATTACTACATACGAGCACAGGTTCGCAAAGTATGAGTTTTGCCCAAACCACTTTTTGCCCCCCTTTTTTCACTGGCAAATCGGCTAGCACATCAGTATCTCAGCAAGGCATTAGAGTGCCCACCTCCCATTTAGATGGAAAACTGCCTGGTGGATCACATTTGGAGTTACATAGCTGATTGAATGACTGACCCTCCCCAGAGAATGAACATCATTACTGTGGACACATCCTAACCCTCTGTGGGCATGCGCAAGCCACGCCTACCACCCCTCCCTACACATTATGACCCTACCTACCTACCACCCCTCCCTATACGTTATGACCCTGCATTTCTAAATTCTCACCTGCCTGCTCAAGCCAACATGCATTTGCACATGTTCTTTCCTGTATCAGGAAACTCTCCCCACTTATCTACCTACTAAACTCATCCCGTAAGTCTCAGTTCCAACACAACCTTCTATATCAAAGCTCTCATTATTCCCTTAAGGCAGTCAGATGCCCCTGCTCACAGATATGAAGCACAGAATTCCATCATAGCAATTTCCATTCATTCAACAACTACTTTTGCTTTTCCTCCAAAGTGCCGTGCCCTCTCTGAGACTACAATGATTCAAAGCAAAACACGAGTTCTTATCTTCGAAGAGTTCACTTCTAAGTAAGGGTGCAGACAAGTAACGAGTTGCAACCCAATGTGGGCAGTGTCATGATGTGGGCAAGTACAAAACACCAGTCTGCCACACCTGATGGACCACTATGATTTGGAGTGAGGGTGTGGAGGGGAAGAAAGAAGGCAGATCTTAGATCTGAGAAAAAAAGAAAAAGAGAATAGGAGAAAGACGTGAATTCCAAGAAAAAGAGCAGCCTGTGGAGAGAGAAAGCTTGGAGAGTCTCAGGAACTGCCATAGCTGATGTGGCTGGAGCACTGACTATTGGCACCATGTTGCAAAGGAGGATATTAAAAAGATAAAGCCATTATATGAGCTCTTTCAAAGGGCTAGTTTAGATTTTAACTTGTTTGCATGCTTTTCTATGTCGTTAGAGCACAAAAAATGGAAACTTCAGCCCTGCCATTGTTTGGAGAAGTGCCCAGTAAACTCTATTAAATGCTGAATGACTCAGAAGTATTCTCAAGACACAATAAGAGGCTTGGCCTTGATCTAATGAACAGTTTTATCAACAGCTTGAATGAATATAGAAAAGATATGAATACAAAATTTATGTTTCAAACAAAACTGTGATCGTTAGAATGCAAATTCAGATATATTTTAGTAAACTGCAATGGTAGCCCCACACTCAGTCAACAAGGAAAAATGCAGTAGAAATGAATGCAAATCCCTTCCCATGGGTGCAAAAAAATCAACTACACAAGGTAAGGTTGGGAGGGGGTTATAAACATGATCTTTAATGACTTTTAATCTCAGGCTATGATAACAATATCCTAGGACCAGGATTAATATACATACTTGGCACAAATAAAAGCAGAGTCTTGACCTGTTTCTTTCGTTGTCAGCTCATCTCAATTATTGTTCTCGATCCTCTTCTGAGTTTTGCATTTCACCAGGGACACTGATAAACCATTCCTTGTTTAGAGAAAGGTGGCCAGGAATGTGACAGTTTTTAGAATCATCTCATAAGATCCTCTGGAGAAGGAAATGGCAACCCACTCCAGTATTCTTGCCTGGAAAATCCCATGGACGGAGGAGCCTGGCAGGCTACAGTCCATGGGGTCGCAAAGAGTCAGTAAGCGACATCACTTTCATACATGTAATGGGGGTTGGGCTGAATGCTCTTAGTCTAGAGGAGAGAAAACTTGATTAGGAATAGTGAAGGACAGGAAGGGGTCATGAAACAAGAGATTTGGTTTATTCTAACTCCAGAGACCCAAGTAGATGTTATGTGAAAGACTATTTGGCCTCCAAATAATTTCTCAATTATGATGAAAAACAAGATGAGAGGGGAGCTTTGTATGGAATATAATGCCAAGTTAAATAACCTCTAAAGGATTTTTTCCAAAATACTCTAATAGTGCATTTGAATAGTCTTGTTCAATCCTTATCCATATCCATCTGACTTTAGTTGCTGGAGAGACCATCCTGGTTGATGGAGACAGTGAGGAATTCCAGCTTGTTGACCTGCTTCCTAGGACCCACTACACTGTCACCATGTACGCCACCAGCGGGCCTCTCACCAGTGGTACCGTCAGTACCAACTTCTCTACCCGTGAGTACTCGAGTGGTCAGCTCCATGTCAGTATCCCGGGAGGCCTTTATGGATCCTGAAAATGATCAGTTTCCCAGGGCTAGACTAGAGTCTATAGGTTTTGGACAATGCAGTTATGAGGTATTTGTATTTTAGTTAACTGCAGCCCAAATACCAGTGAAAGTGGGCTGCAGCTCTCTTCCTGAGTCTGGCTGAGGGCAATAGAACCAGGTCAAGAGAGGCCAGTATTGGGAATGCATCTGGCCCGTTAAAGTCTGATGGATACTAAAGGGCTTAATACCTGGGAGAGAATTGCCAGGTACAGTCATGGCCAGGAGAATAGTAGACAAAAGTATACATGTGGGAATGATGTAAATTCAAGACAGAACTCACAGATATACAAGTTTAACAACGTCATGATTTCAGACTGGACGATGCCACATCCAGGCCCAGAGGACCAGGTGAGGGAAGAGAGGATAGCTTCAGGAATGATCGTGACGCTGAATGATTACCTTCTGCCCAGGAGTGTCCTTTATGCTCCTGTCCAAGTGAGAACTGGGGTCACCATGTGAGCAGCCCAGAGATCACACAGGTGGACAAATTGGTCCACATGCCTGGCATCAAAGAGGGAGGAGCCGGAGGGCTGCCCACTCCTCACATTTTCTCTTCTTTGCAGTCCTGGATGCTCCTGCAAATCTGACAGCTAGTGAAGTCACCAGACAAAGCGCCCTGATCTCCTGGCAGCCTCCCAGAGCAGAGATTGAAAACTACGTCTTGACCTACAAATCCACTGATGGAAGCCGCAAGGTGAGATTTTTCTGGAAGCAAGCCACAGGGAGTAAGCTAGATTTGCCATTACGGATACATAGCAGGCTTTTGAGGAAAGAGCACTCATCTGCAAGCCAGACATTTGAGTGTTAGTCTTGCCTCTACTCTTACTCTGTGCAAGTTGAGGCAAAACACTCAACCTCTCTGAGCCTCAGTTTCTGCTCTAGGTAATAGGGGCATCTACCCTGCAACTTCACTCGCTTGTGGTTGATGCTGCCAATACCAGCTTCCAAGCCAATGAATAAGTACATAGTGTTGGAATGAATTTTCAGTAACAGGGCCATGCAAACAGGAGCTGGATACCAAATTCAGCAGTCTCATGTGCCTCTTGATAAGCACGATAAAGGCTCCATCTATACAGCCCACAGTAAAGAAATCACAAATTTCTGTTTTAGGTGGTCAGTTGAAATAGGCCACCTATAGCACTGGTTGTCAAATGTTTGTTAATGGTGGAATCTTTTTTTTTTTTTTTTTTTGTTAAAGTGAAATCATATTCAGAGACCAAATAAACAGAATAGGTTTCAGTAGAGCTAGTCTGGGGGTGTGGAAGAGGGAGGCCTAGGTTCCCCCTTCGTCACACCTCCAGGAGACCCTGTGTAATCTGAAAACCACAGAATTCAATAACCCACGGCTAAGCTTGTCCAGTGTGCATCCATGAGAGGGGAGCTGGCGTCAGTCCCACGTAGGACATGTTCTCGCTGCTTATTGGAACATCTTCTCCTTATGTGATGTGGAATAAAAACGGTCACTGTAATACTGACCATGGCGTCTGGACTTCCCTTCCCTGCTCCCCTCCGTGGTGAGCCCTCTGCTCACCACCTTCCACCTCTCTTCCCTGGTTCATCCTGCAGGAGCTGATTGTGGACGCGGAGGACACATGGATCCGACTGGAGGGCCTGTCGGAGAGCACAGACTACGTGGTGCTCCTGCAGGCGGCCCAGGACACGGAGCGGAGCAACATCACCTCCACTGCCTTTGCCACAGGTAAGAGAGGTACCTCCACCCTGCCGTCTCCTCCCCCCTTGCATAGCATTGGGCTCCTCAGCAGCCTCTGCTGAGACTTGGCCAGGGAGGAGCCCATCAGAGAAACTCAATTGCCTCTTCTTGCAAAGGAAAATAATTATTTTCCCCTACTCCTGCCTCCTCCCACTGCCATGGCCCTGCCAGGAACCTCTCGCTACCGAGGCAACCATAGGAACCAGCAGCACAAATTCCTGGTCCTCCTGCACCAACTAAATGCACCAAGTAAGAGGGCAGCCTCCTGTGCAGATTTTCTGCAAGGGTTTTTCCAGCACAGCTTGTCCTTCTCTCCCTCCTGCCTCTGCTGCCTGTAAAAGCCACATATAATAAAACCCAGTATGAAGTGTACAGTTCTCCATCCACAAAGCACTTCTGCATTTCTATGGTCTCAACCCATTCTTTTGCAACAACTGGTAAGAAGGGTCTTATTATCCTTATTCACCTCAGATGATGAAACTTAGATGCCTGGAAATCAAATGACTTACATGGTAGTAAGTGCTGGGTCAGAACTTGAACTGAGGTCTTCCACTTCTAAATCCAGCATTCCTTCTGCCTTCCTTCATCTAAGTATTAGGTTGGTCATAAAGTTTCTTCAGGTTTCTTCCATCTTATTGTACAGAAAAACCCAAATGAATGTTTTGGCTAACCCAATATCAGCAGAAGATACTGGAAATACCCTTAAAGGATGAAAAGTGAAGTGAAATTGTTAGTCACTCAGTTATGTCTGACTCTGCGACCCCATGGACTTCAGTCCACACACTCCTCTGTCCATGGAATTCTCCAGGCAGGAAGACTGGAGTGGGTTGTCATTCCCTTCTCCAGGGGGTGTTCCTGATCCAGGGATAGAACCCAAGTCTCCTGTGTCACAGGCAGAATCATTACTGTCTGAGTCACCAGGGAACCCGACCTTAAGGGGTAAGGTTGGTGTAATGTGTATAACAGGAAATCAACTAACACCTGATATTTGAGGGCTGTTTGACAGAAACTGTTATAACAGTATTATGTATTCTAACTTAATCCTCATAGCAGTCTATGAGGTATGTTCTAGTATCCTTATTTACAGATATGGAAACTAGGCCAAAGAGAGATGAGGTAACTCACCCAAGATCCCGTAGCTCTCAGGTAGGACAGCTGGGATTGACCCCAGGTGTGCTAGCTCTGTGGTCTGTATTGTTAACAACCCTTCCTGCCACTTTCCATGGTGCCTCTCTGCAGTCTGTTATGCAGTGCTGCCCTGTCCAGACTGTATCCTCTCCCCCACCCCCCCATATTTAGAGGAGGGCGGCTATACACCATGTGCGGCAAGTGTACTGTTAGTTGCTCAGTCTTTGCACACCCATGGATGGTAGCCCACCAGGCTCCTCTGTCCATAGGATTCTCCAGGCAAGAATACTGGAGTGGGTTGCCGTTTCCTTCTCCAGGGGATCTTGCTGACCCAGGGATCAAAACCACAGCTCTTGCACTGGCAGACTGATTCTTTACCATCTGAGCCAGCAGGGGCAAGTGAAGGCATGTTCATTATCTGTAGACACACTTCTGTTGTCGTCTCAGGGCACCAGGGCGACTGGATTCCTGTCCACCCCCAGAGCCCATCCTCCCATCACTGGAGAGAGGTGACAGAAAGTCGCCCATCTACCCAAGTGCCTCCCTCGCTGCTGCTGCTGTTGCTAAGTTGCTTCAGTCGTGTTCGACTCTGTGCAACCCCATAGATGGCAGCCCATCAGGCTCCCCCATCCCTGGGATTCTCCAGGCAAGAACACTGGAGTGGGTTGCCATTTCCTTCTCCAACGCATGAAAGTGAAGCTGCTCAGTCGTGTCCAACTCCTAAGGACCCCATGAACTGCAGCCTACCAGGCTCCTCCCATGGGATTTTCCAGGCAAGAGTACTGCAGGGGGGTGCCATTGCCTTCTCCACCTCCCCCACTAGACTTGTTTTGAAAGACAAAGCAGGGCACTGGCTCAAATACACCCAAATATCACTAGTGGTTCCATAGGGTAGTGAAATGATGACTGAGTCCCCCTTTTCCTTCCTTTTTATACTTTTCAATATCTTTCAAAGTGTTGACAATGAGCACGATAATCAGAAAAATGATTTTTAATTAAAACATGAAAATAAACTTTGGTGACTCAATGAAGACATGTATCCAACACGGGTCTTTGACAAGCAGAATTTGGAGGACACTTGATCTCTTTTATGAGGCTGAAGTCAAGTAAGCTCAAGCTCCATGACTTTCTAGAGGTGTCTTACCTCAGAACCAAGGTGTCACCATCTTGCTCAAGCCCTTTCCTACATATTCACAGGTTAATTAAAGGGTCCTCCAGGGTTTCCCTTCTCAAGCCACCACCCCCAAGACCCAGGGATTGGAGCTTTTCACTGAATTAAAATTTTCCTTCCCCTAAAAAGGACACGGATGACAGAAACATAAACAAAGCCCCTGATCTGCATATTCATTGGGTCTAAACTACTCATTTCATTCCCCAAATGCATGGGTTTCCCTGCTTGCTCAGTGTAGCATGAGCTTTCAATTCCCATCCTAGTAACATCACAGCTAGTGGTGGTGGGCAGGATGACAACGTGCCTGGGGTTTCTGCAGTATCCTGCAGCTGTGCCTTGCTCCATATCCACCTGGACTGTAAGAGCATGCCAGACTCCGTGCCCTCCGCTGGCCTCTGTTAGATGAAGTCACTCCCAAAGGGTGTGCAATAGTTTGAGTCTAGAATCCCAAATCCAGCTGGGGGCCCAGTAAGGTCCACTAAACAGAGGGTTGACAATTTGTGGAAATCTGGGACGTAGCCCAGGGTAGTGGCTTTGTTCTGGGGACAGCACAGAGGGACCATCACAGTGTATTTAGGTGTTTGTTCTTATTATGAGACTTCAGTTGACACTGAGCCCCCACAGCATGACCAGTAACCCCCCTGAAAAGGAGAGCACTGAAGAGCCCACTTGCCTGTAACATCAGTGTAATTACTACCCAAGTTGTTCCATGCAGTTTGGGGAACCAGAGACAGACTTATCACTACAGCTACAGTGGTCCATGGCAAAGAGGCGTCTGTGTCTGGAAGTTTTCACAGAATTTCCCTGGAAAGCTCAAATTTAAATCCCAGTCACTGATGCATCCCAAACCCACTGAGATGACCAGTGGCATAGTGACGATCCAGGGACAGAAGCAATGCCCAAGGCATCACCTCGCACAAAGCTGGGCACATAGCAGACATAATAAATGGTGGCTGAGAGGAGCAGATAAATCCCAGGTGCAGAGCCCGGGAAGAGGGGTTTCTGATGAAAAAGCTGTAGGAGGAGATTTTCAGTACCCCTTACAGGGACAGCCCATGCAAAGAGGGACTGCGTGCAGAGTATGATGCTCGTGTCTCTCTGATTGCAGGCTCTTTCTGCCACCTCACATGCAGATGTCCTCAAATGAATGCAGATGTCCTCAAATGAATTACACAGAGCTTACAGAGTCATTTGCATGTCAATACTTTTTTTAGGATTCAAAGCAACTGACACAGTAAGTTTCATAGTTTACATGATGACAGGCTCTGGACAAAATGAAGACACAATGGACACAGTGACCATAAAGTTTTGATAATCTTTTTAATTAATTTCTATTGGAGTGCAGTTGATTTACAATGTTGTGTTAGTTTCCACTGTACAGCAAAGCAAATCATGTATACATATGCAGAGATCCACTCTTAGATTCTTTCCCATAGAGGTCACTACCAAATATTGAGTAGACTTCCCTCTGCTATTATTATTAGTTCTTATTAGTTAGCAAATGGCAACGCACTCCAGGATTCGAACCCACTCCAGTATTCTTGTCTGGAAAATCCCACGGACAGAGGAGCCTGGTGGGCTACAGTCCATAGGATTGCAAAGAGTCAGACACAACTGAGTGACTAACATGCATAGTGAGAATATGTCAATCCCAGTCTCCAAATTCATCCCTCTCCTTCTCTCCCCTCTGTTAATCATAAGTTTGTTTTCTATATCTGTGACTCTCTTTCTGTTTTGTAAATATGTTCACTGATACCATTTTTTTTGGATTCCACGTATAAGCGATATCATGTGATATTTGTCTTGGTCTGACTTACTTCACTCAACATGACAATCTCTAGCCCATTCATGTCACTGCAAATGGCATTATTTTGTTCTTTTTTATGGCTTAATAATATTCCATTTGAGGTAGATATATGTCTCCCACACCTTCTTTCTCCATTCCTCCATTGATGGACATTTAGGTTGCTTCCATGCCTGGCTATTGTAAACAGTGCTGCAATGGACATTGGGGTACATGAAATGGGACCTAATTAAACTTAAAGGATTTTGCACAGAAAAATAAACCATAAATAAAACAAAAAGACAACCCACAGAATGAGAGAAAATATCTGCAAATGAAGCGACCAACAAGGGATTAATCTCTAAAATATACAAACAGCTCATGCAGCTTATTATATTAAAAAAAATTCCAATCAAGAAATGGGCAGAAGATCTAAATAGACATTTCTCCAAAGAAGATATACAGATGGCCAAAAGGCACATAAAAAGATGCTCAACATCACTACTTATCAGAGAAATGTAAATCAAATCAAAACTGCAATGAAGTACCACCTCACTGGTCAGAATAGCAATCATCAAAAAATACAAGCAATAAATGCTTAAGAGGGTGTCGGGGAAAGGCAACCTTTCCTCCTGGAGAAAACTATAATTTGAAAATATGCATGTCAGTATTAATGAGTGCTCATTGCCTGTGCCATGCTTTCCCCCTTCTCCTAAATCCCTCACCAAAAAAGCAAATTTTCTTAGAGATGAAGAAAATACAAGTATATGACCTTCCTAAGTGTAGGGGTGGAGATATTATCAAGAAGAGAAGGACCGGGGTTTACTTGACAGGTGACATGAGCTAGACTCCTTGAGGAAGAGTCTGGGGGGTGGGGGGAAAGAGGCCTCCAAAGATCCCCTGGAGAAGGGTACAGCTAACCACTCCAGTATTCTGGCCTGAAGAATTCCATGGACTGTATAGTCCATGAGGTCGCAAAGAGTCAGACATGACTGAGCGACTTTCACTTTCACTGGGCACCTGGGCATCCAGGTGTTTCTCATCCCAGAAGTCACCTGTCTGCCCTGGATATCTCCTGACATCCCTTGAGAGTGGACTTCCTCTGGGAAAAGTGGTTGGAGCAGCAGTACCTTGGGCCTGATTGTGCATCGCTGAGTTCCCCACCCTCTGCTGACACTAAGCACATTCTAACCCATCCTTTCCCTGCCCCTCCATGAGGACCAGAGCATACTCCCCTCACACCCTTGAAGCCACATGCAGCACCCTGCAAGCTCCATCTGCAGCATCCTTTTAAAAGAGAGAGAGAGAGAGAAAGAGAGGAGAGAAAGAAACAAAAACAAAGAGCAGAGTTATCTTCACTTACTTGAAAGATTGAAGGGCTGCCCTCCCAAACCCCATGAATCACTCCTGCTGAGCAAGAGATCTGAGGAACACCAGGGATGATGGATTTATAGGCTAATTTCATTCTAGTAACTGACACCCTTTCTGACTTCACTAATAGTACCTGAACTTCCACTTAGCAGTATCCTATTCTTAGACTGATCTCAGCTGATTGTTCTAAGTGTTTTTTATGTCATGTCTTAGGGAACAAAAGAGTCTAAGCCTGGACCCCAAAGTGGCCTCCATCCACTGACAAACCCTCATCTTATCCTGGGTGGGCCAAGCAAAGAGAACTCATTGCAAGCAGATGCCAATGGTTTAGGAAAAAGTTGAGATGTTAAAAAAAAAAATAATATAAGAGAGGAAAAAAATAAGAACTGGCTCCCACAAAACCTCAAAAAATTCCTTTGATCAAGATGTCTCTTCTCATTGCATTCCTGCCATATAATATAAGCCCATTTCATTGTTTCCATCATGTTAATAGCTTCCTGTCCTCTTGTCTCTGGTGTTTGCACAAGACTCTGGGGGGAATTAAATACAAGTAGTATGGAAGAAAAAAAATGGATACATTATTTATAATTTACTGTCGCCTGAAATTTCATCCAAGGTCTACTTGTCTTTTAGAGACATGAATATAAATGAGGAAACAAATATTCCCCACAGAGCAACAGGGACTTGGTGAAATGATCTTCCGAGAAGCAGATTTCATTGTCTATTTTAATACTATAAGAAGCAAACAAGGCGCTCACTAAAGCTTGTCCTCGGAGACAGTGAACACTATAAAATAGGTTGTCTTGACCTTGAGGTTAAGTGAAGACAATCATTTTCGGAGGCACCCAGAGATGGGTAATGAGAAGTTTTCTTTATTGCCTTCGCTCCGTCCCTGCTCTCCCAGTAGCCAGACTGAGCTGCTCTCTGGGGCTTTTCAGGAAAACTCCTAGAGTGTGATCTAATATGAGCTTCATTTTCTGAGGTTGTGAAAATTAATGAAGATGGGCAAACCCTGGGTTCTGGGACAACAGACGGTGGGTCACGCAAGTCCACATCATTATCAGTGGGGAAGGAGAGCATGATGACCACTATTCATTGCAATCTATTCCTATCTATGCCATATTTCCCCACACCTGAGTAGGACACTGAAGGGGCTTTTCTCCTCTCCACTACTTAGAAACAGCTTGACTTCTTGCTGTTGAAATGAGCAGACCCCTAAAGGGAGAGGCCCACATTCTCCTTTCTTTGGGACCTGGATTTGAGGAAGGTGGTAGGGCTCTAAACATCCCATCTGAACACACCATTCCCATGCGTGCCCACCATGGGTAGATGGATGGGTGTCGATGAGAGGTCTGAATTAATCATACCACTCAGTTTATGACATGACCAGTGTCAGTCTCCAGCAAGGTCCCTCTCTGTTTATTCATTTATTTCTGTTTACCTCCCATCTTTTCTTTCACCTTTCATATGGAGCCATTTTGATGTGCTAAATTTGTAAACTTCTGTTGTGTTTTTCTAAATGTATTTTTGAAATATTGCCTTAAGTATATTTTAAATGTATGTCAATGTAATCAGATTGCATAACTCATTCTCTATTCTACTTTTCACTCAGCACCATTTTTAAGATCCATCTATATTGTTACAATGGCTTCCCTGGTGGCTCAGACATCTGGTAAAGAATCTGCCTGCAATGCAGGAAACTCGGGTTCAATCTCTGGGTCAGGAATATCCTCTGTAGAAGGAAATGGCAACCCACTCCAGTAGTATTGCCTGGAGAATCCCATGGACAGAGGAGCCTGCCGGGCTACAGTCCATGGGGTCACAGAGAGTTGGACACAACTAACCTTGGTCTTGCATACACTGTTATACATGTATAAAATCATTTGCTTCCAACCATTACAAACTATTGCACGGTGTGCACACATTGCATTTTACCTCTTAATTTTCCTGAAGATGAATATCACACTGTCTCTAGTCTCCTTCCACCATAAATCGTACTATAGTAGATACCTCATCAGTTCAGTTCAGTTCAGTTCAGTCGCTCAGTCATGTCCAACTCTTTGCGACCCCATGAACCACAGCATGTCAGGCCTTCCTGTCCATCACCAACTCCTAGAGTTTACCAAAACTCATGTCCATTGAGTCGGTGATTCCGTCCAACCATCTCATTCTCTGTCATCCCCTTCTCCTCCTGCCCTCAATCTTTCCCAGCATCAGAGTCTTTTCAAATGAGTCAGCTCTTTGCATCATGTGGCCAAAGTATTGGAGTTTCAGCTTCAACATCAGTCCTTCCAATGAACATCCAGGACTGATCTCCTTTAGGATGGACAGGTTGGATCTCTTTGCAGTCCAAGGGACTCTCAAGAGTCTTCTCCAACACCACAGTTCAAAAGCATCAACTCTTCAGTGCTCAGCTTTCTTTATAGTCCAACTCTCACATCCATACATGACTACTAGAAAAACAATAGCCTTGACTAGAGAGACCTTTGTTGACAAAGTAATGTCTCTGCTTTTTAATATACTGTCTAGGTTGGTCATAACTTCCCTTCCAAGGAGTAAGCGTCTTTTAATTTCATGGCTGCAGTCACCATCTGCAGTGATTTTGGAGCCCCCCAAAATAAAGTCTGCCACTGTTTCCCCATCTATTTCCCATGAAGTGATGGGACCGGATGCCATGATCTTCGTTTTCTGAATGTTGAGCTTTAAGCCAACTTTTTCACTCTCCTCTTTCACTTTCATCAAGAAGCTCTTTAGTTCCTCTTCACTTTCTGCCATAAGAGTGGTGTCATCTGCATATCTGAGGTTATTGATATTTCTCCCGGCAATCTTGTTTGCAACTTGTGCTTCTTCCAGCCCAGCGTTTCTCGTGATATACTCTGCATATAAGCTAAATAAGCAGGGTGACAATATGCAGCCTTGACGTACTCCTTTGCCTATTTTAAACCAGTCTGTTGGTCCATGTCCAGTTCTAACTGTTTCCTCCTGACCTGCATACAGGTTTCTCAAGAGGCAGGTCAGGTGGTCTGGTATTCCCATCTCTCTCAGAATTTTCCACAGTTCATTGTGATCCACAGTCAAAGGCTTTGGCATAGTCAATAAAGCAGAAATAGATGTTTTACATGTCCACATATAAATCACTGAGGCAATACCTTTGGGATATATGTATCCAGAAGAGAACTGTTGGGTCTTAGGGTATGTGTTTATATGACTTAACTAAGCACCGCTCTCCTGAATGGTTGTACTGGTCTACACTGCCTCCAACGGTGCACAAAGGATCCTATTTCCTAATGATATACATCATTCTGATGACTTGACATGATCCAGCTTTGTAATTCTTGACAGTCTAATAGGCGTGATTGATATCTCACTGTTCTAGTTGAATTTCATTAAATAATGTTTGTTTTTTCAAACATCTCTTCAAATGCTTGTTAGACTTTTGAGTTTCCTTGTAAATTACCTGTTCATATAGTTTGTCCATCTTTCCATCAGGGTTCCCGTGCTAGTTAAGTATTAGCTATAATTATCTGAACTTTTGAAGTCTTTCTATAAAAAATCTCACTCTGCCTGTAGGACACAAATATATTTTTCTACATGTTCTCCTATTAACTTTCTGGATGTATTGTTCTATCTAGTCTTAATTTTATTTCCAGTATAAGATAGGGATGGGTTTCCCAGGTGGCTCGGTGGTAAAGAATCTACCTGCCAATGTAGAAGATGCAGGTTTAGTCCCTGTGTTGGGAAGATTTCCTGGAGAAGGAAATGCCAACCCACTCCAGTATTCTAGCCTGGGAAATCCTATAGACAGAGGAGCCTGGGGAGCTACAATCCAGCAGTTGCAAAAAATGTCAGACACAACTGAGCAGCTAAACAATAACAACAAATTAGGTAGGGACACAGTGAGCCAATTTCCCCAGCATCTTTTACTGAGTAACCCCTCTTTTACTGAATAACCAATTGATTCGTGATGCTATATTGTACATTAAGTCCCACATGTACATGGATTTATCTCTGAACTCTGAACTCCCTATTCTATTCCATGCTCTAGTGATCTGTTCTTTCGCAAACACTACATTGTGTTTTTTTTAACCATGCCTGCCACCATAGTTAATGTTTTTGACATCATATTTTACATCTTTCAGCTTTGTGTATCCCTTAACTACTTATTGTGGATATATGTGATTTTACTGCTGTTGTCTTTTAAACTCCCTACTAGCTTTATAATTGGTTGATCTATTATCTTTACTGCACATTTGCCTTTACCAATGAGAGTTTTCCTTTTGCAATTTTCATGTTTTTAATAATAGTCTTTTCTTTTCTGCTTGAAGAAGTCTCTTTAACATTTCCTGTAATGCCAGTTTAGTGGTGCTGAACTCTTTTAGCTTTTTTTTGTCTGTAAAATTCTTTATCTCTCCTTCAAATTGGAAAGGTAGGCTTGCTAGGTAGAGTATGGTTGTAGGTTCTTTCCTTTTATCACTTTGAACATATCAAGCTATTCCCTCTGGCCTGCAAAGCTTCTGCCGAAAAGTCGGTGAAAAGTCTTATGGGAGTCCCCTTGTATGAAACTAGATGCTTTTTTCTTGCTGCTTTTAAGATTCTTTTTTAATTACTTTATTTATTTAATTTTGGCTGTACTGGGTCTTTGTTGCTGTGTGCAGGCTTTCTCTAGTTGCAGTGGGCAGGGGCTACTTTATGTTATACTGTGAGGGGCTCCTCATAGCAGTGGCTTCTCTTGTTATGAAGCTTGGGTTCCAGGCACTCAGACTTCAGCATGGGCTTCATTGCCCCTCAGTTCAGTTCAGTCACTCAGTCGTGTCCGAATCTTTGTGACCCCATGGACTGCAGCACGCCAGGCCTCCCTGTCCATCACCAATTCCCAGAGTTTGCTCAAACTCAGGTCCATCAAGTCAGTGATGCCATCCAACCATCTCATTCTCTATCGTACCCTTCTCCTCCTGCCTTCAATCTTTCCCAGCATCAGGGTCTTTGCAAATGAGTCAGTTCTTTGCATCTAGTGGGCAAAGTACTGGAGCTTCAGCTTCAGCATCAGTCCTTCCAATGAATGTTCAGGACTGATATCCTTTAGGATGGACTGGTTTTATCTCCTTGCTATCCAAGGGACTCTCAAGAGTCTTCTCCACCTATTATACAGAGCGAAGTAAGTCAGAAAGGAAAATACTGATACAGTATATTAACACATATATATGGAATTTAGAAAGATGGTAACGATGATCCTATATGCAAGACAGCAAAAGAGACACAGATGTAAAGAATAGACTTTTGGACTCTGTGGGAGAAAGCAAGAGTGGGATGATTTGAGAGAATAGCATTGAAACATGTATATTGCCATATGTGAAATAGATCGCCAGTCCAGGTTCCATGCATGAGACAGGGTGCTCAGGGCTGGTGCACTGGGATGACCCTGAGAGATGGGATGGGGAGGGAGGTGGAAGAGAGGGTCAGGATTGGGAACACATGTACACCCATGGCGGATTCATGTGAATGTATGGAAAAAACCACTCCAATATTGTAAAGGAATTAGCCTCCAATTAAAATAAATCTAAAAAAAGAAAGAAGTCTTCTCCAACACCACGGTTCAAAAGCATCCATTCTTCGACACCCAGCTTTCTTTATCTTCCTGGACCAGGGATTGAACCCATGTCCTCTGCGATGGCAGGTGGATTCTTAACCACTGGACCACCAAGGAAGTCCTCTAAGACTCTTTACCTTTAATTTTTGCCATTTTAATCATAAAGCATCTTGATGCGGACCTCTGGATGCATCCTGTTTGGGACTCTGCTTCCTGGACTTGGATGTCTGTTTCCCTTCCTAGGTTATGGAAGTTTTTAGCTATTATTTCTTCAAATGAGTTCTTTGCTCTCTTCTCTCTCTCTTCTCCTTCTGGGACCCCAATAATGAGAATGCTAGTACACTTGATGTTGTTTAAGAGGTCCCTTAAACTATACTCAAGTTTTAAGTCTTTTTTGTCTTTGTTCTGTTCAGTTTGGGTAATTTCCAGTCTGTCTTCCAGTTCTCTGATCTATTCCTCTGTATCATCTAATCCACTGTGGACTTCTCTTGGTGCTGGGGGTTTTTCCTTTTTAATCTAAGTTATTGTTTTCTTTAGCTGTGTTTGGTTTTTCTTTGTATCTTCCGACTCTTTGTTAAACTCCTCTCTGTGTTCGGTCATTCTTCTCCTGACTTCATCAAGCATCCTTATGACTGTTACCTTGAACTCTATTGGATAGATTGCTTATCTCCACTTTGTTTAGTTCTTGTGAAGTTTTGTCTTATTCCTTCACTGGAACATATTCCTGTGTCTTCTCATTCTGTCTCATTCTCTGTTTTTATTTCTGTGTATTAAGTAGGTCAGTTATGCTTCCTGATCTCAGATTAGTAGCCTTATGTAGGAACATCCTATGGAGCCCAGCAGCACACTTGCCTCTGGTCAGAGTTATATACTCTAGGAGTGTTCCCTGTGTGGACTCTGTGGGTCCTTCTGCTGTAGGGATACTGACTCTTGTGGGTATGCAGGTGGCGCTGGCCCCTGGCCTGGTTGGCTGCCAGGCTCTGAGCCAAGTGGCAGCTGCTGGCCCATGCTGGGCAGTGCCGGTTTCTGGCAAGGCTAACTGTGTGGTCCAGGGGGTCCGAGGCTGATGCTGGATGAGTGGGTAAACCCTTTGTGCTAATAGGATAGAGAAAGAATTTCAAAATAGCACTTGCTGGTACCAGTGTCCTTGTGGTAGGACAGACTCCCCAAAATCCCTGTCACCAGCATCTACGTCCCCAGGGGGCATCCCAGTTGCCTTCTGCCTCTTTGAGGGACTCTCCAAGATAAGCAAGTGGGTCTGACCCAGGCTTCTTTCAAATTATCTCCTCTGCACTGGAACTCACTTGCCACTATTTCCCACATCCCAGACTCTGGCCTCAACAAGGGTGGTCAGGAAAGACCTCTCTTTGAGCTGAGCCATTTGAGCCAGGACTTGAATGATGAGAATGAATCACACAGAAGAGCATTTCAAGCCTAGAGAAGAGTAATTACTACACCTCGAGGGAGAAATAAGTTTGGCATATTCAACAGATTAAAAGAAAGCCAGTGGGAAGAGGGAGGGGTACAAGGCAGAAGCAGAGCATGCAGGAATTTATAGGATGTGTTAAGAATTTTAGATTTTATTCTAATTGCAAAAAGCCATTACAGTCAGAGCCACTGATTGGAGAAGCTTTTGGAAGGTCTCAGCAAGTGAGAGAAAGGATGAGATAGTTTCACTTGTACATTATAAAAATATTACCCTGGTCAAAATATAGAGAGTAGATGCAAGTGGGGCCAGGACAGCAGGAAGAGACCAGGTAGGAGGCATGACAATGACCCCACCCTTTCCTTGCGATATTAAATTAAGAGCCACGAGAAGGGCCAGGCTGGAAGCTGCCTGTCTATGATCAATTAGTCTGCCATAGAATTGGATCTCCTCATATTAGTAAATCTAAGGAATAGTAAATTATGCCAGAACATTTCTTTGCTGTAAGGGTGCTTTTAGTTGATCTTCAAAGGGAAGATTTAGAAGCCTGTTATGTTAGCCCTTGGTAGGCAGAAGGCAAGTGGTCTTCAGAGCTTAAAGACCCTCCTCAGAAACTCTGCTTAAGATAAAGCCATCCAAGCTGTTGACTGCACAGTTAATCTGTGTTCCCATTGGCTCCTTGACGGCTATTGTTACCTCTCTACCTTGATTACCACTGCCACCTCCTGAATGAGGTCTCACTTCCACTCTCACTCCCATCTAATTCATTCTCCACACTACAGGGAAAATGCTATTTTAAAAACTTGAGCTTAAAGTCCATTAATGGGCTCTTCATCTTACTTCCTTCAGGAGAAGGTCCAACTCCGTAAATGTCATGATCCAGTCCCTCTTATTTCCCCAAGGCTTTCTTTCACCCACTCAGTCCAGCTCTTTCTCTTGTTTCCTGGCTGAAACCTGCAGTTTCCCAGATAGACCACGTTTTGCATAGACCTAGAATATCCCTCTTCCATCAATTTGTGACTAATTTCTACTTTGGTTCCTAAAATAAGAAGCACTTTCTGATTAGCACTTGCTAAGCCCTGCCCCATATTCCACCACTCACTCTACCCTCACCACCCACAGAATTCACAACACTGCACTTCCATGTTTTGATAGCTCCTTGATCAGTTCAGCTCAGTCATTCAGTCATGTTCAACTCTTTGTGACCCCCGTGGACTGCAGAATGCCAGGTGTCCCTGTCCATCACCAACTCCCAGAGCCTACTCAAACTCATGTCCATTGAGTCGGTGATCCCATCCAACCATCTCATCCTCTGTCATCCCCTTCTCCTCCTGCCTTCAATCTTTCCCAGCATCAGAGTCTTTTTAAATGAGTCAGTTCTTCACATCAGGTGGCCAAAATACTGGAGCTTCAGCTTCAGCATCAGTCCCTCCAATTAATATTCAGGACTAATATCCTTTTGGATGGACTGGTTTGATCTCCTTGCAGTGCAAGGGACTCTCAAGAGTCTTCTCCAACACCACAGTTCAAAAGCATCAGTTCTTCGGTGCCCAGCTTTCTTTATGGTCCAGTTCTCACACCCATACATGACCACTGGAAAAACTATAACTTTGACTAGATAGACCTCTGTCAGCAAAGTAATGTCTCTGCTTCTTAATACACTGTCTAGGTTTGTCATAGCTTTTCTTCCAAAGAGTAAGCATCTTTTAATTTCATGGCTACAGTCATCATCTGCAGTGATTTTGGAGCTCAAGAAAATAAAGTCTCTCAATGTTTCCACTGTTTCCACTGTTTCCCCATCTATTTGCCATGAAGTGATGGGACCAGATGCCATGATCTTAGTTTTCTGGATGTTGATTTTTTAAGCCAGCTTTTTCACTCTCCTCTTTCATTTTCATCACTTTCCTCTTCACTTTCTGCCATAAGGGTGGTGCCATCTGCATATCTGAGGTTGTTATTTCTCCTGGTAATCTTGATTCCAGCTTGTGTTTCATCCAGTCTGGTATTTTGCATGATGTACTTTGCATATAGGTTAAATAAACAAGGTGACAATATACAGCCCTAACATACTCCTGTTTATCTCTTCTCCAGAGTGCTCAGAACTTGGGGTTATATTTGTTTTTTTTCCCTCCCACCAGAGTGTGAACAACCTGAAAAATAAGACTGTGTCTTTTGCTTCCCTATATTTCAATCTCTTATCCCAATATTTAAAAGCCAATAGACACTTCCTATATGTTTGCTGAATGAATACACAAAAGAATAAACACATAAATCAATTGGAAGATACTGTGAAGGAGGCCAAGGTGGTAGGTTTGACAGCCCATGCCAGCTAAACAGATAACTTTTCCCTGTCCACAGCCTCAGACTTGTTCCCCAAACTTTGCTACCTGCAAACCCACTTCTGAGAAAAAAGTGCAAGGGTGGGTGGCCAGAGGTGGTCTCACCTGTGCTAATATGAAATGGTATCTTTTGTCTGCAGTTGCAGAGTCTTTCTGAGATTGTTCTCAAAGATAAATACTGATATCATAGTTCAGTTCTGATGCTAAGGCCAGTAGATTGGGCAGACACTCTCCAAAGCCATTAACTCTGACCATTTTAAAGACCACATTTAACAACACAAAGCAAGTAAGGGACAGAGCAGGGACAGGGTCTCTCCCCTCTCTACCAGCCAACTGGGGGCTCTGTGTTTGCACTGTTTATCACAGAGCTTACTTCCCTCTACTCAGCATTCAGCCTCCAGATGCCCAGCAGAAACCAATTTCTGAGCCATTCTTCCAGTGAATGCCCCAACCCTGTGGATCTCCCAATTACATCTAGAAACACTTAGCTGTAAGATATTTCAGTGTCTTTCAAGATTGCTTGGCATTGCTTTCCTCTTAACTTGGTAATCACCACAGCCTGTGCTTCAAAAAAAAGAAAGAAAGAAAGAAAGAAAAAGAAAAAAAAAAAAAGCTTCTTTGTCAGGCCAGGTCCTAGTAATTACATCGAAGGGGAAGAGAAGGAAAGGTTTTCAGTTTTGGTCTTCATCCTAAAATTTCTGCCTTGGAAAAACTACTGGGATGATCTATGTTAGAGTTAAAGTTGAGTTTTTGGTATTTTAGATGTATAACATCCAGAGAGCTAAGGATGCCCCCCAAAATGCCCTGATCATCTCCTAAAAACATATGAAGCCACAGTGTACCTGCAATGAGCAAAGCACAGTGGGAACCAGTGTATTATATATTATTAACTAAACCAGAGCCCAATAACCCCACAGGAGAATTTAATGGTAAAAACTGGGACACAAGGCTTAAACTCAAGGATAATTAGAGTCTCTTATCCCTCTCGCTCAATCTACACATCTTGGGACCAGCCTACTCAAGACGTGCCCACTGGGAAAGGGAGAGAGAAGGAAAAGGAAAATGGAAAAGGAAAGAAGGAAAGAGGGGAGGTAGGGCGAGAGAGAGACAGACAGTCTGTTTATCCACTCTGCCATGTGGATGTCGGCAGAGAAAGCAGATCATTGCTCCCCTTAGAGCACAGTCTAGCTAACCTCTGGACTCCTTAAGAAGAGGAAAACATACTAGAGGAACTGTGGAGTTCAAATCCAGCTGGCCTTCAGGCTCATCTGAAGAGTTTTAGTTAAAGACTGATTCCTGACACCCAGCCCCCTCCCACCACTCCTCCCTGCCACTGCCCTGCAGAATTCTGATTGAGCAGATCTGCGGCAAAACCCAGGGAGCTCAGTTCTAATAGTCTCTGGTTTAGGAACAATTAAGAAGTCTGCTTCCTCTCAACAGCTGAAAAGGAATAATAATTTGATCATGGACTGGTGGTGGGAGGTAAAATTTTGACAGTCTTGAAAGCTGGAGTAGGGTGAAGAGCAGTGGTTTCATAGTAAACGTCTCCTTCAAGCTCCCAAGATATGAATATTGCTGCCCCAGATAGTCTATACAAGCAAAATGCTTTTGATTCCTTCTATTAATGCAACAGACTAAATTATAGTAAGTGGAATCTCTAGGCCACAGGTGGACCTGCCATTTGTCAAAGGTAAGGCAAGTGCATCCAGCAACTATGGATCAGCCCTGCACACATTTGGTGAGCTCTTCCACTAACCAGTCCAATGTGGGGGCCCCGAAGGAAAAGAACATACCCCTTCCTCTCCCAGGGTACAGTCTGGAACCTTCTTCCTATCCAAACTTATACACTCCTTGAAAGTAAAAGTGAAAGTCACTCAGTCGTGTCTGATTCTTTGCAACTCCGTGGACTATACAGTCCATGGAATTTTCCAGGCTAGAATACTGGAGTGGGTAGCCTTTCCTTTCTCCAGGGATCTTCCCAACTCAGGGATCGAACCCTGGTCTCCCGTATTACAGATAGATTCTTTACCAGCTGACCCACAAGGGAAGCTCAAGAATATTGGAGTGGGTAGCCTATCCCTTCTCCAGGGGATCTTCCTGACCCAGGACATTCCTTAGGTCCACTTTTTTCTTAATTTGATTTTATCCCTGTTTTCTGACTTTATAAAAATGCATCCCTTTTTATGTGACAGCCATTTAGATGTGTAAAAGCTTCTCTCCTCCAGAACAAGTTATCTCATTGTCCTATATTTATTGTTGGTAGTTCTACCTTTAAAAC
Organism: Neotragus moschatus; assembly: GCA_006410615.1. Lineage (NCBI taxonomy): Eukaryota > Metazoa > Chordata > Mammalia > Artiodactyla > Bovidae > Neotragus > Neotragus moschatus. The sequence goes on along the minus strand of SJYA01002284.1, from coordinate 218,296 downwards.
AACTAATATCTTTGAGCCTTTTGAAAGGATCTAAACAAAAATATTAAATAATCAACATTATCAATGTGAAGGAGCCTATATAAGATCATTTACTTGTCTGTTCTAAAGTTTGGCCTGGTGTTATATGTGTATTGGGAAGAAATGTGGGGTTCTGGCCCCTTTAAGGAACTGAGGCGAATTCAGAGGAAAGTGCTATTAGTGCATAAGGCAGAAGTGAGCTGAAGACAAGCATGTTTTATGTTGATCTAAAATGAGAAACTCAAGCAGTGAGAAAATAAAGGAAAAAGGAAGGCAGACAAGCCAGTTGCACTAAAGACCAGCTAGAGAATATCCTGGAAGCCAGGAAATAATCACTGTGCTCCCAAGGTGGCAAGGAGGGCAGGGGGGAGGTGCTCACTCACACCTGTCCCTGAAATATATCTGGACCCTCTAGGAACAGGTGGGATCAGGTCCTCTAACGAGCTCTTGGACAGGCTGGAGATGCAAGTTGAGAGCTTTTCTATAGCTATTAAGGAAATACATTTTGGAAGGTTAAGATATTCCATGTGAACAAAGAACTTTGAGCTAACTTTAATCTTTGGGGCCTTATATGCTTATAAGATAAATATTTGTTGTTGTTTAGTTTCTAAATCATGTATGACTCTTGTGACCCCATGGTCTGTAGCCCACCAGGTTCTTCTGTCCATGGGATTTCCCAGACAAGGATACTGGAGTGGGTTGCCATTCCCTTTCTCCAGGGGATCTTCCCCGCCCAGGGATTGAACCTGAGTCTCCTGCTTGGCAGGCAGATTCTTATGAAGATCGATATGATGTTCGTTAATCATTTGCTATCTGAATAGATGTAGATCCAGTTAGCTGTATCATAGGTTATAGTCCCCATTTTAGCAGTATAAGGAGCACTTGACCTGGAGTCTGAAAACCTAAGTTCAAGTGAACAGAGGAAGTCACGTGATCTTTCTGAGCTAGTGTCCTCTGTAAAATAAGTCTTCAATCTATAACAATGTCTTCCTCTCACATTTCTTGCAAGAATTACATGGAAATGAATGCACACTTGGTAAAGTACTAGTTCTATAGGACTATTTTGTATTCCCTGGCGGAACATGCCTGAAGCAGGTGGTGGCTTGTTCTCCACTACCTTAAATGGAAGGGAACCTCATCCATGGTGTGGCAGCATGCTGGACAGTCCTTATGCAGGAGGAGTTAACACATCTCCAGTAGGGGTCTTGCATAAAGCCTACCAAACCACCAGAAGCTCTTACTAACACAGATGTTTAATTGAGGTTGCTGTTACCTCCCTTGTGTGGCATTGTGCTGCTGCTTGCTCCGGCCCACTGGGTGACTCTCCAAGTGGCCCTCTGTTATACCTGCAGTGCACCGGTTCTGCCACGAGGGGCCGCTGTAGGGGCCCATGAGGTCCCTCTCTTCAGGATTCTGCTACAGTTCGCAGGATGCAGAACCACAGCAGTGCGCCACCCTTTCCATTGACCCAGAGGTCTTATGTTTCCAGGGCACCCAAGGCACTTTTCCTCCCGTGGCAAGCTTTGCCTTTAACTAGCTCCCATCAGCTCCTGCAGTCCAGTAAATCTCCTCCCATGGGACCTCTGCTTTCTGGCTTGCCTGTTGAGCATTAAAATCCGCCCTGAAGCCAAGCTCTTCAAGACACATGATTTAAGCTTCTCTTTCAGCTAATTAGATATTGTTCTACAAATTGGGCTGTTCTCTCTGAAAGATGAGCAGCAATTTATTTCCTCTGCCCTCTCCTTAAACTTAAACTGAACTGTAAAACATGGCCATTTGATTGTTTAGTCTAATCGGGAGATTATTTTGCATGAGAAATGGATATCCATCTTCTTGCTAATACTAAGCCTGTTTGGGGCATTCCTTATGGGCTGCTGTGAAGATGGTGGACGGCTGTGCTTAAATCTCTCTCATTCTTTTGAGATGTGGACTCTGCAGTGATTTATTGTGGCCCATGTATCTGTAATCATCGCCTAAGTAACCCATGACTCTCTGTATTAACATACTTTCACCCTTGCTGGAGGAATATTTTTATTATCCTCATCTTTCTGATGAGAAGACGGATGCCAGGAAGTCAGGCTATTTGCCTAAGCTAAACAAGTGGGGGAGTGGAGGAGTCACACAGTGAACGCTTTGGTCTTCAGATCCCATAAAGGTGTATACTGTCCAATAAACCCAACATCAGTTGAAGATTCAGTGAGGATTCCTTACTGCTCTTGATGAAGCACTGTCAGATTCTCTAAAACGTTTTACAGTCCAAGGGGCTCTCATGTATAGTGGGAGGTCCCTACCCCACTGTGCAAATTGCCTCTTTTCCTGTGCAGGGGGCCGGGTCTTCCCTCATCCTCAAGACTGTGCCCAGCATTTGATGAACGGAGACACTCTGAGCGGGGTTTACACCATCTTCCTCAACGGAGAGCTAAGCCAGAAGTTACAGGTGTACTGCGACATGACCACCGATGGGGGTGGTTGGATTGTAAGTACCTATGGCTGTTCTCCAGGCACACCAGCAACCTTGGTGCCTCCGTCCACCTGGCTCAGCACCCATCCATCCACACTTCACCATCCTTTGGCCATTTTTTCATCCACTCTCCTCCACCCCCACCCCACAGGTCCACTCTGGAACTCTGCATCGTCCTCAGGGCCCTTGTTCAGCAGCCCTATCACAGGTTTGACCAGGCAGAAGAAGGAATAAGAATATGAGGCTGCAGTGGTCCAGTCAAGAAAGGGGGACCCAGGAAAACAACTCCTTGTGGGAAGATAGTTCATGCAGGGGGATGCCAAGGGAAGGGAGAAGTAGCTCAGAGAGGCCCAGGGGTCTTGCCTGCTGAAAACTGCAGCTATGATAGGAGAAGAGGAGGTGAATCCCTCATAGGAGGAGGGAAGTCTCTATGGGGAAGTGGTCAGTTTTTGTTGGAGAATCACATATGGCGGAGCAGTTAAGGGGCAGGAAGTGGATCACCACCTCTATTTACAAAGGCCACCCCGTCTCCATCCTTTCCTGGCCTCTCTGGTTCTTCCCCATAGTCTTCAGGGAGCAGAAGTGGTGGGGAAAAGAGAAACTCCATTTCCTATCACGCTCTTCCCATGTCTGATAGAGGAGTACAGAGAGAAGAGAATGGGTAGCCTGGTGAACAGCCCCACACATCACTGCAGGCCACTATGCAGGTGGGGGAAGTCTGGCAGCCTGGCTGGAAAGCAGCTCAGCATTAGTGCAGATGGAAACCCAACCCCTTCACCCCTTTCCTCCTGAGGATCCTGCCTCCAACACCAACACACCATGCTGGATTTTTCACAGTGCCAAATGGATAGTTGTTGAATGGAGTCAAATGGTGGCTGGGCTCCAGACAGTCACTCTTGGGAGATGTCTTTTATGCTTCCGACATATTTGTGCGTTCTTCTTAAAGCATAGTCGGAAGTTGAAGTCGAGGCTGATGTATTGGAGGTTAAGTGAAATTAGCACTTAAACGGCTCAGAAAGTGAATGATACACACTCGCTTTGCCTGGAACAAGATGATGACATAACTGGCTGGTCTGAAATGGGTCCCGTTCTTTTGGTGAAAAATGCTTTCTGCTGCATGCCGCGGTGTGAAAAGATGAATGTGAGAGCCTAGCCTATTTCCCTTGACTATCGGGAGTTTGATGTGTATCCTGAATCCTTTCTACATCGCAGGGGTGCAAATTAGTGTCAACATCATTCATCAAGGGCCCCTGTGCTTCAGAGAAGGGCTCCGAGCCTCTCCTGCCATGACCGCGGCGCAAATATCGAGCTCTCGACTGCAGTGGTCCTTACCTGAGTGTCTCTATCACTGCAGATATAAAACTCAGTTACAGCAGTTTTACTCATTACTCATTTATTTTCCTTAGCTTTTTTTTTTTTTCTTTGTCCCCCTTTCTCTTCACAGGTGTTCCAGAGGCGGCAGAATGGCCAAACTGATTTTTTCCGGAAATGGGCTGAGTACCGTGTTGGCTTTGGGAACCTGGAAGATGAGTTTTGGCTGGGTATCACCTCCTTTTTTGTTTCCCTTGGAATGCTCCTCTGGCTTTTTGTCCGTCTCTCTCCTCTCTGTGTCCATCTGGGATTATCAGAAACCCTGGGTCTGTTGAGAAGTTGACAGCTCGTGAATTGCTTTCAGTACTTCTTGCTCTGTTCCGCTCCACTATTGATCTGTTTTTATCTTGTGGTGGTGTTTTCCTTTTTGCTCTGTCTCTTCCCATCCTCATTAATAATAGTCTCTTATGCTGATGGGTCTTGATGTGAGGCAACTTTTACAAAAGGAGTGAGCTGCCTGATGGGGCAGGGGGAGCAATAGGCTGGCGGGTCATCTCTCAGAAGCCAGGCATCAGCCAGCCAGCCTGCAGGCCAGAAGGAAAATGAGAGAGTCTCTCAGACCTTGTTCCTTGGAGGAATATTATTACCTGACTTGGGATGGAAGAGTAAAAAATGAAAATGACATTAGAGGTGACTGGCAATTTCCTAGAGGTCTGACACAAGCAGGAGGTGTAGATTGAGAACTGAACCGGTGTGAGAAGGTAAACACACACCCGACCCAAGCGGAGGGCAGAGGAGCCAGTTCCAGAAAGCAGTACATTCATTATTCCCTGCACCTCCCTGTTGGATTTTCACCGTGATCGTGAAGGGAGGCCAAGGAAAGGCAATAATTATCTTCTGTATCTGTGCTCTCCTCTCTATCTCCCGCTCAGCCTCACCATCTTTCTCTTGGACGCTCCTGTAAGAACCCCATAACAGGCCTTCCTGCCTCATGGATCAACCATTGACTACATGCCCACTAGAACCATCTCTCTCATGCCAAAATCTGAGCATGGCTAGCCCCATTTGTAGAACTTCTAAGTGAGTCCTCATCACCAGCACCTTAGCTATGGTACAAGGCCCTCCTCTTGGGCCTGCTCCCTACCACCAAGAGCCCCATTCCCCTTCTCTGCACCAAACTCCAAACATTTTCTTATTGAAGTATAGTTCATTGCCAGTGTTTCAAGTATGCAGCAAAATGATGCAGTTATACATACACACATATATCTATTGTTTTTCAGATTCTTTTCCATTATCAGTTATTATAAGATATTGAATATAGTTCCCTGTAGGTCCTATTGTTTATCTATTGAGTTCGTCAAAACGTTTGTTCAGATTTTTCTGCAAGGTAGTATGGAAAAACCCAAACAAACTTTTTAGCCAATACAATATTTGTATATAGTAATGTATATCTGTTAACTCCCATTTCCCAATTCATCCTTCCCTTTCCCCTGACTCCAAAGCCTTAGAACCACTAATGTTTCCTTTGCAAGGAACCTCTGCCTATCCACTCTCCCCCACCGCCATACACCTTGCTGTGCTTCTCTGCATATTCAAAGCCTCAGCTCACCTCCTCTTCCCCAGTAGGACCTATCCTATCCATTTTTCTCTGACTTTGCCTACAGGAGCAGTCTCTCTCCTTTGTGGCCCAAATCAGAGTCTGTTTTCCTTTCTGTCTCTCTTGACTATACTATGTAAACTTCTTTCAGGCCTAGGACCTAACCATATTCATTTTCAACCTCATTACCTGTCACAGTGGCTGAGGATAGTAGGTACCTAAAGTGTAGACTTTATTTTGGGGCACTCCAAAATCACTGCAGATGAGACTGCAGCCTTGAAATTAAAAGACACTCCTTGGAAGGAAAGTTATGACCAACCTAGATAGCATATTCAAAAGCAGAGACATTACTTTGCCGACTAAGGTCTGTCTATCAAGGCTATGGTTTTTCCAGTAGTCATGTATGGATGTGAAAGTTGGACTGTGAAGAAAGCTGAGCACCTAAGAATTGATGCTTTTGAACTGTGGTGTTGGAGGAGACTCTTGAGAGTCCCTTGGACTGCAAGGAGATCCAACTAGTCCATTCTAAAGGAGATCAGTCCTGGGTATTCTTTGGAAGGACTGATGCTAAAGCTGAAACTCCAGTACTTTGGCCACCTCATGCAAAGACTTGACTCATTGGAAAAGACTCTGATGCTGGGAAGGATTGGGGGCAGGAGGAGAAGGGGATGACAGAGGATGAGATAGCTAGATGGCATCACCAACTCGATGGACATGAGTTTGGGTGAACTCCGGTAGTTGGTGATGGACAGGGAGGCCTGGCATGCTGCAATTCATGGGGTCACAAAGAGTCAGACATGACTGAGCAGCTGAACTGAACTGAAAGTGTAGATACCAATCAATCATGCAATTGATAAGAATTTATTGAGTGCCTATTAGATGTCTGAGATGTGTATAAGAGACAGGCTGAGGATAGTAGGTACCTAAAGTGTAGACTTTATTTTGGGGCACTCCAAAATCACTGCAGATGAGACTGCAGCCTTGAAATTAAAAGACACTCCTTGGAAGGAAAGTTATGACCAACCTAGATAGCATATTCAAAAGCAGAGACATTACTTTGCCGACTAAGGTCTGTCTATCAAGGCTATGGTTTTTCCAGTAGTCATGTATGGATGTGAAAGTTGGACTGTGAAGAAAGCTGAGCACCTAAGAATTGATGCTTTTGAACTGTGGTGTTGGAGGAGACTCTTGAGAGTCCCTTGGACTGCAAGGAGATCCAACTAGTCCATTCTAAAGGAGATCAGTCCTGGGTATTCTTTGGAAGGACTGATGCTAAAGCTGAAACTCCAGTACTTTGGCCACCTCATGCAAAGACTTGACTCATTGGAAAAGACTCTGATGCTGGGAAGGATTGGGGGCAGGAGGAGAAGGGGATGACAGAGGATGAGATAGCTAGATGGCATCACCAACTCGATGGACATGAGTTTGGGTGAACTCCGGTAGTTGGTGATGGACAGGGAGGCCTGGCATGCTGCAATTCATGGGGTCACAAAGAGTCAGACATGACTGAGCAGCTGAACTGAACTGAAAGTGTAGATACCAATCAATCATGCAATTGATAAGAATTTATTGAGTGCCTATTAGATGTCTGAGATGTGTATAAGAGACAGGCTGAGGATAGTAGGTACCTAAAGTGTAGACTTTATTTTGGGGCACTCCAAAATCACTGCAGATGAGACTGCAGCCTTGAAATTAAAAGACACTCCTTGGAAGGAAAGTTATGACCAACCTAGATAGCATATTCAAAAGCAGAGACATTACTTTGCCGACTAAGGTCTGTCTATCAAGGCTATGGTTTTTCCAGTAGTCATGTATGGATGTGAAAGTTGGACTGTGAAGAAAGCTGAGCACCTAAGAATTGATGCTTTTGAACTGTGGTGTTGGAGGAGACTCTTGAGAGTCCCTTGGACTGCAAGGAGATCCAACTAGTCCATTCTAAAGGAGATCAGTCCTGGGTATTCTTTGGAAGGACTGATGCTAAAGCTGAAACTCCAGTACTTTGGCCACCTCATGCAAAGACTTGACTCATTGGAAAAGACTCTGATGCTGGGAAGGATTGGGGGCAGGAGGAGAAGGGGATGACAGAGGATGAGATAGCTAGATGGCATCACCAACTCGATGGACATGAGTTTGGGTGAACTCCGGTAGTTGGTGATGGACAGGGAGGCCTGGCATGCTGCAATTCATGGGGTCACAAAGAGTCAGACATGACTGAGCAGCTGAACTGAACTGAAAGTGTAGATACCAATCAATCATGCAATTGATAAGAATTTATTGAGTGCCTATTAGATGTCTGAGATGTGTATAAGAGACAGGCTGAGGATAGTAGGTACCTAAAGTGTAGACTTTATTTTGGGGCACTCCAAAATCACTGCAGATGAGACTGCAGCCTTGAAATTAAAAGACACTCCTTGGAAGGAAAGTTATGACCAACCTAGATAGCATATTCAAAAGCAGAGACATTACTTTGCCGACTAAGGTCTGTCTATCAAGGCTATGGTTTTTCCAGTAGTCATGTATGGATGTGAAAGTTGGACTGTGAAGAAAGCTGAGCACCTAAGAATTGATGCTTTTGAACTGTGGTGTTGGAGGAGACTCTTGAGAGTCCCTTGGACTGCAAGGAGATCCAACTAGTCCATTCTAAAGGAGATCAGTCCTGGGTATTCTTTGGAAGGACTGATGCTAAAGCTGAAACTCCAGTACTTTGGCCACCTCATGCAAAGACTTGACTCATTGGAAAAGACTCTGATGCTGGGAAGGATTGGGGGCAGGAGGAGAAGGGGATGACAGAGGATGAGATAGCTAGATGGCATCACCAACTCGATGGACATGAGTTTGGGTGAACTCCGGTAGTTGGTGATGGACAGGGAGGCCTGGCATGCTGCAATTCATGGGGTCACAAAGAGTCAGACATGACTGAGCAGCTGAACTGAACTGAAAGTGTAGATACCAATCAATCATGCAATTGATAAGAATTTATTGAGTGCCTATTAGATGTCTGAGATGTGTATAAGAGACAGGCTGAGGATAGTAGGTACCTAAAGTGTAGACTTTATTTTGGGGCACTCCAAAATCACTGCAGATGAGACTGCAGCCTTGAAATTAAAAGACACTCCTTGGAAGGAAAGTTATGACCAACCTAGATAGCATATTCAAAAGCAGAGACATTACTTTGCCGACTAAGGTCTGTCTATCAAGGCTATGGTTTTTCCAGTAGTCATGTATGGATGTGAAAGTTGGACTGTGAAGAAAGCTGAGCACCTAAGAATTGATGCTTTTGAACTGTGGTGTTGGAGGAGACTCTTGAGAGTCCCTTGGACTGCAAGGAGATCCAACTAGTCCATTCTAAAGGAGATCAGTCCTGGGTATTCTTTGGAAGGACTGATGCTAAAGCTGAAACTCCAGTACTTTGGCCACCTCATGCAAAGACTTGACTCATTGGAAAAGACTCTGATGCTGGGAAGGATTGGGGGCAGGAGGAGAAGGGGATGACAGAGGATGAGATAGCTAGATGGCATCACCAACTCGATGGACATGAGTTTGGGTGAACTCCGGTAGTTGGTGATGGACAGGGAGGCCTGGCATGCTGCAATTCATGGGGTCACAAAGAGTCAGACATGACTGAGCAGCTGAACTGAACTGAAAGTGTAGATACCAATCAATCATGCAATTGATAAGAATTTATTGAGTGCCTATTAGATGTCTGAGATGTGTATAAGAGACAGGCTGAGGATAGTAGGTACCTAAAGTGTAGACTTTATTTTGGGGCACTCCAAAATCACTGCAGATGAGACTGCAGCCTTGAAATTAAAAGACACTCCTTGGAAGGAAAGTTATGACCAACCTAGATAGCATATTCAAAAGCAGAGACATTACTTTGCCGACTAAGGTCTGTCTATCAAGGCTATGGTTTTTCCAGTAGTCATGTATGGATGTGAAAGTTGGACTGTGAAGAAAGCTGAGCACCTAAGAATTGATGCTTTTGAACTGTGGTGTTGGAGGAGACTCTTGAGAGTCCCTTGGACTGCAAGGAGATCCAACTAGTCCATTCTAAAGGAGATCAGTCCTGGGTATTCTTTGGAAGGACTGATGCTAAAGCTGAAACTCCAGTACTTTGGCCACCTCATGCAAAGACTTGACTCATTGGAAAAGACTCTGATGCTGGGAAGGATTGGGGGCAGGAGGAGAAGGGGATGACAGAGGATGAGATAGCTAGATGGCATCACCAACTCGATGGACATGAGTTTGGGTGAACTCCGGTAGTTGGTGATGGACAGGGAGGCCTGGCATGCTGCAATTCATGGGGTCACAAAGAGTCAGACATGACTGAGCAGCTGAACTGAACTGAAAGTGTAGATACCAATCAATCATGCAATTGATAAGAATTTATTGAGTGCCTATTAGATGTCTGAGATGTGTATAAGAGACAGGCTGAGGATAGTAGGTACCTAAAGTGTAGACTTTATTTTGGGGCACTCCAAAATCACTGCAGATGAGACTGCAGCCTTGAAATTAAAAGACACTCCTTGGAAGGAAAGTTATGACCAACCTAGATAGCATATTCAAAAGCAGAGACATTACTTTGCCGACTAAGGTCTGTCTATCAAGGCTATGGTTTTTCCAGTAGTCATGTATGGATGTGAAAGTTGGACTGTGAAGAAAGCTGAGCACCTAAGAATTGATGCTTTTGAACTGTGGTGTTGGAGGAGACTCTTGAGAGTCCCTTGGACTGCAAGGAGATCCAACTAGTCCATTCTAAAGGAGATCAGTCCTGGGTATTCTTTGGAAGGACTGATGCTAAAGCTGAAACTCCAGTACTTTGGCCACCTCATGCAAAGACTTGACTCATTGGAAAAGACTCTGATGCTGGGAAGGATTGGGGGCAGGAGGAGAAGGGGATGACAGAGGATGAGATAGCTAGATGGCATCACCAACTCGATGGACATGAGTTTGGGTGAACTCCGGTAGTTGGTGATGGACAGGGAGGCCTGGCATGCTGCAATTCATGGGGTCACAAAGAGTCAGACATGACTGAGCAGCTGAACTGAACTGAAAGTGTAGATACCAATCAATCATGCAATTGATAAGAATTTATTGAGTGCCTATTAGATGTCTGAGATGTGTATAAGAGACAGGCTGAGGATAGTAGGTACCTAAAGTGTAGACTTTATTTTGGGGCACTCCAAAATCACTGCAGATGAGACTGCAGCCTTGAAATTAAAAGACACTCCTTGGAAGGAAAGTTATGACCAACCTAGATAGCATATTCAAAAGCAGAGACATTACTTTGCCGACTAAGGTCTGTCTATCAAGGCTATGGTTTTTCCAGTAGTCATGTATGGATGTGAAAGTTGGACTGTGAAGAAAGCTGAGCACCTAAGAATTGATGCTTTTGAACTGTGGTGTTGGAGGAGACTCTTGAGAGTCCCTTGGACTGCAAGGAGATCCAACTAGTCCATTCTAAAGGAGATCAGTCCTGGGTATTCTTTGGAAGGACTGATGCTAAAGCTGAAACTCCAGTACTTTGGCCACCTCATGCAAAGACTTGACTCATTGGAAAAGACTCTGATGCTGGGAAGGATTGGGGGCAGGAGGAGAAGGGGATGACAGAGGATGAGATAGCTAGATGGCATCACCAACTCGATGGACATGAGTTTGGGTGAACTCCGGTAGTTGGTGATGGACAGGGAGGCCTGGCATGCTGCAATTCATGGGGTCACAAAGAGTCAGACATGACTGAGCAGCTGAACTGAACTGAAAGTGTAGATACCAATCAATCATGCAATTGATAAGAATTTATTGAGTGCCTATTAGATGTCTGAGATGTGTATAAGAGACAGGCTGAGGATAGTAGGTACCTAAAGTGTAGACTTTATTTTGGGGCACTCCAAAATCACTGCAGATGAGACTGCAGCCTTGAAATTAAAAGACACTCCTTGGAAGGAAAGTTATGACCAACCTAGATAGCATATTCAAAAGCAGAGACATTACTTTGCCGACTAAGGTCTGTCTATCAAGGCTATGGTTTTTCCAGTAGTCATGTATGGATGTGAAAGTTGGACTGTGAAGAAAGCTGAGCACCTAAGAATTGATGCTTTTGAACTGTGGTGTTGGAGGAGACTCTTGAGAGTCCCTTGGACTGCAAGGAGATCCAACTAGTCCATTCTAAAGGAGATCAGTCCTGGGTATTCTTTGGAAGGACTGATGCTAAAGCTGAAACTCCAGTACTTTGGCCACCTCATGCAAAGACTTGACTCATTGGAAAAGACTCTGATGCTGGGAAGGATTGGGGGCAGGAGGAGAAGGGGATGACAGAGGATGAGATAGCTAGATGGCATCACCAACTCGATGGACATGAGTTTGGGTGAACTCCGGTAGTTGGTGATGGACAGGGAGGCCTGGCATGCTGCAATTCATGGGGTCACAAAGAGTCAGACATGACTGAGCAGCTGAACTGAACTGAAAGTGTAGATACCAATCAATCATGCAATTGATAAGAATTTATTGAGTGCCTATTAGATGTCTGAGATGTGTATAAGAGACAGGCTGAGGATAGTAGGTACCTAAAGTGTAGACTTTATTTTGGGGCACTCCAAAATCACTGCAGATGAGACTGCAGCCTTGAAATTAAAAGACACTCCTTGGAAGGAAAGTTATGACCAACCTAGATAGCATATTCAAAAGCAGAGACATTACTTTGCCGACTAAGGTCTGTCTATCAAGGCTATGGTTTTTCCAGTAGTCATGTATGGATGTGAAAGTTGGACTGTGAAGAAAGCTGAGCACCTAAGAATTGATGCTTTTGAACTGTGGTGTTGGAGGAGACTCTTGAGAGTCCCTTGGACTGCAAGGAGATCCAACTAGTCCATTCTAAAGGAGATCAGTCCTGGGTATTCTTTGGAAGGACTGATGCTAAAGCTGAAACTCCAGTACTTTGGCCACCTCATGCAAAGACTTGACTCATTGGAAAAGACTCTGATGCTGGGAAGGATTGGGGGCAGGAGGAGAAGGGGATGACAGAGGATGAGATAGCTAGATGGCATCACCAACTCGATGGACATGAGTTTGGGTGAACTCCGGTAGTTGGTGATGGACAGGGAGGCCTGGCATGCTGCAATTCATGGGGTCACAAAGAGTCAGACATGACTGAGCAGCTGAACTGAACTGAAAGTGTAGATACCAATCAATCATGCAATTGATAAGAATTTATTGAGTGCCTATTAGATGTCTGGATCTGTATTTGCTGATGTGTGTAATAAAAATAGAAGGTAAAAAAGGAAAGAGAAGTGAATAGGAAAGTATCCTTGCCTTCTAAGAGTTTGCAAACAGCTTGGGAGGTAAGTGTAAAGCACAGAAATCGATGTGCCCACAGTGGACAGTGCTCGTGCTTCCCCAGCCTCAGCCACTGGACGCCACAGTCACTTCTGGGAAACATCTGAACTGTTGCACGCTTGAATTTTCTATATATCACTTTTTAAAAAAATTATTTATTGGGCTGTGCTGGGTCCCAGGGGTGGCACATGGGATCCTCAGTTGTAGCACGTGGGATCCAGTTTCCTGACCAGGGACTGAACCCTGGCCCCTTGCATTGGAAGCTTGGGGTCTGGACCACTGGACCACCAGGAAAGTCCCTATGTATCACTTTTTAAAAATGAAATCTATTCTTTTGTGAAAGAAACATCCCAACATTGCCAAAAACAGAAAGCGAGTCATCATGTGCCATAAATAAAAGGGAACCTTAAAAATAAATGCAATGAAAACAGCAAAAGTATGAAATGCCAATTGTTGCTGATGCCAGTGGTGTTTAAACTGGAGATTAGAAAGGGTCGAGTGTTAAATCTAAAGTTTTTGTTGTCGTTGCTGTTCAGTTGCTAAGTCGTGTTTGACTGTTTGCAACTTCATGAACTGCCGCACATCAGGCTTCCCCGTGCTTCACTATCTCCTGGAGTCCGCTCAAATTCATGTCCATCGAGCTGAGGAAACCATCTCATCCTCTGTCGTCCCCTTCTCCCCCTGCCTTCAGTCTTCTCCAGCATCGTGGTCTTTTCCAAGGAGTCAGCTCATCGCCTCAGGTGGCCAAAGTATTGGAGCTTCAGCTTCAATATCAGTCCTTCCAATGAATATGCACAAAGTACTAGATCCAGACTGAGAGGAACGGTTAGAATCAGGGTTAAGGCTTCCCCTCCATCTACGGAGAAAGAGACAGAATTTGGAAATACCTTTCTCCCTACACATTTAGAGTTATTTAGTCCTTACTCTAAAAAGTGGCTTTCTGGGTGGTTCAGTGGTAAAGAATCCACCTGCCAATGCAGAAGGTTCAGGAGACACGGATTCAATCCCTAGATCAGGCAAATCCCCTGGAGGAGGAAATGGCAACCCCAGTATTCTTGCCAGGAATATCCCATGGACAGAGGAACCTGGTGGGCTATAGTCCATGGGGTCACAAAGAATCAGACTTGACTAAGCACCTTCCCCAATTACTTCTCGTATCATCAGAGATGCCCTCTCACACTCAGAAACACTGTACCCATCTGTGAGCTAGGCCAACAGATGTTCAGAGAAGGGAGAGTCAGCTTCCTGCAGAAGGCATTGAGAGGTGAGTAAAAAGGACGAGGAAGGGAGGGGGAAAGAAAAGAGGGAAGGCAAGGATCCTGTTGACATGAGCACATGGGCAAATGAAAAAACAGCCAACCAGAGCAAAGATACAGCTCAGGGAAAGAAGAAAATGAGGTAAGGTGGGGTGAACGAAGGCATGTTACAATCTCTCAAGTGAGGAAGGGAAGCTTTGACTTAATGCCATACATAACAGGGAGCCAGGGCGGGCTCTTAAGTAGAAGCACAGCCTGGTGACTGTGTGTATAGTGTGGTGGCAGTACTCAGGTGAGGGGTGGCACTCTGACCACAGTTTATGTTGCAAGCTGGGTTCCCTGGAAGCAAAGTCTGACACTGGGATTCTTGTTCAAGCCATTTATCGGGCGAGTGCTCTCAGAAGTGGGTGGGGAAACAGGGTAGAACAGAGAGGAGTTTAACAGTGTGATCTTGGTGGGAGATTAGCATCGGTCTGGTCCCCAGGGAAGCTCTGGAGCAAGAACTGCTCCTTAGAGTTTGTCCCCGGTGGAGCAAGGGGGCTGGGATTTGGGACTACCCACATCAGGCATTGATAGGTCTCTGCCCCAAGGCATGGGGGAGGGAGAGAGTAACTTCCAGAGTGAAGCAACTCCTGTTTGGGCAATAAAGCTGTGAGTCATTAGCAGCTGAGGTTATGTCCACTGACCAGGTAAAGGGCATCTGGGTAGGGCACCACCAGGATCCACCACATCACAAGCCAAGTGTAGGGTACCAGTAACTCAGCAAACAGTTGTATAACATATAATATATAATTAACATAAGGTTTTAACTCTCAAACAGGACAGGGAAACAGAAAGATCCAGGTGACTCTCCATCAGCCATGTCACCTCTCTGGACTTCAGCCACGTTTTCAACAAAACAAAGAGACTAGCTTAAGTCACCTCTAAATTCTCTTCCATCTGTAATATTTTCAATTCTAAATCATGGTGTATTCTGATAGATATCAAATGTCACAGCGAAGCAAGAGGACCCCAGTTCAGCAAGCAGGTAGAAATCAGGAGGACTCCAAGATCACCAGCAATGTGGGGGTGGGGGCAGTTCAAAGTCTGGGCAGGGAGGTCAGAATCAGAAAGATCCAGAGCACAGCCAGCCAGAGCAAAGAGACAAGAAAATGCATATGGGAAAATATCACCAAGAAGGATCTGAGCTCTGCCTAACTCTGGACTTCTGGGGTTTGCACCTGTTAGATCAAAGGCTAGGAAGCTTAGAGGCCAAGGAGACAGTGGTGGGAAGGCCAGAGGGGTGGGCCGGGGGGTGGGGGTGCAAGAGTGACCAGAGAGATGAGTGCAGAGGTGGCAGTGCAAAGATATAACAAATAGATCCGAGAGACAGGAGCTGGCGTCAGGAGACAGGGGACAATATTCTCTGACCCAGTTATGGGAGCCTCAGGAGGGCTGAGGCAGAGAACAGGAAAGACAGTGTAATTAAAGGTGGATGGAACCCCTTCCCAGGCTATTGGGTAGGATGTCCAGATCCTCTGGACCCTCAGGGTCCACTCTGAGTTTCCCTGATCAATGCCCCTACCTCCTGCTTCCTCGCACTCACACCAAAGGAGTCACACCCCCATAATGCTGCTCATCATTTTCAACCCAAACTCTGGTTTGGAGTGGGAGGTGGAGGAGGGGCGGGGGGCAGGCCTAGGCCAGGAATCCTATGGCTCAGAGCTTGTCAGTTGCTGGGTCAGTATTTGAAGGCAGGATCCCTGAGCTGACCTGCAGTGGGAACTCACCAGCAGAACTGGGTGGCTTTTTTGCAGAAGGAAATTTGGAGTCTGGTAAGGTCTGATTGGACTTCCCTGGTGGCTCAGTGGTAAGGAATCTGCCTGCCAGCGCAGGAGAGATGCAGGTTCAGTCTTGAGGTCGGGAAGATCCCCTGGAGTAGAAAATGGCAACCCATTCCAGTATTCTTGCCTGGGAAATCCCATGGACAGAGGAGCCTGGTGGCCTATAGTCCATGGGGTCACAGAGTCAGACATGACCTAGCAACTCAACAGCAACAACAAGGGTCTGTTTGATGACCAGCTGGAGGGGCTAAAAGTGAAACCAATCTCAGTGCTCCTCCTCTTTCCCAGAACATCTGTTTCGAGGCCGCAGTCGCATTCTGCCACCCATATGCAAAGCCACTGCGGCCAGGCTCACTGCGCTCTTGGCTCTTCTCCGCAGGGCTGGACAACATACACAGGATCACGTCCCAGGGCCGCTACGAGCTGCGCGTGGACATGCGTGACGGGCAGGAGGCCGCCTTTGCCTCCTACGACAGGTTCTCTGTTGAGGACAGCAGAAGCCTGTACAAACTCCGCCTAGGAGGTTACAACGGCACTGCAGGTACCCTGGCCCCCGAGCAGCCCCCGATGGTAGTGGACGTGCAGTAGGCCCCACACTCCAGGCCGAGCTGCGCTGGGCGGTAGCAGCAGTGCCCACAGAGCTGCTGAAGTCCCTGCTGGCCAAGGAGGAGGGTGGAGGGCTGGAAGCACTGGCTCTGGTCCAGGCTGCCCCCAACCTGGGTTGAAACAATCCCCGGGAGGAGGGCATGACAACGCACTCCAGTATTCATGCCTGGAGAATCCCATGGACAGAGGAACCTGGCAGGTTACAGTCCATAAGGTTGCTAAGAGTCAGACACGACTGAAGGGGCTTTGCACGCACGCAAGCTCCTCAGCACTCAGGTGACCTGCAATCAGTTTCTCAAGGACTTCAGTTTCCTCATCTGGAAAACCTTAATAATGATGCCTGCCCTAGTTCACAGAGCGGACAGAAAAAATAATGTGATAAATAGAGTGAAAGTGCNGGGGCTTTGCACGCACGCAAGCTCCTCAGCACTCAGGTGACCTGCAATCAGTTTCTCAAGGACTTCAGTTTCCTCATCTGGAAAACCTTAATAATGATGCCTGCCCTAGTTCACAGAGCGGACAGAAAAAATAATGTGATAAATAGAGTGAAAGTGCTTTTTGAAGTTAAAAAAAAGTACCATGTGAAGGTGAAGGGTTATTTTTCTTGTCTAGATTAGTCAATATGGGCTCTCATCCAGTGAAAGCATAATCATCTATTGTCTGGATAGAAATCTCCCCTGCAATGACAGCTAGGAAAAGCATCTTTGAACTAATGAAAATAAGACAGATGCCCCCATTCTGAGCTCTCCCCTCCTCTCTCAGCAGTCTTCATGGCACCTCCATCAGAGAACAAGCAACAGCTGTACATGTCCCCCCACAGGCCACATGTCTTTTCAGTCCTCCACAAGAACCCATACGGGGCCACGCTTTCTGTAGATTTCATGACACTTCCACTAAGTACAACAACCATCTCTATAAACTCTGTTGTGTTAAGAGTTTTATCAGGACAGCATATCCCAGTCTGACTCTTAGGCCCTGCCTATCTATTTCCTAGGTTCCCTTCCAGTACATATCCTAAAACCTGTTTTGCCAAATATTCCACGATTTGGTACAAGGAGTTATTGGTCCTTTCATTAACTCCAATTATATGGCTAAATGCTCAGGTATCAATTTAGCAACATGTTCAAGACTCTTGGAGTTAAGATCACCAAAGTGTTGCCTCTCCAATGACTGCATCTGCTCAGCCATTTCTCTACTCAGCCAGATGTCTTTTCTCCAAAGAGAAGACATGCTTTCCCTTGTTGTCGTTCACATGAGAGGTCATGCCCCGTGGCAATCAGACCTGCCCGAAGTGCCCCAAGAAGAAATCCAGTTTACCCACACTTTGGATGTAAAATAGTCATTTGAAATGGAGTGTATTACACAAAATGTCAGACCAAACCATTTCAGAAATAACCTGATACGCACCACTCCCTACGATTAGAATCGCGCCTGCAGAAACCTGTTATCTCTCCCACAGAAAGACAAGCAAGCCCTCCCACTGCTCACATGGCCGAGCCCCCTCTCTCCTCCTCCGCAGCCCCAGGCTGTGCTCTTACCTGTCAAACTGGGGCCCAACCTCTGTGTCTCTGTGTAACTCTTGTCTCACTGCTGGGCCCCACGAAGGTCGCAGCTGTTGGACTGTGCTCTACTCTCACGTTTCGGAGGCAAGTCCCACCAACAGTTTGGCCAATCATCAAAAATGAATTGCGGTCTGACCTCGTAGGTCAAACATTCAGTTCATCTTCTTCAAACGATGAGAAGCTAGGCTTATGTAGGCCCCTTCTCTGGACACCTTCACACAATGGTGGTTCTTTTCCAGACTGGAAGGTCTCCGGGGAGGAGGAGCCATCTTCTCTCGGGTATTTACTGTTGCCCAAGTCCCCTGGCCTTTATCTGGCATGTTGGTCATCTTTATTGGCCCCACTAGAACAGTGGCCTCCATGGCCTTCAATGCCAACTTCAGTCCCTTCTCCCATCTCCATTGTTCTCAAGTCTGAAAAAATCCAAGTCTCTAATCAGGACTCTTAATTGAATTGGAGCTGAACATTACAAGTCAAATTATGGCTAAAAGGTTGTTGAGCAACCTCTAAAAGTTCATCGTGCGAATTGTGAGGACTCATAAGAAGCACAAGGCATGACCTCTGTAAGTACTAAACTTTTATCTGAAAAACAAACAGTTTGGAAGCAACTCACCACAAAATGCATGGTACTCACTTCCAGTTTAACGTGCATTCGGAGAAGGGGGGTCCTAGAGGTTGAAGAAGGCTTCATGAAAGCAGCAGCATTTGGCTGGGATCCCAAGGGGAAAGGGAACATTCCAGAGAAAGAAAATCCTGGGGGAGAAGTCACAGAAGGAGCAGTTAGTGTGGAGGGAGGGCAAGTGCAGAGGTCCTGGCTGCCTAGGACAAGGTGTGCATTCGGAAAGAATAGAAAGGAAGCAGGTGGAGTAGGGTGGAGTCAGACCCTGAAGGGCCTTAAAGCCAAGGGGACAGAGGAGTTCTGTCTTAATATGGTGGGCAGTGGGGAGCCATGGTGGGTCCTGAGTGACATAGTGGACGTGTAGTTTTAGGAAGATCAAGTGTCATCCATAAATAGGATAAAGTAAACCTGAGTGAAGAACAGAGACCAGCTGGAGCTGGTGCATTAATCTTGGTAGGAGATCACAAGAGCCTTGAGTGATCTTAGGAGTTAAGAGGAAAGCATAAATCTGAACAGCAGTTTGAGAGAGAAAAACTTAAGACTTAGATAATAGATGGACTGAACATATGAGGTGGATTTATGAAGTAGGAAAGGGAAGGAAGCCAGATCTGGGGAGGAGACAAAGACCAAAATCAGGATCATATCTGAGACAGCAGCAGGCAACATCCAAAGTGGAAGCAGGAGGGAACAGTTCCCAGGGAGGGCAGCTCCTAGGTCAGAGAGGTAAGCAGGAGATGAGAATATAGAAACGTGGGTAGAGACAAAAGAGGGGACTGATGGTAAAGAAAGAGTCTCTAGAAAGTAGGATTAAGCCAGGATTTTTTAAGACACAGGGATTGAGTATGAGTTGGGGTGAGAAGAGCTGAAAATGCTAAAATATCAATATATATCTATCTCTATCTATATGAAAAAAGGAAACAAAGTAAAAACTCTTTTCTATCTGTATCTATATGAAAAAATGAAACAAAGTAAAAACTCTTTTCTGCCTTCTCCAGGACCTGGAAGAGATGAGAAAGAATGGGTTGTAGGTCCGTGGGATTAGCTCTGGGTGGAAATAAAGCCTGGTTTGTTTAGAGACTGAGAGAGGGAGATAAAAACGATGGGATAGAAGCAATGGACTTAGGGACCAAGCTGGCCTGAATGGACCAGGCTTCCCTATGAAAGAAAGACCATCCTCCTAAGAATTAAATTGCGACCAGAAGCACTTGGAGGCATTGAGTGGAGTTCATTGAGTGAACTAAGCTGTGAGTGTGGACTCAGGAAGCCACAGGATCAGAGCCATGAGTTCCCCTGGCTTAAAGTGACCTTGGAAGCATCTTAGACAACACTCATTCAATAGCATGAGCCCCTTCACTACATCTCTAACCACAAGTTCTGCCAGAGGTTTGGCCAACAGTTATAAATTAATTACAGCTTGATACCTTACTTAAATGCTCAGTTCATATGAGTGGCCTGCACAACATCCCAACAAGAAAACCCCCAGCTTCTAAAAATAGAGAGGTCCCCATGTTTCCAAGTGGTCTATCCCATTTATCAACAGCTCTAACTTCACAGTCTCTACCTACTGATCCTCATACTTCTCCAAAGGGTGTTGTTTGGTGGAGTTCTGCTTGTTTACTAAATAGCCCATCAAATATTTGGAGTCGGTGATCTAGAATCTTGTCTCTCCTTACAAGTCTGCTTTTCCCCAAGATACAGCCCTGGTTTTCCCAATCACTTCTCCTCTAGTATGGTTAGGATTTTCTTATCATCTTGCTTCCTACGGACAGAAATTCTAGTTAGCTAATGTCCCTCTTCACATGTGGACCCAGGTTCTGAACGAGTGGCTATTGAATGTGACCAAGGCCTGATGAGCCACGGGGAAAGCCAGGCTGCACAGTGGTGACCCGGATTACCCCGGGCAGCATGGCTCATCACTGCCTCCTCTGAGACACAAGGAGCCATCCATGCCTGCGTCCCAGTGCCGGCCTGGCGGAAAGAGGCAGGGGTGGCAAGGTGGAGCTGAGTGAACACAGCTCTGAGCAGAAGCTCAGGGGAATGAGGAACTGAGCTGGAGAGAGCAGCACGGATGTAGTGGACCCCAGGAGTACGTGGAGAAAGAGCTCAGTGTAGCCAGGCTGAAGCTGAATAGACACAGAGAGATGGGTGGAAGGTCTCTGAAGCAGAAGCCAGGTTTGTTGGGCCTGGGCCACAGGTCCAGAACGCTGTGATAAAAGAATGACAGATTCAAGGACAGCTTCAAGCGTGTGTTTGTTTTCCCAGGGGACTCTCTCAGCTACCATCAGGGCCGCCCATTCTCCACGGAGGACAGAGACAATGACATAGCAGTTACCAACTGTGCCGTGTCATACAAGGGGGCTTGGTGGTATAAGAACTGCCACCGGACCAACCTCAATGGGAAATACGGCGAGTCCAGGCACAGTCAGGTGGGTGAAACTCTGCCGCGGCATAGATGAGCAGAGCCGTGCAGCCCACGTGCCTTAGCCTCATGTTCTAAGTGCGCAGGTGGGCCTTGCATTTCCTTTTAAAAAAGATACACTCAGAGTGTTGAGAATGGACTATTATGAAGAGGAAAATAACGCAGACACTGAGATAAGAGCAGGGCAGAGTCAAAGCCAGAGGAAGAAAAGGGGAACACACCCAGACCCGGGAGCTAGAACTCACCCAGAGAAACCCTGATGACCAGTCAAGTCCCATTTCATTGCCTCTTCTAGGATATCCCATAAAGAGCTTATCAAGTTCAGGGACAGCTTCATCCAAAGATTCGGCTCAGCTTCATCCAAAGAAGTATCCTAGGAGGGGAGAGAGCAGTGTAAAACAGACCACGTCTCCCCACTGGAGGCTGCACATCCATCAGCTGGGCTGGGCGGTAGGGTGACCAGCTGGGACCTCTCTGGTTTTAGCACAGGAAAGGCCAGCAGCCAGGGGCACCCCTTAGTCTTGGGCAGACCACGATGGTTGGTCACCTGATAGGTGGAAACCACTTAACACTCCCATCAAGAGTGAGCAGTCAAACACAGTTACGCTCTTCAAAATGCTTCTATACTGTTGGGAATCTGAAATTCAAATTTACTGGTGCCTGCAAATCCTGAAAGCCCAAACCAGAAAGCCAGTGATAAGGAAAGACCTGCTACACATTCCTACTCTAGGCCCAGACCACAAGCATGCCTAAAGAGAAAAGCTAGGGAAAAAAAAAAAAAATCTCTGTTTTTTGGCCCCTTTTGTGGGGGGAGGGAACTCAGACACAAAGCTTCAAGTTAATGGAAAAGGGCTAAATGTTCACCTTGGATTTCCCGCTCCCAGCACCCTATTTCTTTTCAGGCTTGGGGTTTGCTTGAGTGGGGAAAGGTGATCTGACATGCCCATCTTTCTCCTTCCCAGGGGATCAACTGGTACCACTGGAAAGGCCACGAGTTCTCCATCCCCTTCGTGGAGATGAAGATGCGCCCATACAGCCACCGTCTTGTGGCAGGGAGAAAACGGCGGTCCTTGCGGTTCTAAGCAGTGGGCAGCTGCGAGCCAACTGACCTATTCTGTCATTTGTTTGTACTTTATGATATGAAACAAGGGGTTGGGGACATAGTAATGTGCTTTGCAACATGTTAAGAGTGCTTGAAGGAAGCGGGATGTAGCAGGAATCAGTTGAGAATCAGCAGCTCATGGTTTCTGCTGCCCTCAGGCCTGCCCCTCAGTCTCCATGCTCCCTCCTACCCAGCCATCCCTAACCATCCCCTCTTTTTCCACCAAGGAGGAACAGTGAGACATTTTCTTAAAAGACCAACTCAAAGCCTGATCGTGGAATCAGATCGGTGACAGGCATGTGCCTTCTTTCCTGCCCTCCTTCTGAGATACCCTTAACTTCCAGGAACCGAGCTCTGGTCACTGCCTTTGGTGGCCGGGTTCTCACACCAGCCCCGAGAAGAGAGAGAGAATCCCCAGCAAGAGAGCTTTGCCAACAAGTCCCCTTAAAAGGAAACGGATTAACCTCATCCTGTCCCAGCAACCCAAGTCCTTTGTAATGGGCCAAAGATTCTCATCAAACATTCTTAGTCTTACCAGCCAAGAGTCCTCTGTCACCTTTCAAGTGGAGGGGCCTATTTTCCAGCCAACCCATCCTTTGCCCACTTCCATCCTACCTTAAGATGCCCTGTGGCCTCACAAACCCAGCCACTGTTTTGGATTCTAGTTCCCAAGGTGTTGCTTGCACCTGGCTTGGGCTGCACAGCGGCCATGTGCCTGAGGGTCATAAGTCCCTGCCCCCTCCCTCAGGTCAACTTTCTTTGAAGCTGGGAGGGGGAGAGAGCTACGGTTCATAGCACTCTGGACCAGGCACTGAGGGAAAGACAGAAGAAGCAGATCTGGGTTCCCCTCGGAACCTGCCATTGAGATCACAGATGCCATGGGGAACATAGATCCCACCTAGCTCCATTTTCTCTATTTCTGGTCCTATTGGTCATGGATTCTTTTTCCCTGGATTCCAAACTAAAGCCTCAGTTCTGAGGCTCTCATTTCAGCCAGGCTCTCCTTAGGGCAAGTGGCTTAATAAGAGTCATGAGAAGTTATATGACCAGCCAGCCATTCCCCTGACTGATAATCTCTGGGAAGAGGTGGAATTTCAGGGTTTGGGTTTCAGTTTTCTCCTCTTTCTTTTGGTCCAGTGAGAAACAGGAATGACCTCCTTAATGAGGTGAGCTCACGTGAAGCCTTTCTCCATCTTCTTTTATTATTCTGCCTTTGAGAGGAAAAATGAAAAGTGCCAGAGGAAATTACATCTAGAAATCCAAAGGTGAATAGGGGAGAAGTATGGGCCTACCTCCCATTTTATGAGATGTGCTCTCTTTGCTAGCATGATTTGATTTTTACACCCAAGAGGGCTGGAGGCTCTAAAGCCATGACCCTTCAACTTCTCCAACCAAATGTCAGCTACAAGCATTCCTGTGGTGTCTGCCAAAATTCATGCCCAGTCTCCCTAGCCACTTGTTTCCTCCTCTCTCTTTGTCCTTAAGGCCTCAGGTTTGGTTTTTTTGTTGTTTTGGGTTTTTTGTTTGTTTGTTTGTTTGTTGTAATATCCACCTTTAGTCAAACAGAGACATCCTGGGCCTTTCCTAGCCAATCACTGGATAAGCCTGAGAGTTGGCAATTTTCTAATGGAAACATGCCCAATGTAACTGAGCTCTATTAGGCAGGGAAAGACAGTCCTTCAGGCTGGAAACCACATTTCTGATGTAACGAGGATGGAGTCAGCTGCCCCTTGCCCTCTGCCTTGAGTAGATCTTCAAGGTCTTGTTCACTGCCCACTGCCACCATGTGGGTGTGACTGTCAGACCAGTGGCGGAAATGGAGGTGACATTCCCATTTCTCAGTTCACCATGGGCTTCAAAAAACTAGGGGGAAGGAAGAAGAAACAGAAACAATCCTTTCAGGAAACCCGTTAATTAAGATTTAGCTAGAGAGTGGGAGCTCAGTGAATAGCAGGAAGCTTGTTGGATGAGGAACCTGGGGTCTCAGGGGTGGGCCCAGCTCTGCCGTGTTTTGGCGCTATGACTTCAGGAAGGTTGTTTCACCTCTTGGGGCTTCAGTTTCCTCACCTGGTTGGATGAGACTAGAATGGCTTCTAACTTCCCTTTCGGTTCTGATGGTCAGTAAGGCTAGTCTCTGATCTGAACATGGAAATTGGCACTGGTGAGCAAACACAACAAAGCAATGAAAATTCACTAGAAGCCCTGCTTTGTGAAAGAGAGAGAAAAAGAAAAGCTGGTTCAGAAGTCATCAGTAAAACATATACACATGTACGTATAGACACACACACACACGAAAACACTGCAGAGAAGACCATGCCAAGGAAGTGGCTGGACTCATTTTGTCCATAAAAGCAGAACCCGGGGTCCCGGGTGGTATGATCACAGCCCACCTCATTGAGGGAACTGAGACAGTAAAAGATGATGGGTCCTCATGTTGTCAATTCAGGTGAAAGCCAAGAAACATCAATGGGAATCAAAATCTATCTTCTACTGGAACCATTTTACCCTATGGAACATTTTTATGAATAGTATCAGCAGCATTGCCTAGATTCCTGTTAAAGAATTTCAAAGCAAAGAAAGGAACTTCAAAGACCAGCTCACCTAACTTCCTATAAAAAGGATTTATAGATTCCTTTTATTGGGTAGAGTGATTTTCTCACAAGTTTTCACCAATTTTAAGAGACACTGTACCTCAGTATCTCCCCAAGGCCCATGGTCAACTGGACTCAAAGCTTCATAACGTGACTCATGGATTCCTGCTTATCCTGTTTCTCCAGTCACCTGTGCTCTTCCCAAAGATGGATCCAGAACACAGTAGTCACAAAGAGCTCACCCTCACACACCACAGTTTCATTCAAGGGACTCGGAATAGAGGTGGACTCTGCTCAGAAGCATTTTAACGGCAAACACATCAGGATATGTGCTTATAAAAAAAGACAAAAAAAACACCCTACTGATGACCTCAATAGGCTCACCACCTAGACTCAAGACCCAGACAGTTTCTTCTTCTTGCATCTCCCGATCAGATAATTTCACACGCAGTAAGCACTTTCTCCAGGTTTATTTCTAGAAGGTGAAGGGGCAAAGGTAGGGAAGAGATGACAAATTTGTGGTAAACTCCTGCCAACCTTTAGACTCCCTTGTGGCTCAGTTGGTAAAGAATCCACCTGCAATGCAGGAGACCTGGGTTTGATCCCTGGGTTGGGAAGATCCCCTGAAGAAGGAACAGGCTCCCCACTCCAGTTTTCTGGACTGTATAGTAAGTACTACTGCTGCTGCTGCTAAGTTACTTCAGTCGTATCCAACTGTTTGCAACCCCACAGATGGCAGCCCACCAGACTCCCCCATCCCTGGCATTCTCCAGGCAAGAACACTGGAGTGGGTTGCCACTTCGTTCTCCAGTGCATGAAACTGAAGTCGCTCTTCGCGACCCCATGGACTGCAGCCCACCAGGCTCCTCCATTCATGGGATTTTCCAGGCAAGAGTACATGGGGTCGCAAAAAGTCAGATAGGAGTGAGCAACTTTTACTTCAACTGGAGGAGGGAAACTTGCTAAGCATGACCACAAGGTGGCATTGACATCTCCCAGTCACCTTCTGATGATGGGGTTGAGGACACAGTGCCTCCAGGTTTTCAGAACTCATACCAGACCAGGACCCAAGAAAACTAGCTGACTGATCTGTAAAAGAAACAACAAAAACGGTAGCAAGAAAATGCAAAGCAAAATTCCAGAAATAGTTTAACCCACCCTACCCTTCATCTACCAGATCCCCACTCCACTACTCATGGAGTAGGTTATACACCCAACACCTATGCCCTCCCACCCGGGAAGCCAGCAGCTCTCCGCACAGTGAAGCTGTTATTTCAAAGACAAATGTGAAGAACCAAGGTTGCCAATGAGTTCAGTGCCAAACCAAGCAATCTTTAATCACATTTATACCTCCAAAATCCAGTCCCAGAACCGAGCCATAGATTAAGGGACAACAGGTCATTATGGAATCTTCTCAAAGAACCCTTTTAAAAGCATCATTTGAGAGCAGGCTTATGACTTCCTCTTTGTCCTCTCTTCTGAAGGATAAATGGGATCCATGAGAACAGTGGGTGCAACAAGCAGAGGGGGCTGAAAGAGACTAGCTAGTCCCCTGGATTTGCAAATACTCCTGGGGCATGCAAATGCTTTTCTTTTTCTTTTTTTACCCTCCACTCAGATTTTCAGGAAAGGTGGAACCACTTACTCAGGATATGTGCTTTTCTATGGTTTGCTTTCTTATCACCAGACTCCCATTCAATCTAATCACTTACTTCCATTTCTTTCCCTCCAAGGGGGACACTAGGGCATCCCAGGTGGCTCAGTGGTAAGGAATCTGCCTTCCAGTGAAGGAGACATGGGTTTGATCCCTGGGTTGGGAAGATTCACTGGAGGAGGAAATGGCAACCCACTCCAGTATTCTTGCCTGGGAAATTCCATGGACAGAGGAGCCTAGTGGGCTTCTGGGAAGAGCCNGGCATCCCAGGTGGCTCAGTGGTAAGGAATCTGCCTTCCAGTGAAGGAGACATGGGTTTGATCCCTGGGTTGGGAAGATTCACTGGAGGAGGAAATGGCAACCCACTCCAGTATTCTTGCCTGGGAAATTCCATGGACAGAGGAGCCTAGTGGGCTTCTGGGAAGAGCCAACTCATTGGAAAAGACCCTGATGCTGGGAAAGATTGAGGGCAGGAGGAGTTGGGGGTGACAGAGGATGAGCTGGTTGGATGGCATCATTGACCCAATGGACATGAGTTTGAACAAACTCTGGGAGATAGTGAAGGACAGGGAAGCCTGGCTTGCTGTAGTCCGTGGAGCTGCAAAGAGTCGGACATGGCTGAGTGACTGAACAACAACAAAAGGGGGAACTTTGTCTGTATCTCACTGTCCATTCTTGAAACTTTGATAAGGAACCTCAGAAAGATTCACACTTCAGTTTCAATAATCCCAAGAGGGTAGGGTAATCTACTTTCACTTGTCTCAAACTTTCCACAGCTGCAAGAAGGGCCTTGGGACCCCAGAGGCCTATAAAGAATCTGGGAAGTTTAGGAGTCTTGCTTCTTGCACAAATCTCCAGATACCAAGAGCTGCTGATTCAGCCTCTCTGGGTGGTGTGTTTTCCTCTTAGTAACAATGACAGAGAGGTTCTTCGCTCTAAGGACAAGTCATGGGGCTAGCTGCTGCATTGCCTATAGCCTTTCTCTGGTTCTACCTCAGGGTCCCTTGGCCAAGACCCTGAAGATCTTTGACTAAAGGCATCCCTAAACCTTTGTTGCTTCTACCACCCAACCCCACACAGATGGGACAAAGTTTTCCTCAGCAAATCTGGAGCATTCTGTCACTACCAGGCCAAATGAACACCCACAGGCTAAAGGAAAACTCTTAAAAACAAATAAGGGAAAAAACTCCTGGAAAATGGGTATGTTGGTATAGGTCCAATATGAGAGAATGGCTCAATTTCGTCTTAACTGTATCCAGGCTGAATTTATGGTCTATTCTGGGCTCATCAAGCTTTGAGAAACAACTGGGAAGGAAAAATTAAATGCAAAACACAAAACAATATTTAAAAGAAGCTGATGGGTCATTGGAGACTAAAAGCAAGCTCTTTAGAGATGGCCCCGCAGTAAAAATAGCAAATAAACAAAACAGAGACCAGGCATGAGGAGCCCTGGAAAAGGGACCAGCATTGGTCTTTTGAGTTCTGGCCCCCCCACCAGAGCTCCCGTCAGTTCCCCTGCTTCACACGAGGAAGAGCAAAGGCACCAGAGGTCTTCACACCACAGAAATGAGAAGCAAAGCGGCTTTCTTTGCTTGCTCCACCTGTCTGCCTGGACCTCGCTTTTTCTTCACAGCAGCCACAAACCCGATTTGCCATCTCCAGCATTTCTGATTAATTTTTCAAGGTCACCCCTTGCCTGAAGCATGACTTCATTGCACCTGCAGCACTTCATTGTCCAAATGTCCTTGGCAAACCTCGCCGTCTTTGGACAGAGTTGCACTTCCTCCCCACCGGAAATTCTCGCTCCTTCCCCAAACTTAATAAGGCTACGGCAGAGCATCCAAAGAACACAGATCCTGTTCCTCAGAAAAACCCCTGTCTGCTGTTAATTTCCTAAAACAGCTCCTCATTGTCGGCAGTGAGGCTGGACTGGTGCTAAATTTCCAATTCATTTAACCCTTCTGGTCTCATGGTTCCACTCTCCCAGGTACTCGCATTGGCTCATGGGCATTCATGGGCGGCAGTGCAGACATCCCAGGAGGCCTGGAACACTGAAGCCTTGAGAGAGGGTTTGGGTCCAGATGCGTGGCGGAGGAGGTGAATGAATGGATGATCACATTGTTTTCTATTGTTCTCTTCCCATCACTGGTTTGGCAGCCCCCCAGGAAGACGCTGTGTTGTTCAGTAATGTGCTCAACGCAGCTTCCAAACAGCAAGTGTTGGGAACCTTCAGAGCTGGAAGGGCCTCTGAAGCTCATCTAAGCCATCCCTCTCGTTTCATTCTCCAGGAAACTGAGGCCCAGAGAGGTTAGGCAACTTGCCCAAGTTCACACAGCTAATTAGTAACAGAGGTGAGATTAGATCTGCCATAGGCTTTTAAATTTTTCTCTCCCCAAATGAAGACTAAGAGAAACGGCATTGATTATATACCTTTTACTTTCCAGATACTGTGTTAGAATCTACTGTGTTGACATCTATTACTTCGTTAAATCTTCACCACATCTTTACCCAAGTTTAATCATCTTACAGATGGGTAAATAGAAGAACAGGAAGATTAGGTAACACGCCCAAAGTCACACAGCTGCTAAGTAGAACCGTAACGGGAAGCTCTCTAATTCTAAAGTCCATGCTTGGGCGGCTTCATGAGGCTGCTGCCCTTTATATTTATTCAGCCACGTGGCCACCATCTTGGATTTGCTAATGTCCTCACAAAGGGGCCATTTCCTCTCTCCTCTCTGTCTTTTAAGAAAAGGGAATTCTTGCATCGTTTTTGCCACATACTCCAGGGGACCTTCAACCTCACCATCAGAAGTAAGAAACATCCTGGCAATGTTTTCCTTTTTTTTTTTTTTTTAATTTGGGAAATGAAGGAGAGGGTCACCGTGGGTTGGGAGGAGAAGATAAGGACCAGAATACAAACACTATTTCCCCCACCCCACTCCTTGGAGAACATGAAGCCTCTGTCTCAGCCAACGTCAGAAGAGTGGGCAATTCCAGGGTCATTCTTCTCAAACTGAGGCAGGAGGCGTGGCCAGGATTGAGAAGGGGGACACCCCAGAATAAGCACGGCACGCGCTCCTAGAGTGTCAGTTTTACTCTTGAATTGGGGAGAGGAAGGATTCTATTATTCATGTATTCAAACCAATGCAGTTGGTATCAAATGCAGAAATGCCGAAAACCTTTAGGCTAAAGCCTGTAAGTTAAAGACTGATTTGGGCTCCCTCCTTCCAAACTCTCAGGGTTACTAGGACCTTCATGGTTCCTTGCAGGGACAAATCAGTGGAAATTTTTGAGGAATGAGGCTAGAAAAAGGCAGAAGACAAATTACTTTTGTTCATTCCCTGATTTCTTTACCCGTCTCCCTACCTGCTTTCCCCTCCCAGTGGGCAGAGAGGCTCAGAGGACTGTGGCTATAATCTCAGCTCTCTTGGCTACTTTGAGAGATTTACAGGGAAATCAGTACTTGGCAACTTGTATTTTTCACTGCCTGGCCTGAACTCCAGACATGAGCCCCTTTCTCTTATTTGAACAACATTTATATGTAAGGAATAGATGTCCTGGGAGAGATCTCTGCATCCTAGTCCTCTCCCATGTTGGGGCTGCTTGGACAGCAGTGACATCTCTGTGTTAGACGCAGCAGACATCATGGCTTACAGAAAATGTCAGCCAGGGAAGTGCTGCCCTGCCAACCCTCTGTCCCCACCCGTGCCCTCTCCGTTGCTGAACTCACACCACGGCCACACAGAGCAAGGTTCAGAATCCACACGAGCTACTGTTAACACACAGACTCCCCCTTCCCATCATTCCAACCTCAAAAACCACTCCAGGCCCTAGGAATTCCCAGCTACCCTAAGCAAGTCACCATGACCTTGAAGGAGCTGTTACCTGGGGCTCGGCAGCTGGAACCCACCCCAGTGGTCTCTAGACTGTTGTTCTGAGAAATCACAAACACCAAATCCTCCAATCCCTCCAAATTTGAGTTTGTTGTTTTAACCTTTAACAGCCTTTTCAGGTAAAAAATAACAAAGCTCGATTTACTCACTTTGTAGCTACACTGTGCCTGGAAAAGCATTTACTTAAAGACTAGAAAGACTAGATGGAAGAAAGGAAAAAGCCAGAACCCATGGAGTACATACTCCTCAGGCATTAAGTGAGCTAAAATAAAAATAAAAACAGAGAGAGGAAGGGAGAAGACAAACCAACTTTCCCCCATCCTTCCACGGCACTGTAGCTCAAAGACTGGAATCTCCGCTTGTTAACCATTGTTAACTAGTATTTTTAGTCCTGGTTGCTTTTAGCCTCTGTATAGTTCCTTTTTTAAAACACATTTTCTATACGTTAATAAAAGATCCTGAAGGAATGATGTGCTTTTGTGGAGTCCTGTGGGGAACCCTGGAGACACACCTTTCTTCCCAGCTGGCTTTGCCTCTGCCCAGGCCCCCTCCCCACCCCTCAGGTTCACCCATTACATTCACCAAAGCATCTTCCCAGAATCACCATTTTGGTTGGTGGAAGGGTTGCTAGACACAATNAGCTACACTGTGCCTGGAAAAGCATTTACTTAAAGACTAGAAAGACTAGATGGAAGAAAGGAAAAAGCCAGAACCCATGGAGTACATACTCCTCAGGCATTAAGTGAGCTAAAATAAAAATAAAAACAGAGAGAGGAAGGGAGAAGACAAACCAACTTTCCCCCATCCTTCCACGGCACTGTAGCTCAAAGACTGGAATCTCCGCTTGTTAACCATTGTTAACTAGTATTTTTAGTCCTGGTTGCTTTTAGCCTCTGTATAGTTCCTTTTTTAAAACACATTTTCTATACGTTAATAAAAGATCCTGAAGGAATGATGTGCTTTTGTGGAGTCCTGTGGGGAACCCTGGAGACACACCTTTCTTCCCAGCTGGCTTTGCCTCTGCCCAGGCCCCCTCCCCACCCCTCAGGTTCACCCATTACATTCACCAAAGCATCTTCCCAGAATCACCATTTTGGTTGGTGGAAGGGTTGCTAGACACAATTCCATGGTGTGTGGGTTGGGAGATGGGGGGCCCCCCACACCAACAAATGGTTCTCAAATACTGTGAGTACAGGTGCCTTCCCTGGTGGGCCAGTGGTTAGGATGTCAGGCTTCCACTGCCAGGCTCTGAGGTTCGATTCCTGGTCAGGGAACTAAGATCCTAGAAATTGCTTGGTGTGGAAAAAAAGAGAATCAGGTAAAGGGCTCAGTCTCACAGGACCACCCTCCACTTCAGAGCCCAGTCACAAGCCCAGATTGCTACCCGTGCTTCTGACCAATGGGCTACAAACTGGAGGTTCTGGTGACTAATTTGCCAGCGTAGCTCACAGAATTCAGAGAAACATTTTTCTCAGTGGATCATTGGTCTGTTATAATAGGATATATCTCAGGAACACCTCCACCTGTTCATCATACTGGAAGCTCTCTGAACCCTGTCCTTTTAGGTTTTTATTAGGTATTATGTGATTGATTAAATCATTGGCCCTTTGGTGATTGTTCCAATCTCCAGTCTCTCTCTCTTCCCTCCCTGGAGGTCAGGGGGTGGGGCTGAAAGTTTTAACCATCTAATCAGGTGGTTGGTTCTCCTGGCAACTAGCTCCCATCCTTGCTGCTGCTGCTGCTGCTAAGTCACTTCAGTCATGTCCAACTCTGTGTGACCCCATAGACAGCAGCCCACCAGGCTCCCCCGTCCCTGGGATTCTCCAGGCAAGAACACTGGAGTGGGTTGCCATTTCCTTCTCCAATGCATGAAAGTGAAAAGTGGAATTGAAGTCGCTTAGTCGTGTCTGACTCTTCGTGACCCCATGGACTGCAGCCTAGCAGGCTCCGCCGCCCATGGGATTTTCCAGGCAAGATCACCCCCACTGGAGTGGGGTGCCATTGCCTTCTCTGAGTCTCCATCCTTAGGTGTTTCCAAAAATCACCTCATTCACCTAACCAGACAACTTTATCACTTCTCAACTTTTAGGAAATCCCAAGGGTTTGGGGAATGGTAAGCAGGAAAGATGGATGAAGACAAATATACAGTTATTATAAATCACAGTAACATAGCCAGGCTGATCTCACACTCAGTGTCTTGCTACTCCATCTGTGTCCTTTACCTTCTGTTTTCCCATTCTCTCATCATATCCTCACTATTTCTATCCTCTCCTTTTTCTCTCCACCTCCTTCTCCTCCTCTCTTCTTCTTCATCTTTCTCTCTCTTCCTTCCGCATCTCCCACTCTCTCTGAATTCTCCATCTCACCTTTTGTGTTTACCATCATGAAAGGTCACTGCTGGGTGACAGCCTCTGCTGGATGCCCCAGCATCACCCAGACTGGTCCTGTCTATGATTTTGAGTTCTTGATCAGCCACAAAGACTGACTCATTGTCCAGTTCCTTCAAGCCTGGGGTGCCCAGTGGTAGCCAGATCGCCAAGGCTCTAGTGCCATCTATGGGCACCAACGGAGAGTGTCTAACAGGCACAGCCTGCTGAGCTGCCTACCTTAGGCTCAGTCAGTCTCCAGCTCCTGCTTCTCAGACTTGTCACCTAGGATAACATTTTCCCTTTCTCTCCCTTGAGAACAGACCCAGTGCCCAGGGTCAGATCAATTCTAATCTCCAGGTAACATTAGGTGAGACCCAGCTGAGTAACAAGGCTTCCCCTGGTGGCCCAGTGGTAAAAAAGTCCTCCTGCCAACACAGGAGACGTGAGTCCGATCCCTGGGTGGGGAAAATCCCCTGGAGAAGGAAATGGCAACCCACCCCAGTATTCTTGACTGGGAAATCACATAGACAGACTGGCTGGCTACAGTCCATGGGATCACAAAAGAGCTGGACTCAACTTAGCAACTAAACCACACAAGACAGGTAACAGCCCCAGGAGCAGGGTCATGAGGAAAACTCCCATCCAGTTCAGTTCTGCAGGCACGTAGAGCCAGGAAATACAGAGAGGATTCTGACAGCGCATAGGTGCCATAAACCCAGATAGGTTCCTCCCCAGCTGGAGGAACTGCCCCAGGGAGGTCTACCTGGAGGGCTGGGTCTCAGGACAACAGGAATTCGCCAAAGGACAGACAAAGAAGGAGCAGTTAGGAGAGTCCGAGGGCATGAAACAGTGTAACCTGTGTGAGGAGGACCAAGACTGGTGAGTATTTATGTTGGCCTGGCTCCCTGAGGCTCTGGGCAGGGATGTGGCAACAGAGTGGCTCATGGGGACAAACAGAGCACTGTGAGATCCCAAGGNTCACCTGCATACAGGTTTCTCATGAGTTTCTCAACAATGCAGGTTAGGTGGTCTGGAATTACTATCTCTTTCAGAATTGTCCACAGTTTATTGTGATCCACACAGTCAAAGGCTTTGGCATAGTCAATAAGGCAGAAATAGATGTTTTTCTGGAACTCTCTTGTTTTTTTGATGATCCAGCGAATATTGGCAATTTGATCTCTAGTTCCTCTGTCTTTTCTAAAACCAGTTTGAACATCTGGAAGTTCACTGTCTGTGTATTGCTGAAGCCTGGCTTGGAGAATTTTGAGGACTACTTTGCTAGCGTGTGAGACGAGTGCAGTTGTGCAGTAGTTTGAGCATCCTTTGGCATTGCCTTTCTTTGGGATTGGAATGAAAACTGTGGCCACTGCTGAGTTTTCCAAATTTGCTCACATATTAATCCAGGATTTCAAAGAACATGCAGCAGGCTCATAAGTCCACACATAACTGCATCTCACACTCCTCTTCCATCATCTCACCATCTGCATGCAGTGAGCACCTGCTATGGACCAGACCCAGGGGCACTGGCCCTGGACATGCAGAGATTAAAGGGCTGCCTCCCACTGGCAGAACTTGAGCTTCTTTTTGCCTCTTTCTATTTCCATCCACTGATACCAAACTCCCTATTCCCCAATTAATATTCCATACATATGTGAGTAAAGAATCTCACTTCAAAACTTTTAAAATTAAATAGAGCAAGTTTTCCAAATTTGTGTTTATGTGTTCATAAGGAATTGGAAAGAGATGTACAGTAAAAGAATTCAGTCAGCTAGGGTGAGGGTTGTCCTTTCAATATCGACAACTGGTTTTTTTTGGCCTGCTTTTTAAACTCAGACACATTTCAAACACTTCAAGCACTAAGAAATGTGGCAATCAGGGAAATACTTGAATTCAAGAAGCTAACAGAACCTTCTCAAATGACTGATTCCTGTATAATCTTTCTTGGGAGATAGGCGGTGGCGGAGGATGGCATCAGAAGATGTTGTTCTGGTACTTTGGGATATGGATGGCCTTTAATACCTTGCATAAGAATTGCTATGCTCAGAGATGACCACTAAGCACACATTCATAGCTGGTGTAAAAGCTTTGAGTCTGCTCTTCCTGACAAACAATAAGCTCTTTAGAGCTTTCCGGGAAATGAGTATAAATTACAAGAAATGCAGTGGCAATTATGAAAATTCAATATGCTAGCTGTACAGGAAATTTAAAGATCCAAGGAAAACAGAGAGAACTCTGAGGGAATGCGTAAATTATGTCTGGGTGCAAGCAATACCTGGTGTGATTTGTGAACCAGACTCACTTTTTATGACTTTTATGCCCCACAAAAATAAAACCCACAGACTAATAACCAAACTCACATTTACAACCAAAGCTACCCTCAAACAATGAGCAGCAATGACAGCCTGGATTGCTTTTAAAGGCAGCTCAGCTGACTTACTGACTTAAATGAGAGAGGGATCATCAAGGAGGTCAAGGTGCAACCACCTGCCCTCCCCCTCCCTCAGCCCCACCTTGTACCGTTTAGAGACTCTGAGAGACATTTATGTAAATCTGCTTTTCACCATTTCTGTCCCCCACCCAAGAAATGATGGAATTTTAACTGAGTTTGAATTACCATGCTTGCTAGAGGGCAGGGTTTCAATACAGCAGTACGGTGGACATTTTGGTAAGATCATTCTTTGTTGCAGGAAACTGTCTTACACATTGGAGAATATTTAGCAGTGTCACTGGGCTCTACTCACCAAACTCCAGTTGGATCACCCCCACCCCCCTCCACTGGCCAAAAATACCTGCAGACATTGCCAAATGCCCCCTCAGGAGCAAAATAACAACCACTGTCTAAGGAGACTTATCACAAAAGAAGACGACTTCAATACCAGCCTCACTGAAGCAACCTTTTCAGAAGCTTCAGCCGGTCCCTGTCAGTCCAAAAGACAAAAGAGTCGCCCAACTGAACACTGCTGTAGCTTCTCTATTGAATTTCTTTTTATATAATTTATAAAAGTTTGAAAAGCATATATCTGTGCTTTTTTTAGTTTCATTTTGTTGGAATTACTCTGGGTACTTTTGCGATATAAGATTAGATTCCAAGGCAGAAAGTAGAATTTATCAGATGGTGCTTACTGAAAATGAGAGTTTGACTTACAAATGGTTCCATTTGTCATGGCTCTCCAGGAATCAATTAAGTTTCAAATCTAGGGTCACTGGGAAATTAGACCTTCGGCTCTGTTGCTTCATCTGATGGACAATAATAAATGGTATTGATTGTCTAAGATCCCTAGATACTGCCCGATTTCATATGTCCTGAAGGTTGCTTAAGAAAAGAGAAATCAAGGGAGAGTTAGGTAACAGGAGCCAGAAAACTCTACTTAGGTCCAGGATTCTGATCCAATAAGCAAGGAGGCCAACATCAGTGCCTGTGTTCCCAAGAGAATGTGTACATCCAAGTTACTTCCTAAGAGGGTCCTCTGTGATGCTGGGGAAAGCAACAGGCTAACCAGACCCCCACCCAGGGAGAACTTTTTAACTGGGTCACAAAAATAGAAATGGAGCAAACTGGGAAAATAGATAGTTGTCCATGAAAGAAATCTACGCAACATGTAACAGACACACACCTCCTATTAAACCCCTTTCCCCAGCTCACCCTCCCAAACAAGCTCTTCCACAACAGGAAGGGGGATGCAGGGAGAGATGCCATTTTTCAGAGGAGTCACCAGGCTGATTTTTCTTTCCTAGTGTCCCAGCCATGCCTGTGGGGCCACTTGGCCTGGTTTTGTGCTTAGAAAAAACCGTTACCATAATAGATCATCTGTAAAGTTATGTTACCTGTAAAGGTCATTTGGGATCAGGAGAGGATCCACATGCCAGTGTGACTGACAGCTCTCAGGGTCAGATGGGACAGGTCTGGTTCAGTCTCTCAAAAACTTCTGATGAGATCCCTTTCTTGCAGGGATGCACACAGCCACAGAGCTCACAGCAAGGGAGGAAAATGTGGGATTAAAACTTGGTGCCGTAAGAGATGTACTGCTTTCCATCACGGTCTCTTCCACCACAGAATTTTCTTCCAGATCAATGAGCCCAGACCCTCTCCGATTGGGGTCTGGCTTTATCAGATTTCTAGACCTTTTGTTTCTCTTCCAAGACCAAACCCCTTGGAAGAGTCAGTCCTCCACTTTGGTGGAGTAGAGAGCATATTTTCTTTCTAGAAGCTTGGGGGGGATTGGGAAAGTACCAGAGAGAAGAGTATTCCCCTCATCTGTGAGCTCCTTGGGGAACGAGGCTAGGTTTTCCATTTCTATTCCTAAAATTCAACCCAGCCCTCTGTATGGACTCAATACAGAATTGCTGTAAGCTGAATCACATGAATCCTATCTCATGTCTACAAAAGAGATCCAGTGAACAACTTTAATTATGCTAAAGTTCAAATAGAGCTCTAAAATAGCACACTCTGAGACTTATTTGAGGAACAGAGGAAAGAATCCTGGATATTAGGTCAGTGGTATATGTGATGGAACCATTTCTACCCCTTTTGCCTCTCTGAAGCTTAATGTCTTCATCTCTAAAATGGGAACAAGAATAGTTATACTTCTTACTTCACAGACTACCGTGAGAGGCAGATATTAAAATGCACAGAAAATGCTTTCAAGTAAGTGTTCTCACTACTGGAAATGTGCTAACTTGGTGAAGGTATAAAAATGTTGAAAATCATGCTTAAACCGCAACTACCTTCCCAGCAGTGTTATGAGCTAAAATTTCATCAACCTAGTTCCCTAAAGCAACTTATTGCCTTAAAAAATGCCCTGGGCAGAATAAGAGCCACAGCTTGCTATCATGGGTCAGCCGATGGCTACCTGAGAACAGGAGGGGGCAAAAGGATGAGAAGCCAGAGAGCAAGGGACAGAGACACAAGAGTGGAACAAAGCAGGCCCAGCGGAGGTCTGCCCACCAGTGACTCCTGGTGAAGAGAGGTGGAGAGGAACAGGTAGTATTGAAAGCCAGCCCAGTACGGCCCAAGGCTACTGTCTAAGGTCAGCCTGGTTCCAGCTCATCCCCAACCAGACCCTTCCCTGGGACACTGAATCAGGACCAGAGAGACCAGCAGGCACCAGAGACTCTTAATAGCACTCTCAGATTCATGGGTGAGATCCTCCCTTAGATCTGTATTTATCAAAACTCCTCACAGGAGACCACACCTGGTTGTGGTTGAAGTCTGCTGGGCTCAGGCGTTAGGCCCCCAAAGGGCATGCTTCACCAGCACAGATAACAGCTTCTACTCTGAGGGCTCCCATCTGGCTTCTGAGGAACTGTGGGCTTCAGTTTTGTTAAGTGCAGCATCTGGGACTACAGCCCAGATGCTCAAGGGACAGAGAGCCCAAACTCTGCCACCAGCCCTCTTATATTCTCCCAATATGAGGCTCAGATCCTTACCCTCACTTCTACATGGATATGAAGCACGTTTGAAGAATATTCATTTGCGAGGGCCATTGTTCTGGATGCCCGTGTCTCAGCCCGGGGTTGCCCTCCCACTTTGCTAAGTCCCACTCAAGAAAGGGTGTCTTTTTCTGCTCCTCAGTGTGTATGTGCTCAGTTGTGTCTGACTCTGCGACTCCATGGATTGTAGCCCACCAGGCTCCTTTGTGCATGGGGTTCTCCAGGGAAGAATGCTGGAGTGGTTGCCATTCCCTTCTCCAGGGGATTTTCCTGACCCAGCAATGGATTCTGTGTCTCTTGCACTGGCAGGCAGATTCTTTACCACTGAGCAACCTGGGAAGCCCTTCTGCTCCTCAGCATGGACCCCAAACTTCCTACTGATAGAAGCTTGGTTTCTCAGAGAAGGCCCTGTCCCCACTCCAGAGGTGAGCACTCATCTGTGCCCCTCCAGCTATGACATTGGGACCATAGCTTGTCACAACCCAGCTCTGATTCTGCCTGGTGCTACAGGGGGCAAAAGGCTCATAGCCACCTTCAGAGCCACTCATCTGCCCCAGGTCCTGACCTAAGAAAAGAAGAGGAACAGAAATTACCACCTTCACATGAGTCCTCAGCTTCCACTTACACCCAGGGGCATAGACAAATTTGCGGTTCATCACCCAGTGTTTTCTCTCTGGGGGTGTCACATGGACTGGACAGATGTGCTGGGCACTAGAGCCCCTCTGCTGCCATTTCCCCCATCAAGGCATGGTGAAAGTGTGCCATGAAAGTGTTAGTCATTCAGTCATGTCCAGCTCTTTGCAACCCCATGGACTGCAGCCTGCCAGGCTCTTCTGTCCATGGGATTCTCCAGGCAAGAATACTGGAGTGGATTGCCTTTCCCATCTCCAGGGGATCTTCCTGACCCAGGAATTGAACCCAGGTTTCCAACACTTCAGACAGATTCTTTACCATCTGAGCCAGCAGGGAAGCCTCATCAAGGCACAGTGCTGCATAATGAAAGCAAGAGTATTTCTCCCCACATAGAGAGCCTACTGCCAAAAAGGCCCCACAGGACAGAGAGGAAGACATGTCCTTCAATATAGCTTCTCATCTGAGGCCCCCAAGTATTCCTGACCTAGAGAATCCATTCACTCATTTTTCATTTGTGTGTACATTCATTCATTCACTCACTCACTCAACAAAGAGTCACTGAATACCCCCTGTCTGTCCTCACTGTGCAAAGAACTAGTAGAAAGCCAGGGCCACTCGAGCATAGATGGATGGTGAGTGGGTAATACAGAAGCACCCATGAAGGAGGGCAGGACCTCATCAGACAAGGCCTTGCTAGACACACGTGAATTCTGATCCATTTTAAGAGGAGTGGGAAGCCACGAGATGAGTGAGCAGATTCTAAAAAGGAGAGAGATGATCGTACGTGCATTTAAAAGAGCTGACTCTGGCTCTCACACAGATGACTAGGGGACGCACAAGATGTGTCGGGGGGCAAGTTCGGAGTGGTTCAGATGAGAAATCAAGATAGCTCAGGCTCAGGTGGTTTCAGCAGAGCCGGGGAGACAGGCATAGTCAAGAGGTGTTTAGGGCGTAAATCGACAGAACTCAAACACGTGGATGAGCAACACAGGTCACAAGGTGACCTGTAAGATTCTGACTGGATGGACAGTGGCAATGCAGGAAGTCGAAGGCACTAGGTAAGAACTGAAGGCAGGAAACTCCATTGCACATGTCAGATAGAGGCACTCTGAGATAGCCAAGTAAGAGGGCAGCTGCATGTACAGGTCTGAAGTTAAAGGAAGGGCATGAGTCAGAGATATCTGGAGCTCACATACAGGGCCAGCTTCATGGACAGGTGACCTACACAGTCACACAAGGCCCCACACTTAGAAGAGCCCCACTCTTGGTCTAATGCTCTGTGGTCATCATCTTGAAATTCTGAACAAAGTGATCCACATTTTCATTTTTCAGAAAGTCCAGTAAATTGTAGAGTTGGTCCTGAATACATATCATGATATCAAGATGGATACTGAGAATAAATGAAGCTGCAGACACGGATTCGTTTTGTTCATTGCACAAATATATGGAGAACTCAGTGTGTTTCAGGCACTGGTCTATGCACTGGGGATATAGCAGAGAACTAAAGAGACAAAAATATCTGCCCTTGTGGACTTTATATCATGGTGAAAATGAAAATGTTGGTCATTCAGTCATGTCCGACTCTTTGCCACCCCATGGCCTGTAGCCTGCCAGGCTCCTCTGTCTATTGGGATTGTCCAGGTAAGAATACTGGAGTGGGTTGCCATATCCTCCTCCAGGGGATCTTCCTGACCCAGGGATGGAACCCACGTCTCTTAAGCCTCCTGCATTGGCAGACGGGTTCTTTACCACTAGCACCACCTGGGAAGCCCAGCCCTGGCCTCTACCCACTAGATACCAGCTGCACACACATGCACACACACCCGAGTTTTGACAAACAAAACTGTCCCCTAGGGGCAAAATCATGCCCTGCCCTTTGAAAACCACCCCTCTGAGGACAGGGCACAGTGGTTCAGGCCTAAGCCAACCAAGAAAATCCTATCTCAGCCCACAGTTAGTGGTTCAAGGTGAATAAAGTCCCAAATTAGTTCCAGAAGATTGTGACAAACATTTTTTAGCAGGTTCCAGGAATAAAACTCCCATTGCCTCTAAATTTTGGGGTTTATGGGTGAAACACTTAGAACCAGTGTATCCTTTTTCTTTTCATGAAAAATGTCAGGCTCAAAATGAACCTAACACCACATGAGGCTAAACAGAGATGCTGAAAGAAACTGGGTTCTGATTACATAGTTAAGCTTCAGAATCCAGTCTGACCTAGATTTGTGAAAACATCCTCTTTTTTGTTTCAGACAGTTTCAGTTGGATTTTCTGTTATTCAATCCTAAAAGAATCTTAACCTATAAAATATAGTAAGTAGGTTCATGATATGTAGGCCCCAGGAAGTTTTTGACTCAGTCTAAAGAATATCTACCAATAACTTCCAGTTTTGAAAAAAAAAAAAAAAATTAAGAGAAGTTGAAATTGCCTCTTTCCAACTCTGACCTTCACAACAACCATCCTCAAAGTCATGTTGGTTGCATACTTTAAATGGATAATGTCAAAAGAGTTCCATCAGACAGCCCCTATCAACATGTCCTTGATTCCTAGCTCATCCAGAATGGTCCCAAGAGACCCTATATATAGAAGAAAGGAAAAGTTCAGTTCAGTTCAGTCGCTCAGTCGTGTCCAACTCTTTGTGATCCCCTGAATCGAAGCATGCCAGGCCTCCCTGTCCATCACCAACTCTCATCACCAAGTTCACTCAGACTCACGCCCATCAAGTCAGTGATGCCATCTAGCCATCTCATCCTCTGTCTTCCCCTTCTCCTCCTGCCCCTAATCACTCCCAGCATCAGAGTCTTTTCCAATGAGTCAACTCTTCGCAGGAGGTGGCCAAAGTACTGGAGCTTCAGCTTTAGCATCATTCCTTCCAAAGAAATCCCAGGGCCTATCTCCTTCAGAATGGACTGGTTGGATCATCTTGCAATCCAAGGGACTCTCAAGAGTCTTCTCCAACACCACAGTTCAAAAGCATCAGTTCTTTGGTGCTCAGCCTTCTTCAGAGTCCAACTCTCACATCCATACATGACCACTGGAAAAATCATAGCCTTGACTAGACGGACCTTAGTCGGCAAAGTAATGTCTCTGTTTTTGAATATGCTAGCTAGGTTGGTCATAACTTTTCCCAAGCAGTAAGCGTCTTTTGATTTCATGGCTGCAGTCACCATCTGCAGTGGCTCTTCAGCGCCGAGAGGAGCCACCCCGCGCCCGAGGCCAGGGGCGGCGGCTGGGTGGAACAACCCAACGTCCAAGGAGCTGTGGCTGCGCAGGTGCACGAGGGCCTAGAGGAGCTATCCCACGCTGAAGGTCGGGAAGGGCGGTAGTGTGGAGATACTCCTCATCCAAGGTAAGGAGCAGCGGCTGCACTCTGCTGGAGCAGCCGTGAAGAGATACCCCACGCCCAAGGTAAGAGAAACCCAAGTAAGAAAGGAAAAGATAACCAGAAAATTAAATTCTAGATGTTTGTTGCTGTTCAGTAACTCAGTCATCTCCAACTAATCGCTACCCCATGGATTGAAGTATGCCAGGCTTTCCTATATCTTCTGGAGTCTGCTCAAACTCAAGTCCATTGAGTCGGTAATACCATTCAACCATTGCGTCCTTTGCCACCTCTTCTTTTGCCTTCAATCTTTCCCACCAACACGGTTGTTTCCAATGAGTCGGTTCTTTGCATCAGGTATTGGAGTACTGGAGCTTCAGCTTTATCATCAGTCCTTCCAATGAATATTCAGGGTTGATTTCTTTTAGGATTAACTGGTTTAATCTCTTTGCTGTCCAAGGGACTCTCAAGAGTCTTCTCCAGCACCACAGTTCGTAAGCATTAATTCTTTGGCACTCAGCCTTCTCTGTGGTCCAACTGTCACAACCACACGTGACTACTGGAAAAACCATAACTTTGACTATATGAACCTTCATAGGCCAAGTGATGTCTCAGCTTTTTAATATACTATCTAGGCATTTATATTATTGCTTTGTGATGACATTGGGAAATTAACCCAGCTAGTGCAGCTGTTGTCAAAAACTGTAGTCCACAGGGTCCATTTTCAGGGGACACTAAAAATCCAAACTCCTTTACAAGAATAATAAGATAAAATTTACCTTTTTCATTACATTGACATTTGCATCAATCATGGTAAAACTGCAAGCACCTCAGGACAAATCAAGGCAATGGCAACTAACTATATTCATAGCAGTACTTTTAACTAGCACTAAAACAAAATCATTTTCCCTTAAGAATGTCCTTGATAAAAAAAAAAATAAAAATTATTAATTGTATTGCATCTTGACCCTCAGTGCATGTCTTTTTAATTCTGTGTGACTAAATGGGGAGAATTCTTAAAGGACTTTTGTGGCATACCCAAGTACAATAATTATCTCAAAGAAAAGAACTTATGCAACTGTTTGAGTCACCAGCCAAACTAGTTGGTTTTTTTATTTTCATGGAACGCCATTTTTACTTGAAAGAACAACTGACAGACTAACTACAGATTTTCAGACTTTGGAAGAACTTTTCTTTAAAATGAGCCAAGTGAGCCTGTCATTTTGAGGAAAACAAGTGACAGTATTTGCAGCTAGTGATAAAAAATGGAGCTCTCAAGAGAAAATTAGAGTTTTGAAAAACTTGTATCCACCATGCTAAGCTTGACAGCTTCAAGAAACAAGAAAATTGCTGATGAGATAGGTGTGGTGATGTTTAAAGATGTGATCATTTGATTTTGTGTAATAAAATACATCAAATTTGAAATATCTACATAACTCACTGAATGGTTTTTCTATTTATGTTTTCTACTATGTCACTTTCCTATTGATCTTAGAAATTATTTTTATATATTCTAGATAGAAAGCATTTGTCAGTTATGTGTGTACTTCAAATATCTTTTTTCACTCAGTTGCTTGTTTTTCCACTCTTTTGTGGTGTCTTTGATAAAGAGAGTTTCTGATTTCAATGTAATCAGGTTTATCAGTCTTTCCCTTACTGGTCAGGGTTTGTTTGTCCTGTTTTTTGAGACATGAATATATTCTCCTGTGGTATTTGTGGTTTTATCTTTTACATTTAGCTTTTTAACCTACCTAGAATTTTTTATTAGGTAGAATTATATGAAGTTCCCTTATTTGACTGTTTTGGGCCTACAAGATAAGAGCTTTCTATAGCTCAACACAATGATG
Organism: Neotragus moschatus; assembly: GCA_006410615.1. Taxonomy (NCBI): domain Eukaryota; kingdom Metazoa; phylum Chordata; class Mammalia; order Artiodactyla; family Bovidae; genus Neotragus; species Neotragus moschatus. The sequence continues at coordinate 174,454 of SJYA01002284.1, read as the reverse complement.
ATGTGGGCAGGGATATATTTTCATTTTTTTCCACATGAATAAAAATCTTATCAGTATTATGTATTTAAAAGTCTATCCTTGCCCACTGATCTTCAATGCCACCTTTGTTTTTTACTATCCCAGACCCAATACCTGGAGAAGGCAATGGCACCCGACTCCAGTACTCTTGCCTGGAAAATCCCATGGGCGGAGGAGCCTGGTAGGCTACAGTCCATGGGGTCGCTAAGAGTCGGACACGACTGAGCTACTTCACTTTCACTTTTCACTTTCATGCAGAAGGATATGGCAGCCCACTCCAGTGTTCTTGCCTGGAGAATCCCAGGGACGGGGGAGCCTGGTAGCTGCCTTCTATGGGGTCACACAGAGTCGGACACGACTGAAGTGACTTAGCAGCAGCAGCAGCAGCAGACCCAATACCACATCATCTCAATTATTGTGGCTTTAACATAACTTGATNAGAAGGATATGGCAGCCCACTCCAGTGTTCTTGCCTGGAGAATCCCAGGGACGGGGGAGCCTGGTAGCTGCCTTCTATGGGGTCACACAGAGTCGGACACGACTGAAGTGACTTAGCAGCAGCAGCAGCAGCAGACCCAATACCACATCATCTCAATTATTGTGGCTTTAACATAACTTGATATCTGTAGAGCAAGGCCTCTTACCTTATTCCTTTTCTTCAATAGAGTTTGACTATTCCTGTCTTTTTGAACTTCCAAATAAATTTTAGAATCAGTTTGTTAATTTCCACCAAAAAATGTGGTATTTTTCTTGACATTATATTGATCCTACACATTAATTTGGAAAAATAGGCCTCTTCACAGGTTGAATCCTGTAGTCAGTGGACACAGAATCTCTCTCAATTTACTGTGTCTTCTTTAATGTCTCTCAGTAAAGGACTATAATTTTCTTCTAAGAGGTCTTACACATCTGTCACTAGATTTCCTGCCAGGTATTTTTTGGCTCTGAGATTTGATTTCACTGTATTTACAAGCTAATGTTGGCCTATTATTGTTTCACGAATGCTGGCAGAAGACAGGAGACTCCTGCAGAAATTACTGATTACTCCCAATAAGAAGCATGTGATTCGTTTTCCTTGATTCGAGTCCCACAAAGGAGCCCAGACGTTCCGAATCTGTCCACGTAGTGGGTTTGCTTTATGGTTAAGGGTCACTGAGCATGAGAAAACCCATTATTTTATTGTGAGCAATAAGCAAGCTTGCTCTTTGTCCCAGAGGAAGACATTATTTCATCTCTCAAGAACTCTCAGTGCCAAAACAACCTTACGATCACAGTCATGCAAGAGTTGGCAGGACCATGAGTTCTTGACATAGCCAACAAAACGTGCAGGCATATGAAAGACTCCTGGAGGCGGACCTCCCAACAGTATTTCCCAGAGCCTTGTAAAAATGTCAAGTTTTTTTGGTCTGTTGCTGATACACAGAAATATCATTGAATTTTTCACATTAATTTATTATCTAATAATCTTGGCGGTTTAGTTGCTAAGTTGTGTCCGACTCTTGCGCCCTCATGGACTGTAGCCCACCAGACTCCTCTGTCCAAGGGATTCTCCAGGCAAGAATACTGGAATGGGTTGCCATTTCCTTCTCAAGGGGATCATCCCGACCCAGGCAATCACCTGGATCTCCTGCATTGCAGGCAGATTCTTTACCAACTGAGCTACAAGGGAAGCCCTCTACTAATCTTAATAAATTCATTAATTCTAATAACTTCTCCTTGGATGTTATAGGAGTTTTATAAATAGAATTATATTTTGAATAATGAAATGTTTCTTTTGATTCAAACTTTGTATCTTTTATTCTTTTTTTTTCCTGCTTTATTTCACTGGCTAAACTAGAGTAATGCTGAGGCAACTGAGGACAGTACTCTTACTCTTTAGCTCAACGACAAAGCTTTTGATGTTTCACCATTATAGACAACGCTTTCTCTAGTCCTCTTCCCCTACTTCTGCCAAAACCCTTTATTAAATTAAATAATTCCTTTCTATTTCCAAGTTTCTGAGCAATTATAATAAATGGACAACATTTTTCTGTATCTATAAAATTATTGCATGATTTCTCTCCATTCATCTAGTAATATTAAAACAAATTTAATTTTCTAATGTTAATACCTTGCTTTATTGAGATAAACTTGACTTCATCATTTTTATACACTGTTAAATTTGATTGGCCTCTCTTTATATTTATGTTGGCATTTGAAGTATAAACTCTCAAAGTACTGCTTTAACTTCATTGCACACATTTTGACTGGCAGTATTTTTTATTATCATTCCATTTAAAGTAATCTGTAATTTCTCTAAACATTTCTTCTTTGAACTGATTATTTAGCAGTGTGCATTCCAATTCTAAACATAATTTTTATATTACCATTTTATCATTGATTCCTTCCTAATTGGATTGAGCTGAGAATACCCAATCTATGTTATTCAGCCTTTTAAAGTTTGTTAGATTTCGCTTTACGGCTCGGCATGCAGACAAATTTTTGTAAATATTCTGTGAATTTTGAAAAAAATGCATTTCCAAGTCAATTATACATATCTATTAAATCAAGTTTTTTTTCCCATTATGTTGTTCAAATATTCTATATTCCTACTGATGTTTTTTATCTACTTGTTTAATAATTACTGAGAAAAGAGTATTAAAATGGCCCACTATGATTGTAGATTTTCTTTTCTTCTTGTAGTTATCATTACTTGGATAGAGACTGAGAAGTTTTGTTACTAAGGTACACATGATTTTAAATTATATCTTTTTGGAGAATTAAACTTTTTATTGAAGTGGTCCTCCTTATCACTAGAAAGAATTTGGCCTTAAAGTCTATATTTTCTGATCTTAAAATAATCGCACCTGGGGCCTTCCCTGGTGGTCCAGTGGTTAAGAACCCACCTTCCAATGCAGAGGGTGAAGATCTGATCCCTGGTCGGGGAACTAAGATCCCACATGCCACAGAGCAACTAAGCCTGGGTGCTCTTGAGCCCACACATGCACCACAACCGGAGAGCCTTCACTCTGCAGCTTCTGAGTCCGCTGGCCCTAGAGCCTGTGCTCTGCAACTAGAGAAAGCCCATGCACCACTCTGAAGACCGAGCAGAGCCAGAAATAAATAAATTTGGGGAAAAAATAATTGCACCCGCTTCCTTTTGGTTAGATTTTGTCTGATACATCTTTTTTCTCTTATTTGTTTCTGTTCACTCTTTCTACATTTTTTATATGTTTCTTTTATTACTAACACATAGTTAATTTTGTATTTTGCCAAATCAGATCATCTTTCTCTCTCTTAACTGTGCCATTCCTTCCTTTTTGTTATTGATAGACTTTGTTTTTAAGAACAGTTTTAGACTTATAGAAAAATTGCAGATTCTTCAGAGAGTTTTCATATTTCCCACATCCAGTTTCCCCTACTGTTAATATTTTTACATTCATACAGTACACTTGCTCTACATGACGAACCAGTATTGATACATCATTATTAACTGACATGTTTTGGAGAGGAATACCATAGAGATAAAGTGCCATTTTCATCACGTCAGATCAAGTGTACATGCTATTAACATGTATTATCACATGTATTATATTGACCTTGATCACTTGACTGAGATCATTTTTATCAGGTTTCTCTATTGTAAAGTTAGTCTTCCCCACCCCAACGCCCCATACTGTAGTCTTTGGAAGGAAGTTACTATGTGCCACCCATGCTTAAGGAGTAGAAACTCATGCGTCACCTCCTTGAAGGCAGACTATATATGTAATATGTTTGAAACGTTTCTGCAGAGGAGAAATCTTTCTACTCCACTTATTTATTTATGTCAATACAGACTCATGGATATTTGTTTCTAGTTTGGCATATAAACCAATATTATTTTATTTCTTGCTCGAATTGCTCCAGCTTTGGCCATTGGGGGCTCTTTGGGTTGACTCAATGGCCCCTTTGATCTACCTACATCAGTATGAAGTGTCTGTTTGCTTGTCCATTTATTTTTTTAGCGTTTCCTTTCTTTATGGCACTGTAAGATGTCCATGGCTGACCTTGTATATTTCATGCTCCAGCCATTTCTCCAAGGGGTCTGGTTCTTTTTCTCAGATTAACAGCATTACAAACCAAATCTGGGCACTACTCAGATGCTCACTACTGAGGTGTCATTTCTTTTAAGCCCTTTCAGCTGATAAAACAAAGAAATACACTATATATGGATGTATATCAACCACTATTAATGGTATGTCACCATTTGTTTTTATATTAGGTTAGAAATGAGTTCTTTTTCATGTCTCCAACTCATTACCAAGTGAATGATTCTAGCCTCGTCCCTAAGCTTACTGGTAAATTCCCATTCCAACAGTGAGAAACTAGGCTCCTACCATCTGCTGTCATTTACTTAATTCTTCAATTCCAGCATGCACGTAGAGCAGTATCAGAATTTCTAACATGTATCTCCATGGGAAGAAACTTTATCAAGTAAAATACAATGCTTATGTTCAGTTGCTTTTGCCTTATAGATTCCACTCATTTCCAAAGTGACAGGTCAGCACATTTTCCAGTGTCTTGTTTGTGTGTGCTAAGTAACTTCCGACTCTGCATCCCATGAACTATAACCTGCCAGTCTCCTCTGTCCTTGGGATTCTCTGGGCAAGAATACTGGAGTGGGCTGCCATTTCCTCCTCCAAGGGATCTTCCCATCCCAAGAACTGATCCCAGGTTTCCCGCACTGTGGGCAGGTTCTTTACCATCTGAGCCACCAGGGAAGCCCTCCATCTGGTTCAATGAAATCTTTTTAAATACTCCTGTGATATAGATTCTATTGCCACAGTTTGAATTTTTTCCTGGGATCCCCCACACTCCTAAATGATTTTTTTTTAATTTGCATGCATTGAAGTTCAGTGCTTATGTTATAAAGCTCTACAGGTTTTGATAAATGCACAAAGTTAATTATCCACCATTTCAGTGTCATACAGATAGTTTCACTTACCTAAAAAATTCTCTGGGCTTCACCTATTCTCTCACTCTCCTCCCAATTCCTTCGCAACCACTGATCTTTTTACTGGTTTTAAGACCTCTGCCTTTTTCAAAAGTCATATAGTTCAGTTCAGTTCAGTCACTCAGTTGTGTCGACTCTGTGACCCCATGGGCTACAGCATGCCAGGCCTNGAGACAGGTAGATTAGTGATGTTTGATAGACCAGGTGTGCTGCTCTTAAAACACATAAAGTAGGCATGTGTCCATTTCTTTTCTCCCACTAGAACTTGTAAAACATTGTGAGAAAAGTACAGATTCCAGCATTCTCTTCCAGCAGGTCAGAGTTTGCTTTGCTGAAATCATCCCTAGAGACATGAAAAGGAATGGAGGATAAACATTTCAGGGCAAAGAAGAATTTTAGTAATCTAGAAATGGTAAATCCTGAAAATGATTTCTGTTCCTTTTCCTCTAGAAACAGAACCTTGGTGTGTTCTTCACTGTCATACATGGTGAGAGTGAAATGCACTCTTCATGTATAATGCTTGTAGATGAATTTTCTATGATATAAAGATAGGCTAAATCAAGAAAAAAAGAATAAATACAAAGTGGTCAATAATAGAAAGTCAAATGTGTTTATTCTAGATTTTCCCTGGTTCAATTACCTCCACTAACATATAGTAAGATTCTTCCTCTACCCTCTTTGGGATATTTGGTAAATGCTATAAAACAATAACTACAAAGGGCTTTTTGCTTACGACTGTCAGTTTTTTCAGTTGCCTGAGTCCCCAGAAGGCTGAGCACCAATGAATTTCTGCTTTTGAACTGTGGTGGAGAAGACTCTTGGGAGTCCCTTGGAGATCAAACCAGTTAATCCTAAAGAAAATCAGTCCTGAATATTCATTGGAAGGACTGATACTAAAGCTGAAGTTCCAATACTTTGGCCACCTGATGGGAAGAACTGACTCATTGGAAAAGATCCTGATGCTGGGAAAGATAGAAGGCAGGAGGAGAAGGGGACAGTAGAGGATGAGACGGTTGGATGGCATCACCAGCTCAATGGACTTGAGTTTGAGCAAGCTCTGGGAGAGAGTGAATGACAGGGAAGCCTGGTGTGGTGCAGTCCACGGGGTCACAAAGAGTCAGACACGACTGAGGGACTGAACAAAAACAACTTGTTTCTTACTTGTCATGATACTTGATCATTCCTATTTAATAGGGCTTCNTTAATCCTAAAGAAAATCAGTCCTGAATATTCATTGGAAGGACTGATACTAAAACTGAAGTTCCAATACTTTGGCCACCTGATGGGGAGAACTGACTCATTGGAAAAGACCCTGATGCTTGGAAAGATAGAAGGTAGGAGGAGAAGGGGACAGTAGAGGATGAGATGGTTGGGTGACTCAATGTACTTGAGTTTGAGCAAGCTCTGGGAGAGAGTGAATGACAGGGAAGCCTGGTGTGGTGCAGTCCATGGGGTCACAAAGAATCAGACACGACTGAGGGACTGAACAAAAACAACTTGTTTCTTACTTGTCATGATACTTGATCATTCCTATTTAATAGGGCTTCCCAGGTGGCTCAGTGGTAAAGAATCTGCCTGCCAGTATAGGAGATGCAGACAACTTGGGCTTAGTCCCTGGGTCAGGAAGATCCCCTGGAGGAGAGCATGGCAACCATTCCAGTATTCTTGCCTGGGAAAACCCATGGACAAAGAAGCCTGGTGGGCTATAGTCCATGGGGTAGCAAAAGTTGGACATGACTGAGCAACTAACCATGCATGCATGCATGCATGCATTAAATATGGAATTTATCCATCCATCAATCAACCAATCCTTCTCTCTTCCCCTACCCCCTACACATTTACCTACAACATCATCNCTTGGGTCAGGAAGATCCCCTGGAGGAGAGCATGGCAACCATTCCAGTATTCTTGCCTGGGAAACCCCATGGACAAAGAAGCCTGGTGGGCTACAGTCCATGGGGTAGCAAGAGTTGGACATGACTGAGCAACTAACCATGCATGCATGCATGCATGCATGCATTAAATATGGAAGTTATCCATCCATCAATCAACCAATCCTTCTCTCTTCCCCTACCCCCTACACATTTACCTACAACATCATCATACAATGCCAATGCTTATTAAATCACTATTGTCACTTTGCACTAGGAAATGGGGATTACTTTTTCAACAAATATATATTTTTCTATTTTGACAATGTGCTGTACATTAATGGCTTTTAGCGTATTTAAAATTTTGTATTATTATACAACCATGTGATAAGTGCAATACTTACACGCTTGAATTATCACTGGGATAAATTCTATGAACATTTTAAATTTTGGTAAATATTGAAAACAACACTCTAGGAAGGGCATATAAGCTTGAACATCCTCCAANATATATTTTTCTATTTTGACAATGTGCTGTACATTAATGGCTTTTAGCATATTTAAAATTTTGTATTATTATACAACCATGTGATAACTGCAATACTTACACGCTTGAATTATCACTGGGATAAATTCTACGAACATTTTAAATTTTGGTAAATATTGAAAACAACACTCTTGGAAGGGCATATAATAAGCTTGAACATCCTCCAATAGAGTATGAGGGTGTTATTTTCCCAAACCCTCTCCAACTCTAAAATCAGCATTTCTATTTTACTCTAATATTTAGGCAAAAACTAAAACAATATAATGCAAAAAGAGAGAGAGAGAGAGAGAAAGAAAACAAGAAAACAGAAGGAGAGATAAAAGAGAAGAATCACAGAACATAAAACTTAATTTACTTTTATAAATTATTTTTAGTAGATTAACCACTTTCCTATATTTATTAGCCATTTGTATTTGATTGAATTATCTGTTATATCTTTTACCCATTTATATTTTAAGGTACCTTCATTTGTAAACTTTCCTGGTAGCTCCAATGGTAAAGAATCTGCCTACAGTGCAGGAGACCCAAGTTTGATCACTGGGTCAGAAAGATCCCCCTGGAGAAGGGAATGGCAACCCACTCCAATATTCTTGCCTGGAGAATTCCAAGGAATAAGACCTGGTGGGCTACAGTACATGGAGTCACAGAGTAAGACATGACTAACTGACTAACACACACATTTGTGAGCACTTTAAAATGTATATTATTTTAAAGAATACTATTTATGACTTCATAAATGTGTGCTTTTAGAAATTATTTAATCAGGAACTGACATTTTATATTAGAGGAAGCCTTTCACAAAGCAATATAAAGCGATGCTTTCAGTAGTATGCTACAGTTACATTTTGCAATACAGACATTTTGTGGGTTTTGTGAGATGTATGTGTGTGTGTGTGTGTGTTTGTGTGTGTGTGTGTACTCAGTAGTGTCCGACTCTGCCACTGCATGGACCGTAGCCCACCGGGCTCCTCTTTCCAGGCAAGAGTACTGGAGAGGGTTGCCATTTCCTAACTATAATTCAGAGCAGTCTCTGTATGAGAAAATAATTAAATTATTATCCTGACAGGATACAGTCCAAAGAGTGGTCGCAAAGAGTCGGATACGACTGAGCAACTAACACTAGACATTAAATCAGATATCTTCCCCTTCTATTTCTCATTTCTTTCTTTCAATAACTCCTCTTTTTCCTCTAATAATAGTGTTCGTGTATAGTGATTTAACTACTAAAATTTATTACCTCTCCTTCATCTTGTTCTTTTCCATTTTCTCCTTGTATAATACATAAGGCTAAAGATCTAAGATCAATATGATATTAGCCTAAACTGAACAGTCATAGAAAGCTATCCTCAGTAGGGTTTCCAGCCGTTAGACAGCTTGCCAACAAGTGTTCAGTGCTACCCTGAATGTAACTGAGTGGACATCAAACTTCAACAAAGAAAAGCCTGGAAGAAATTTTCAAATTATATGTCCTAAACATTTCCAACAGACATCACGCCCACTGCATATCATTGTGGTCAGTTTAGCAAATATTAATAGCCAATATTTATTCAAAATTTATATTCTGGGATCATTCAAACCATTTAAATGTATTCATTCATGTCATTCACATAACAGGACCTCAAGACAGGTACTATTAAAAATTCTTACCTTAAAGCTGAGATAACTGGGGCACTGAGAGTTTTAATCATTTGCACAAGATCACATAACCAATAAAGGTTACAGAAAATTTAGAACCCATATTATTTCACTGTAGAAGCTTTGAGTATAGCTATTAGGTTAGTGGTTGTTTGATGAGTTGAAAGACCTCAAATTTAATCTTGTGAAGTTGGCATCCTAAGNGGCAGGTACTATTAAAAATTCTTACCTTAAAGCTGAGATAACTGGGGCACTGAGAGTTTTAATCGTTTGCACAAGATCACATAACCAATAAAGGTTACAGAAAATTTAGAACCCATATTATTTCATTGTAGAAGCTTTGAGTATAACTATTAGGTTAGTGGTTGTTTGATGAGTTGAAAGACCTCAAATTTAATCTTGTGAAGTTGGCATCCTAAGGATGTCTAGAATTCAACTGTGTGGAACTGAAATTGCCAGTAAACTCTGCAGAGTCATATTTCAGGGCCACTGGAGAATCTTCACAGGTTCTTAGAACTGTCAAACTACCAAACATGCAGCCCCACCTTCATATTATATCTTGGCCTTAGCCATTTAGAATGCTACATCTAAAGATACCATGAGCTACCCAATCAGAAAAAGAGAGAGAAAAATATTTTCCAAAACAATATTGAAGAAAACAGCATTGAGTAGCTGGGGATGAAAGTGAATCTCTTAAATTACTCAAAACTCCTAATATCTGTTCTCAAACCAAGACTCTCAGAAGATGATCAGCCATGTAAGAATTGTTGTGTTTGACTCTCAAGCTGAGCAACAAGCTGAAACAATAGCCCATTTGTCAAAATCACACTCAACAATCAAAGATGTGCTGCCTTCATAGGACATCAGATAAAACAAAGTGATGTGGATGTTTCTGAGGGTCTACTGTATTATAGGTTCTGGCCCCCATGACTTCAATTACTTTTAAAAATATTATCTTCACAATATAAATGGTGAATTTGATTTTGGTAAATTGTTTGCTATTGTTTCAAAGCANTCATAGGACATCAGATAAAACAAAGTGATTTGGATGTTTCTGAGGGTCCACTGTATTATAGGTTCTGGCCCCCATGACTTCAATTACTTTTAAAAATATTATCTTCACAATATAAATGGTGAATTTGATTTTGGTAAATTGTTTGCTATTGTTTCAAAGCATCCTCTAAGTTAAATGCAGGAGCTTCTGTATTCCTTTCTCAGGTTCAGAATCAAATCCACCTTTTAATCCATTAAAAGGGAAGTATGAAAACCTTCATTTTAAAGATAAGGAACCCAAGACTCCTCAGATTTCATAGTTACTAAGAGGCAGAACCAAGTTGTAAATCCAGACTTTTTTTTTTAATTCAAAGCAAAACAAAAATAAACCTGAGATTATCTGTTATTCAAGCCAGCATGGTGACATCTAAACCCAGGTCTCATCTAAATCCACAATATCTCTTCTCCAAGCTCAGTATTTTCAACTGATGTTCATATGAAATTATTTTAGGACTTTATCACAAGTCTGGCTACCTCCTTCTGAAAATACGTTAAAACTCTTTAAAGACAGACACCAATACCTGACCACTCTTTTCTGACCACCAGAGAATTCTATCTCACACCTTAGCCTCTCTAGGCTTCAGTTTTCCATAAATTGGTTTATGACATTTAAATACTTTCTATTTCACAGAGATGTGAATTTCAATTAAATCACATGGCAAATTTGCTAAATTATACATTGCTATACTTTTGTACCAGCATTAAAATTACTACAAGAGGTATATTTGAAGTTCAGTATTTTTTCAATAATTATCTGTAGTCATAAGCTTTTCTCTTAAAAGATATACTATGATTTCTATTGATATACATTCTAAGTACTTCAAAAGGTCTCTGTTTCCTAAGCATTAGCTTGATGTTTCATATGGTGCACAGACAGAGTGTATCTTGTACTGTCCCTAATTTGCAAATCGAAAAAGACAGGAAGTAGAAACCATTTGGTAAATTAATGAAACATTTAACAATTATACAAATTTTGTGACTCCAAAATCAGTACATTAAGGCTTTTGATTCACTTATCTTTAATTCATGTGTAGTTCACTGATGCAAATGTTTTGGCTATAATGTTTCTATTGAATCAAACGCATGCTCCATTAAAGACTCTGAGTGACCTTAGGGCCTTATCTGACTTAATTCAAATGATACTAATGATGGAACACATTCTCATTTACTATAAATTTTGAAAAACTTTCATACCATTGCTCAGGAAAATGATTGCCATGGGTGGCAACTTTAACTACAAAGAAAACTTGTGTGGTATTTATTTGCCTATTAGATTTACTCTTGATTAGCATAGAGACAATTTCTGGGATTTATTTTATTTTAAAACTATAAAATATATAATAAATACATAGAAAAAGAATAATATCAATAAAAAACAGCAAGGAAATAAGTCAGTATTTCTAAAACTTTATGCTGATCTATATATTTCCAGACATTTTTATGTATGTATATATCTTATGCAGTTATGTTTTACAGTATGCGCTCTTACTAAATATATTGTAAACATTTTCAAAATCAATAAATACATTTCTTCAAATTCATTTCATTAATCTCTAGCATTTCAGCATATAAAGGGAATGATTTCTCAATCACTCTTTATAGAAAGTCCTTTTTAGTCTAATTTTACTTGCTAAGTGATACAATAACTGTATTTGTGGTTAAATTTTATCCTAATATTTCACTGTTTCCTAGGGATATATTACTAACACTGGAACTGCAGTCTTCAAGGGTTTAGATACAGATTGCCAAAGTGATTCATAGAATGGGTTTATGGAAATTATGAATTGACTTCCCACAATCTCCTTGTTTTAAGGCAACACTGGCTGTAGTCATTTTTAATTTAAATCTTTCTCAGTTCCATAAATGATACATCTTCTTGAAAATTGCAAGTCTTTCCTGGTCATTACAATTTTAAATTGTTAATTGGCTATTTTAATATCTTTTCCTGCACAGTTCATGTTCATTTCGTGTTCATTTTTTAAAATTATAAATAAAGTGTTCTTTTTTCTTTTTTTTTGGTCTTGATTTTAAGAGTCTTTTTTAACATTTATTTAAGGATAATTATTTTCTCTATGTTTAGATTTTTAATCTATTTTAAAATTTACAATTTTTTAATATGAAAAGTTAATGTGTTTTGAATGTAAGGGAGAAAACATTTTTGCCTCTTTTCTTGAGATTTTTGGTTGGGCCTGAGAATTAAACTGACAAAGGACAGATTAATAGGAGAAAAGCATACAAATTTATATGTTTTACATGACACAGGAAATAAGCCCCAAAATAGTGGCAAAACCTAAATTTTTATACTAGATTGGACAAAAAAGGCAATTGTAGAAAAGGAACTAAAATGTATGGGGAGGCTAAAGGAAGATAAGAAATTATTTTCACAAGATCTGTTTGTACAGGCCTTAGTGAAGATTGCTCAATAAATAAATTATTGTCAGAAGTTACCATTGGTAGCTGACAGGCCCAGGGTCATTGAGTTGGGTAAGCCAGCTCATTTTGGTTCTGCACATTGACCTTGATTACTCCTTGTCTAAACTATGATACTGTAATATAATTATAAAAGGGACAAACCTAGAGACAGGCATTGTACACTAATTCTGACACTTGCGTGTGTTAGTCACTCAGTCGTGTCCTATTCTTTGTGGCCAAATGGACTGCAGCCCACCAGGCTCCTCTGTCCATGGGATTTCCCAAGCAAAAATACTAGAGTGGGTTGCCATTTCCTTCTCCAGAGGATCTTCCTAACCCAGGGATCAAACCTGGGTCCCCTGCATTACAGACATATTCTTTATCCTCTGAGCCACTGGGGAAGCCCATATCATTTGTAAGCTACTCAACATCTCTATGCTTCAGTTACTTCACTGGTGAAATTTGGTTGCTCATTCACATCTCTTGCCTTTGTCTATATGCATTTGTACCTTAATTTTTCCAAACTGTATATTGATTTGTCCAAATATATAATGAGAGGTGATGATGATATAGCTTTTGTTCCAGATGCTGGAGATACACTGGTTTCTTTTACAGTCCCTATCTGAATTCCTTGGTGCAACTTTTCTCTCTTGGTGCAATTACAGACAGCAATTTTTACTTATTTTGCTAGTAAATATTTAACAAAATAATTCCAGCAAATATTTAGCAAAATAATTCCCTGGGAAACTATAGTCACATATATTCTAAAGCTGCTGAGGTTTCCCCACAAATGAGAGATAGCCTATCCTTTTCCACTATCCAAGAAATCCTGAGATCTCAAGAAATTCCATTTGTTGTTTTAGAGCATATTGAATAAAAAGATTTGAGGGGAAAAGGAAGCTGTCTTCAAGAATTGCTATTTTTATTACCTTTCTAATATTCTCTGCCATAAAGTAGAGAAATACTAGCATCTAGTAGAGTTGTCATGGCAGAAAGGCCTGTTATTCTCTACAGATTATACTTGAACCCATGGGAATGTATCTAGGAAATGAGAATATTGGCTTATTGTGAGCTTCATACAAAACTGCAGAGGCCAGGATCATGTTTGCTTAAACCGTCAGGAAATTCAGATGGAAGGGACAGTGCTACTATGTCTGAGTGAAATACAGGACATCTTCCTCTGGGTTTGTGGACTCAGGATGCCCAGTTTTCAGTATTTATTATCAATGTGACATGTACTCCACCGATTGATGTTCCTCTGGGTTGCTTTAAAGCTCCATGAGCTGTATTCTCTTGGCAGCTATAGTTATATAAATGACTCTGGAGTGGGAACACAGTTTTTTGTTAAGAGAGATATTCACAAATTAAAGGAAGAGGCTAAAGACACACCAGCCCCTAGTATAGATCTCCTTTCAGATGCAATCAGGAGAACTAAAAGATCTGGGGGGAAGCAAAAAGAGACCTGTGGATTGTTTTAGGTTGAAACCCAGAACTTTAAGTTTACCCAATTCTAGAAATCTTTATACATTTCCTCCTTCAAGAGAGAAACCTTCTTGAGCATATATCATGCACTCAGAAAATAAGTTCATATGAGATTTGACAAGCTTTCATAAGTTATGACTAACCTAGATAGCATATTGAAAAGCAGAGACATTACTTTGCCAACAAAGGTCTGTCTAGTCAATGCTATGGTTTTTCCAGTAGTCATGTATGGNGAAGTGAAGAGGAACTAAAAAGCCTCTTGATGAAAGTGAAAGTGGAGAGTGAAAAAGTTGGCTTAAAGCTCAACTTTCAGAAAACGAAGATCATGGCATCTGGTCCCATCACTTCATGGGAAATAGATGGGAAACAATGGAAACAGTGACAGAATTTATTTGGGGGGGCTCCAAAATCACTGCAGATGGTGACTGCAGCCATGAAATTAAAAGACACTTACTCCTTGGAAGGAAAGTTATGACCAACCTAGATACCCTATTCAAAAGCAGAGACATTACTTTGCCAACAAAGATCCATCTGGTCAAAGCTATGGTTTTTCCAGTAGTCATGTATGGATGTGAGAGTTGGACTGTGAAGAAAGCTGAGCACCAAAGAATTGATGCTTTTGAACTGTGGTGTTGGAGAAGACTCTTGAGAGTCCCTTGGACAGCAAGGAGATCCAACCAGTACATCCTAAAGGAAATCAGTCCTGAATATTCTTTGGAAGGACTGATGCTAAAGCTGAAACTCCAATACTTTGCCCACCTGATGCAAAGAACCGACTCATTGGAAAAGACCCTGATACTGGGAAAGATTGAAGGCGGGAGAAAGTGACAACAGCGGATGAGATGACTGGATGGCATCACTGACTTGATGGACATGAGTTTCAGCAAGCTCCAGGAGTTGATGATGGACAGGGAAGCCTGGCATGTTGAAGTCTATGGGGTGGCAGAGTCGAACATGACTGAGTGACTAAACTGACTGACTAATGTCTATACAGATTTATTCCTTCTGTTGACATATTTAGTAATTATTCATTGTTAGCTGCTCCTTTTCCTTTGTGGAGTGAGGAGAATTCTTGAGGCCTTGGATGGAAACAGTTTCCCTCAGAGAGGCTTTGTGCTTATTTTTACCAGATGGTTGGGGCATTGCCATTCCTAAAATATCTTAAAATCTGACATGAAGTTTTTCTTACCACCTGGGTCATGTGAATTTGATTTACATGTCCACACAAATGTCAGCTTAAATTTTTAATCATTGGGAAAAATTGTAAATATTATTATTATAACTACATGAGGGCTTCCTGGGTGGCTCAGTGGTAAAGAATCTGCTTGCAATGCAGGAGACACAGGTTCAATCCCTGGGTTGGGAAGATCCCTTGGAGAAGGAAATGGCAACCTGCTCCAGTATTTTGTGTGGGAAATCCCATGGACAGAGAAGACTGAGGGCTACAGTACATAGGCCATGGGGTTGCAAGAGTCAGACATGACTTAGAAACTAAACCCCATTGTTCCACCACCATTACTACTATTACCTGCTTTGTCTGAGGCTTAGGCGTCTTACCTTGAAATTTCCTGTGTGTGGAAGGGGCACAGCTGGGTTTCCTTCTGCCTCACGCTGACACTTAGCATGTGACCCACTGGGATTCCAGGATTGGGAACAGTCACTGGAGTTTGCTTTCTCCCTGCTCCCTACTCTCTCTTTCTCTTTCTCTGTCTGCCTCACACACACACATACACATGCATACCAGGCACTTGTCCTAAAAAACTGAAAATTGAAGCACAAGTTCATCAGGTTCAGCAACGGCCCTCGGGGTAAAACCTTCGCTTACTTCTCTAGCTTCCTGCCTTCCCTTAGACGTTGGATGGATAAATCCTTGCTGCTATATTTTACCAGTTCTTCAATGCTTTTAAGAAGATTTTTAAAATATACATTAACCAATACTTTTCATAGTTATTAGCAGAAAGATTGTTCCAGATACCTAGTCTTTATATTACCAGAAGCAGAGCTGTGTATTTTCTAACTGTGCAGGTCTGTAGCAAGGAAAGAATTCAGAGTGAATTCCTGCTAAACAGGACAATGTGGAGATCTGTACCTTGACAATTTTTCAAAGGGAACTTAGAGAAATATGGTGGTAATTGCCTTTTTAAATAATATATACCAAACTAGATGTTTCCGGCTAGTGGGGATTAGAGATTCAACCTCTGTCGGTGGATTCAGCAAAACTAGCTCTTCTATAAGGAGACAGATTTCATTAATTCTACAAATATTTAGAGGGCAACTAATCTACATCCTGAGGATACAGGAGTGAAAAAACCAAGTCTCCATCCTCAATATAAATTCAAATGGAGATTCATGCCTGTGCCTTTCTCAGCACCGTGTTCTAACCAGCAGAGTTATAGAGCACAGTGGAGATACAGCTATCAGTGAGTGTCATATTTCCTGGGGCCAACTCAGCAGGTGTGAAAAAATAATAAAGTGAAAAGAGGGAGTTTTTTTCCCTTTTTTTCTTAAACAGCCTATGCTGCATGGATGAGCCATTATTTTTCTTTCCTCTGAGTTCAGTTTTCTTAAATCTCAGCCCTTTCCATAGTGAGCATAATTGGGAGCAACAAGGATACACGGAGTCATGTGCATGACAAACACTGCTGCAGTCAGTCGGTTGCACGCAGAGAGTCTTCCTTTGAGGAAAATCAGATTTTCTTTTGTCCTTTATAGTCTATGTCGAGTCACTGCACCAGGTCTCACGCTTAGGTCTGGGGAGTGAATGGGAAGTTGGATATGCAGTTTAGTGAGTTGGAAATGCCCAAATAAATCCAGTTTATTTCGGGATTAGACGGTCTTGACCCTAATTTCAAGTGCTGACAACCTGATTCTACCAGAATGCACGTGAGCAGACACTAAATCGCAAGATACGGTCTGCAAGCTAGAGGCGGCGGTTCCCACCCTTTAATCTGCTGCATGATCTCAGGTTCATACTTAGAGACCCCAGAGACAAAAGGAGAGAAGCTTCTTCCATGCAAAGTCTTGCCCTCCAAGCCCCTATGATACAATTTAGAAGAAAGCAGGGCACAAAATTGCCCTGTGGCTACCTCTGTGTGTATCACTTGCATGTGAGGAAAGAGCACAGGGCAGCATTTTGCAGCATCTATTTCTCAAGACCCTTGCAGTGTTACAGAGAGTGGGGAATATACTTGTCTCTTTCTTGAATCATCTGTAACTGTACTTACATATTCTGAGAAGTTACACATTGAAGTAAAGACAATTGTATTATCCAAACATATTCCAAATTTCCAAAATCATTTGATGAAAACTTTTTTTTCTGCCTATCTAGTGTTCCATGGAAACACTTTGGGAACATGTCCCGAGGATAACTTAGGTATCATCATGGTTGTGTTAACATGACAGGATTATGGGTACCTTTTCTTCGTCTTTTCAAATCTTCTGTCCTCTAAATTTTGTTTTGTTTTTTAAAAAGAGCCTCAAATTAAACAGTAGAAAATTTCTGATCAACTGTCCACTACAGCTGAAGTGTTACTTTTGTCAAAATATTTATTCCTTTGTGTGACATGCTAGATTTCCATGGCATCACTGACGTGATGGACTTGAGTTTGAGTAGGCTCCAGGAGTTGGTGATGGACAGGGAAGCCTGGTGTGCTGCAGTCCATGGGGTCACAAAGAGTTGGACACGACTGAGTGAACGGAACTGAGCTAATCATTTCTACTGTAAATATTTATATATATATATAATATTTATAATATATATTTATATTTATATATAATAATATTTATTAAACTTAAGGACTTCCCTGGTGGCTTAAAGGGTAAAGCCTCTGCCTGCAATGCAGGAGACCTGGGTTCAATCCCTGGGTCGGGAAGATCCCCTGGAGAAGGAAACAGCAACCCACTCCAGTATTCTTGCCTGGAAAATCCATGGACAGAGGAGCCTGGTAGGTTACAGTCCACGGGGCCACAAAGAGTCAGACATGACTGAGTGACTTCACTTTAACTTTTAATTTAACATAAACTATATCATAAAAAACTACTTTTGCCTCAAAAAAAATTGTGCTTGCTTGTTTGGGTGTCAAGGTTCATAGTTGCAAGCTGGATGATTGAAGCAGAAAGGGAATAATGATACTGAAAATATACTGAATTCACCTGAAACTATCATAGCATTGTTAATCAGGTATATCCAAATACAAAATAAAATGTTTAAAAACAAAAAAGACATTGAGTTGCCCATGGAGGCTCCAGGAGGAACAGAATCAGACTTAAATGTCATCCATTCCAGAAAAACACCCAAAATTCTCTTGTAGAACTAATCCTGTGAAGACTTAATTGTTGCTTCTCCTGGACACAGACCAATTGCTTCTTCCACTGTCAACCCTGATCCTGGACACTGGTATCTGGGCTAAAACTGCTACCACCATGGACTCTGGAAATTGATCTAGCTTCCACTGGCACCATAGCCTTGCCAAGATGGTGTCTGCACAGCCAAAGGTCTTTTGGATTCATAGCTTCCAAGTCAAAGTCCACCCTGGGTGAATCCAACTCATGAATTGTTAGTCATATGACCATGGTATGCTGCTAAATTGCTTCAGTTGTGTCCAACTCTGTGTGACCCCATAGATAGCAGCCCACCAGGCTCCCCCATCCCTGGGATTCTCCAGGCAAGAACAGTGGAGTGAATTGCCATGGCCTTCTCCAATGCGTGAAAGTGAAAAGTGAAAGTGAAGTCGCTCAGTCGTGTCTGACTCTTTGCGACCCCATGGACTGCAGCCTACCAGGCTTCTCCATCCATGGGATTCTCCAGGCAAGAGTACTGGAGTAGGGTGCCATTGCCTTCTCCGACCATCCCCTCTACCTGTTACAAATTTTACAGCAAGATGAAGAGTATTAGAGATTTATCCACAAACAGTTGAGACTGCAGCAAGCTATAAGAGCATGTTACTTAAGGAGCCAAACTCACTCACCCCTGTGGAGCTGTTGGCATTGACCCAGGTTTGAATGTTCCAATCCAAACCTCTCACGTATTTTTGCATGTCCACCTCATCACACCAACTCCAAGTAGCCCTTCAACACTTCTCTGTACAGCTTGTATTTTTAAAGAAAATTCTACTGGTTTCCACAATATTGAAATGAAAATGTATCCCTTCTCCTACCCTTCTCCTAACTGGGAAATGCATACAGCTGGTCAGCTCAGTGTGGTGAGGTTAAGCTATGTCTTCCCTAATTAGTTCTTGGGAGACCTGAGCATGTTTAAGGAACTTTTCAACTGCCAGGAAATATTCAATGACCCTAAAACAGCTGCCCAAGAACAGCCCTGGTATTCTGGGAGTCCAACAGTAAAACAAAGGGAAAACGGAGGTTAGTGGTGGAATGAGCCTGGGATTTGGAAAAGCAAACTATGATATGAAACCTGACACCAGGCAGAAGCCAAACCCCTCCTAGATGAACTGTCCACTCAGGGAAAACATGGGCTGTGAGGCAAAGAAAGATAATATCACTGAGGTTCAATAGTTCTACTGTCCAAAACTCTTCTGAAAGAGCTAGTCAGAAGAGAAAGAGCATCTCCTAACTGACCAAAGGGAGAAGAGTTCCAGAGGCTAATAGGCCATCTGGCTGTATACACGACATCAAACCAGTCAATCCTAAAGGAAATCAGTCCTGAATATTCTTTGGAAGGACTGACGCTGAAGCTGAAACTCCAATACTTTGGCCACCTGATGCAAAGAACTAGCTCATTGGAAAAGACTCTGATGCTGAGAAAGATTGAAGGGAGAAGGGACTACAGAGGATGAGATGATTGGATGGCATCACCGACTCGATGGACATGAGTTATAATAAGCTCTGGGAGTTGGTGATGGACAGGGAAGCCTGGTCTGCTACAGTCCATGGGGTCATAAAGAGTCAAACATGACTGAGTGACTGAACTGGTCTTGTACCAGTCCTATTTGGGGGCACAAATCATTCCTTTCCTGCTATTGTAATCTTAAGAGCACAATCCATATCCACTCTCTGGTTTTATCTCTGTAACTCCAAAGATAATGGTAAATATTGGTAGGGAGGGAGAGAGGGAGGGAGGGAGGAAGGGAAAGAGGGAGGGAGGGTACTGGAGCAGAAATGCTATGCCACCAGGGATTTCAGGGACACACTGACAAACCCATTCATATTATAGGAAAAGTTTTACTTTTCCAGTTGAAGAGCTCTTGACTCATGCTGGGAAATTACTTGAAGGACAAGGTAATTCAACACACTCTTCCCCTGGTCAGTTTCAGCACTTCCTCCCATTTAAGGTTTCACATTTTAAAAACTTAAAAATAACTAAAGAGTGCAGTAACCGGATTGGCCAGGGCCCACGAATCCCTAGAAATATTCTCACAACCTCACTGTAGAAACTCAATGCTGTGCATCTAAGTGGTCTCCAGGGTGAACACATAGCTCCCTCCTAGGGGATATGACTTGGAGCATGAATGGAGTTTTAGCTTGGGTTAGAAATGGGCATTGACTTCCCTGGTGGCTCAGATGGTAAAGCGACTGTCTACAATGCGGGAGACCCAGGTTCGAGCCCTGGGTTGGGAAGATCCCCTGGAGAAGGAAATGGCAATCCACTCCAGTACTACTGCCTGGAAAATCCCATGGACAGAGGAGCCTGGTAGGTTACATACAGTCTGTGGGCTCGCTAAGAGTCGGACACGACTGAGCAACTTCACTTTCACTTTCAGAGATGGGCATTAAGAAATAACTAGTTTCCACTGACTGATTCCTAGGCTCCAAGCACACTGCAATCTGGCTTCTGAATACCACCTACTCCAATAAAACTGCTCCAACTAAGGTCACTCACAACAGCCCCCCCATAACCCTTATTTTACTTAGTCTTTCCACAACTTTCATCACCTCCCATGTACCTGTTTCTTCGAATCTCTTACTTTTTAGTTTCTGAACTTCTTCTTTCCATTCTAGCTCCTCTTTCCTAGTCCCCGGGCAGCCGTCCCTTGGCCTGTCCATCCCGAACCTGCTAATGTCTAGTGGTGGTGTTGGTCCTTTGCCAATTTAATCTACTCCTCTAGCAAGGACTCCGAGCTCTCATTTCCCACCATACCACCCAGCCCTTCTCAGTTGACTTCTATAAGGGCATGAAGCTCTCGTGCATCCATTGTGTATAATTAACTTCTATGTATCTAGAATGGGAGTAGGTGTCAACCATCCTGGATGAGAACTGAGAAAACAGTTACTCAAACCATATCCTGTCAGGCTTAATTCTCTCCAAGAACCTTTACTGAAGCTGGATAGCATTGGACCCCTAGAGCCAGCTGCTTAGGAGACAGCTCCACTTGGCTGTTTCACAGATACCACATGTCAATAACAAATCTGTTGCCGTCTCTCATAATTCCGCTTCTCCTGTGTTTCTTAGTTTGATGAAGACCGTCCCTATATTACTGCTTCCTGATTTTTCTATCTTTAGACATAATCCATTAACTACTATGGAAGATTAAGATGGGATGTTCTCTCTCACACACACTCCTGTTCCCAACATACACTTTCCATCCATCTTACTTACAATTTAGAATTTTTGTAGGATATTCTATTTATATTATTATAACTATGTAAACACATTTAATAACTGAGCTGTATAATATACGCTAGTGATCTTTCCTTTCCTGAACAACTTTCTGTTTTCCCTGGAAATAATTGTGGTCTTTTGTCTGTTTGTTTATTCACTTAGATTTCTGTAAACAAAATCTTAATTCTTTTTTTCATGTAATCATCACTAATTCAACGCCAAACTCTTACCCAATTATGTAAATATCCTTGATGTATTAGGCCTCTTGTCAATTTTACTTCCTTAAAGAAACTGCCTATAGATAAACTTCATTGTTGATATCTCACCAGGCTCCCTGCAGAAGCCCTTAGGTCAGTATCTTTAGATCATTTTTCTTGAGTTGGTCATATTTCCAGAGAAGGCTCTTTTCATCTCTCTCTTGAAGGGTAAAGATGCGGTTGTCAAAATTTTGAGAGCCTGGTAAAAGCGGAAGACTGAGGATGTCTCAATCTCAATATGTCAACTTTTACTAACTCACTGTATTTTCAGTATGATATTCCCATACTTGATTCAATGTGGTGTCCATTTTATTCTCTAAAGAGAACAACTCTCGAGTCTTCTGTCAGAGTGGAAGTGGGAAGTCATTTTCTTACATAGACAGGGAGATGATGTGGGGCGTCTAACTCTTTAAAGTACACTGAACCACTTCTCCTCATTTTATATCCCTTTACTTCTGCTTCCAGAGTGTCTGTTGCCTTTGATTCCTGTGACTTTGGGGGACAATCTCTGATTCAGACTGGCTTCCTATCTATTAATAGTTGTCCCCACTGCTTACCTAACACTAGGGTTCCACTTTCTCCAGTATGTTGATCAATTACCACTCTTCCATCTGTTATCTAGCTTCTAAAGTTTTGTTACGCTTGTGTTTTCCCTGTTGTTCTTATGGTTTATATATTTATAAAAATCCCATTGTCATCTTTTAAAACATCTTTTAGTTTTGGCAGGGAGAAATGTAACGTATCTGTTCAATTTACCTTCCTTAAATAAAAGCCCCGAGCCTTTTAATTATATCTCTTGCTGCTCTTCCAAAGCCACTCTACTTGTTGTTCTTCAAATGTGCTTTTTCTCTCATATATACACATACACACATTTTCATGTTACTCTTCCTGCTAGATTAGCTTTCTGACTTCCCCTTCCCCCACCTCTGCCAAGAAGCTCCTGTTCATCCTTCACTAGGAGCTCTCACCCCCACCAGGACACTTCTCAGACACTTTCCTGTGACCCTACAGCTCCCTGGATATCTGCTCACCACAGCATTTATCTTCCTGGATAATATCTGCTTATTTACTTTTCTGTTCTTACCCACTGGACTTTAAAGACATACTAATGGGTCTCTCGCAAGGCCTTCTTCCTCCAGGGATACCTCTGGCAAAAGAATATTTCTTTTAACTAAGTGGAAAATGAGAGACTATATAAGATGCTTCCCTAAGGCAGGGTTCCAGATCAGGAGTTTCAGTGCAAACCATGAAAAATATTATTATTATTATTATAAAAGTCTCTCTCCTAGATTAGTTCTCAAAGTTAGACAGGAAATTAACTGTCCTCAAAATTATGCATACTGCTTTTTAGTCAAAGCATTCATCAATTAATTATAATAATTTACTATCATTAGCTAGCTAATTAAATTTGAAACTGAACCTCCAGAGGAGAAACACCAATTTGGAAATACCACTCCAGGCAGATGTCCATAGGCTTAACTCCTAATTTCTTGACCTTCCATGAAAAATAGTGGGTTGTGGGGTGAAACTGGGCCAAGCAACCATCCCATGGGTTACTCCTCCTCATTACAAGCATCCAAGCCTAGTTCCTCTCCTCTCCAGAGTTTCAATAGCAAACATTTCTGAAAGTGTCCCCCCAGGTGACACACTCATCAGAATCCCATTACTATTTTCAAACAGAAACAAAAGGTCATCTCTAACATAAATACACACAAGATGCAGAGCTTCCCTGGCCCTTACTCTTGTAAAAAAATAAAGGGGGGGGGATAAAATGACTAGAGCTATAAACCAAGCCACTCTTTCAGTGTTTGAGGACTGCTTAAAAAGCGGTTTTGTTGGTGTGCTGATAAAATGGACAACATAGAAGAAATGGACAAATTCTGAGAAGGGTACAATCTCCCAAGCCTGAAATAGGAAGAAACAGAAAATATGAACAGAAAAATTACCAAAAATGAAATTAAACCAGTAATTTTAAAACTCCCAACAAAGAAAAGTCCAGGACCAGGTGGCTTCACAGGTGGATTCTACCAAACATTTAGAGAAGTTAACACCTCCTTCTAAAACTATTCAAAAAAAATTGCAGAGGAAGGAAAGCTTCCAAACTCATTCTACAAGGCCACCATGACTCTGATACCAAAACCAGACAAAGATATCACACAAAAAAGAAAACTACAGGCCAATATCACCAATGATATCAACAATATTACCAATGGGCTCCCCTGGTGGCTCAATGGTAAAGAATCCGGCTGTCAACGTTTGTCAATAACAAATGTCAACAAGGATGTGGAGAAAAAGAAATCCTAGTACACTGTTAGTGGCAATGTAAACTGGTACAGCTTCTGTTGAAAACAATAGGAAAGTTTCTCAAAAAATTAAAAACAGAACTACCATATGACCCAGCAATTCCACTCCTAGGTATATATCTGAAGAAAACCAAAAACACCAATTCTAGAAGATACACATACCCCAGTGTTCATAGCAGCATTACTTACTATACACATACACACACACACACACACTCAATGGAATCCTCAGTTCAGTTCAGTCACTCATTCGTGTCTGACTCTTTGCGACCCCATGAATCGCAGCACGCCAGGCCTCCCTGTCCATCACCAACTCCCGGAGTTCACTCAGACTCATGTCCATTGAGTCAGTGATGCCATCCAGTCATCTCACCCTCTGTTGTCCCCTTCTCCTCCTGCCCCCAATCCCTCCCAGCATCAGAGTCTTTTCCAATGAGTCAACTCTTTGCATGAGGTGGTCAAAGTACTGGAGTTTCAGCGTCAACATCATTCCCTCCAAAGAACACCCAGGACTGATCTCCTATAGAATGGACTGGTTGGATCTCCCACTCAGCCATAAAAAGAACAAAATTTTGCCATTCGTAGCAATATAGATGGACTTGGAGGACATTATGCTAAGTAAAATAAGTCATTCAGAGAAAGTCAAATACCATATGATATCACATATTTGGAATCTAAAAACCGCAACAAACTAGTAAATACAATGTAAAAGACAAGCTAGTGGTTACCCCTGGGGAGAGGGAAGAGAGGAGGGACAGAAAAGGTAGAGGAGTAAGAGGCACAAACCATTAGGTACAAAATAAACTGCAAGGATATATTGTATAACACAGGGAATACAGCCAATATTTTATAACAACTATAAGGATAACCTTTCAAAATCGTGAATCACCATATTGTGAAACTTTTATAATATTGTACAGCAACTAATATTAAATTAAAATAAACATAGTAAATCACCAAAAAAGTGATTTTATTGGGGCAGAGATTTGAGGGAGGATGGAAACAAGGTAATCGAAGAAGGCAAACTTCTACTTAGCTAACTAGTATTCTCGTAACACAAAACAGACTCCCAGATTTACTTCTCTTCCATACATAAGAGACATGACCTTTCACTTGAAATTTGTGGAGCTTTTCACTTCTTAATGAGAAGGAAAGCGAAGAGAAAAATTACCTGGTGTGTGTTGTAGCCCCACGTGTGCATTGAAATCACTGGAAACATGCTCATGGAGCGTTAGTCCCAACAGTCTGATAAGCATCCATTTGCTAAACCTGAGATGTAACCTCCTAATCCATTAAGGCCCCTACCTCTAACAGGAACAGCTTGGCTTTTTCCCCTTAAGAGAAAGGGAAGAAAAAGGAAGTACAAATATCTCAGGATGCAGTGATTTTTCTAAAAAGAGCAAAACACTTCTACGCATTCTCATTGCAGATTGCTTATGATGGAGTCTGATTATGATGCTGTTATTATTTACATTACATAACATTAATAAAGATGACA
Source organism: Neotragus moschatus (assembly GCA_006410615.1). Lineage (NCBI taxonomy): Eukaryota > Metazoa > Chordata > Mammalia > Artiodactyla > Bovidae > Neotragus > Neotragus moschatus. The sequence goes on along the minus strand of SJYA01002284.1, from coordinate 148,848 downwards.
GCAATAATAACAGCAATAAGTTTCAGGTGCTTTCACAGTTTACATTACAGCTTGTGAAATACTTGAGAAATATTTTATTATCTCCATTTTTACACAGAATTAGGCTCTTGTAGAGAAAATGACTGTCCATGGCCGCAAAGCTAGTTGGTGACACAGCTGAAATTCCAAATCTGGTCAGTTCAGTTCAATTCAGTCGCTCAGTCATGTCCAACTCTTTGTGACCCCATGGAATGCAGCATGCCAGGCCTCCCTGTCCATCACCAACTCCCAGAGGTTACCCAAACTCATGCCTACTGAGTCGGTGATGCCATCCAATCATCTCATCTTCTGTCGTCCCCTTCACCTCTCACCTTCAACCTTTCCCAGCATCAGAGTCTTTTCCAATGAGCCAGTTCTTCACATCAGATGGCCAAAGTATTGCAGTTTCAGCTTCAGCATCAGTCCTTCCAATGAATATTCAGGACTGATTTCCTTTAGGATCAACCTTGCAGTCCAAGGGACTCTCAAGAGTCTTTTCCCCCACCACAGTTGAAAAGCATCAATTCTTCAGTGCTCAGCTCTCTTTATAGTCCAACTCTCACATCCATACATGAATACTGGAAAAACCAAAGCTTTGACCAGATGGATCTTTGCTGGCAAAATAATGTCTNGATCAACCTTGCAGTCCAAGGGACTCTCAAGAGTCTTTTCCCCCACCACAGTTGAAAAGCATCAATTCTTCAGTGCTCAGCTCTCTTTATAGTCCAACTCTCACATCCATACATGAATACTGGAAAAACCAAAGCTTTGACCAGATGGATCTTTGCTGGCAAAATAATGTCTCTGCTTTTGAATATGCTGTTTAGGTTGGTCACAACTTTTCTTCCAAGGAGCAAGTGTCTTTTTTTGTGTGTGGCTGCAGTCACCATCTGCAGTGATTTTGGAGCCCATAAAAATGAAGTCTGTCACTGTTTCCATTGTTTTCCCATCTGGTCATTTGATGAGAATTGTTACAGTTACTCCATTCTCTCCATATGCATTAAAGTGCTTATAGCTGAAAATAAAAGAAATCTCAGCTAAAAATCCAAAGAAAGGGCAATTGATTCAGTGCTTCGGTGACATCAAGGACCCAGATTTTTTCCATTTTTCTTCTTTACTACCTCTGTTAGGTCAAATGTCTTCCCCTCATGGATTTAAAATGCTACCACAATCCTAGACATCACCTGTTTAGACAAAGTCCAGACACAGAAAAATGACTATCTCTATAACATGTCCCTTTTTAAATAGCAGAGGCAACTGCCCTTCACACTTCATTGGTCATAATTTCATCATATGCCCTATCTTAACTTGCCTATCACTTGCCAAGTGGCACCATCTTTATTGGCTTACCGGTCAAGATTCAGTGCAATAAGGCTAGGAAAGTGCCTAGTCTCTGCTGAACAAAATAGATTCTCAGAGAAAAGTAAATAAAATTTGTCAGCGAAGAAGAAGAGAGGAATGCCCTGGGATTGTGACCAGGTGTCACTCTATCAATATGGCAGACCATTTTCTAAAACATCCTGCTATCAAATACTGAAACAAAACATCTGGTAATTTTCTAACTATAATTGATATATAAGGCTACCAGAGTATGTTGCTAAGTCACTTCAGTCATGTCCAACTCTGTGTGACCCTATAGACGGCAGCCCACCAGGATCCCCCATCCATGGGATTCTACAGGCAAGAACACTGGAGTGGGTTGCCATTTCCTTCTCCAATGCATGAAAGTGAAAAGTGAAAGGGAAGTCGCTCAATCGTGTCCAACTCTTCGCGACCCCATGGACTGCAGCCCACCAGGCTCCTCCGTCCATGGGATCTTCCAGGCAAGAGTACTGGAATGGGGTGCCATCACCTTCTTCGACCAGAGTATGAGAGAAATGTCAAAGCCCAATATGATTAAATATGTGTGGTGCTAGACATACAACACTGCAGAGGGAACTCCACTAACTGGAAGTAAAGAGACCTGAGTTCTACGAACTAGTGGATGGTCGCAATCTTTCTAATCTTGCCTTCTTTCTTTGTCCTACTAGCTAACAATGGGAGAAGGCAATGGCACCCAACTCCAGTACTCTTGCCTGGAAAATCCCATGGACGGAGGAGCCTGGTGGGCTACAGTCCAGGGGGTCGCTAAGAGTTGGACATGACTGAGTGACGTCACTTTCAATTTTCACTTTCATGCATTGGAGAAGGAAATGGCAACCCACTCCAGTGTTCTTGCCTGGAGAATCCCAGGGACAGGGGAGCCTGGTGGGCTGCCATCTATGGGGTCACACAGAGTCGGACGCTACTGAAGCGACTTAGCAGCAGCAGCAGCAATTAACAATGCCTGCCTGTATCTACTTCTTGAAATTTTTCTTACTATAAATGGCTTACTAAATCATTATTGCCATTAAGCTGAAGTCATTTTCCAGTGAATAAATACAACAGGGAAGATTTCTGGGTTTGAAGGCATGTTGAATGTTCCTCTTGCTGGGTCCTTCCCATGACTTCCTTCTCCTCCCCAGGTATCAAACAAACCTGAAACATGTTTTGTGAATCCTCCGCTCCTGGTGTCTGACCCTGAGATGCAGACTAGGATGTCTGTCAGCCAGCATCTGAGGGTATTTTCAGAATTCACTGTAATGTACACATTGATCCCACTGTCTGTCTTTTCATCTCAGTGAACCTATTTGATGAGGAAATGGGTGTCAGGGATCACAGTGATCCTAGCGAAGCTGAGGAGACTCAGGGGGAACTAACAGTGATTTGACCGCTTTTGTTTCTTTGCAACATGAGAGCTGTTTCACCAAGTACTTTTACCTCTCACAAGAGTCTTGGCTACCTTTCTCCATGGCTCTTTCTCTGGTCACATCTTTCAGACTGGGATTCATTCTCTGATTATAATTTGGCTGAGTCTCTCTTACTCACAGAGTCAAACTTCACTGCTAGGTTTATCCTAATGGTATGCGCACATCACTCAATTTGTTCTTATTGATGACATTGGTCCTGGTTTACCTTCACTCCTGTAATTCAGAAAGCTTTTAGCTAATTGCCTGTGAGAGAGCATATCATAAAGCCATGTCCAATTGAACTGGAAGAAACATAGCGATCATCCTGCTACTCAAAGTGTGGTCTGCAGATTAGCAACACTGTCTGCTAGAGGCTTTTTAGAAATGCAGGCTCTCAGGCCAGCCCTAGACCTACTGAACCAGAGTCCACATTAAACAAGATTCTTGGGTGATTCATATGCATATCAAAGTTTGAGAAGGGCTGATTTAAATCAACTACCTCATTTCACAATGAAGTCAAGTGACTTCTCTAAGGTCTCATGGCAAATTATTAACTGAATTGGATTGCATCTCCAGTCTTTTAATTATGAAAACTGTACCACACTACCCTTATATACTACTGATTCATTTTCATACTTAGTTCACCCAGCTTTCATTTTCATATAGGATGGTAGGCATAAAAATAAATCAGTATTTGGGTTACAAACTCAGTTCTGTTACCTGCTACTATGTATTATTTTGACAACATCAGTTCAGTTCAGTTCAGTCACTCAGTTGTGTCTGACTCTTTGCTACCCCATGAATTGCAGCACACCAGGCCTCCCTGTCCATCACCAACTCCCAAAGTTCACTCAGACTCACGCCCATCGAGTCGGTGATGCCATCCAGCCATCTCATCCTCTGTCGTCCCCTTCTCCTCCTGCCCTCAATCCCTCCCAGCTTCACTGTATTCTGCAGCTTTCTTATTTTTCATCCTCTGATGTATTAATTCACCAGGACTTTCTCTGGCCCAAACAATGACATGAATAGAGCTTCTCTTTAGGATCTTTTATTCACCTCTTCCTTTCTCTCTCCATTTTATGACTCCATCAGCTGAATTTGCAAACTAGTCTCTCTAACTAATAATATTTTATTTAAAATTCCTCTGCCTATATTTATTTTTATTTTTTATTTATTTTATTCCTGGACTTACATTTATTGCGTTTGGCTCTTTGCAATCCCATGGACTGTAGCCTGCCAGGCTCCTCTGTCCATGGAATTCTCCAGGCAAGAATACTGAAGTGTGTTGCCATTTCCTCCTCCAAGGGATCTTCCCAACCCAGGGATCAAACCTGGGTCTCCTGCACTGCAGGCAGATTCTTTACCTTTTGAGCCACCAGAAAAGTCCTAACATACCTATATTTATAAATAAAGATAATCTAAAGTTTTTATTTTAGTTTAGTTCTCAGTGAAGATCTGGAGATTAAAATTATGATTGCTTCATAAAATGAACTGGAAAGCTTGATCAATTGTTTTAAAATCTGTGGATCTCCTAAATGAAGAATTTTGTGGGTCATACTCTANATAAATAAAGATAATCTAAAGTTTTTATTTTAGTTTAGTTCTCAGTGAAGATCTGGAGATTAAAATTATGATTGCTTCATAAAATGAACTGGAAAGCTTGATCAATTGTTTTAAAATCTGTGGATCTCCTAAATGAAGAATTTTGTGGGTCATACTCTATGATTCCTTTATATTTTGAACACTTTTTACAAGATCATGCTATTTGAAGGATCATAACTAACTAAAACCAAAAACAAAATCATTTTTTAGATGAAATATACCTCTATGTTTGCATCTTTATCTATCTATCTATCTTGAGCAGGCTGAGGATAGGATGGAAGAACAGAGAAGGGGAAATATGTCCTCAGATTTCCCACTCCACCCCTCATTGTCTCCTACCCTGAAATATAAGAGGAAATCTCATATATCCATAATCTATGTTTATTTATCAATACCTCCATCCATGAAACATCTATTAGCATCCTTCCAACTTCTTTTACTCTGTGTCAAGCAGCTAAAGAAATGCAGCCTAAGAGTCCTAGGTTCCATTGCAGTACATTCTTGGGGTTCTTTTTTCTTTTTTTTTTTTTTTTCCATTTCAGTGCCCTCAAAATAGAGAAGGAGCATTTGGACAGCTGACAGTCACACTCAGGCCTTCTGACGAGGCGTGCGTTAGCAGGCATGGGAGCATCTATGGGGCACTCTGAGGCACTCCCTGATCTGGAAAGATGTGGTCACGATTCATGCTTCTGCAGCAAATGACAAGAGGAAGAACAGAGCCTGCCACTTATTAGCAAGTGCCCCTGCTGTCCTTGTCCTCACACGCTGTATTTCTCTGTTTAGGATTGTCTCGTAACCTCAGGACCAGCCTGCATTTAGAATTTCCTGAGTACCAAAAAAATCTATAATTTTATCACTACCGCCCCTGCCCCTCAGTTTTCTTTGAGCAATCTTTGTGATTGGAAGAAGCTAAGAAATATACAGGAAATCTGAAGAATCTTAAAACTTAGTGCTCAGAGGCAAATGTTTCCCTCTCTTGATTAATAGGTCAAGTAAGAAATTGCTTCTGTAATGTGGTCTGAAGACATTAATCAACAAAAGGTCTGCCTACCTCGTACATTTTCCCCTCTCTGGCCTGAAATTCTGCTACTAATTTTGCTGATGGGAGGGAAATTAGTTTCACTTTCTTTTAGCAGGGATGGATAGAACACAGACAGTGCATCCAAATTCGCATCTCCCTCAGTTTGCCCAGGACTAACTTTGCTCTAAAATTTTCACAATGCTCAGGTGGGTAGGGAGGGGGTCCCAGGTGGGTATCAGGGGCTGTAGGGAGGAGGATAGTTGTGGAAAAGTAGGAGACACAGAGAGATAACTTTTCTAAACTAGAAGCTCCTCCTCCTAACTTAATACTCTAAAAAATCCAGGAAGAAGAAAGGTTTGCAACGCCTCTCAGCCTCTGCCAGCTCTAAGAATTTCCTCTCTTGACAAGGAATTTCCTCTCTTTCCACCCAGCAACCGAGTAGGAGAATAAGCAGGTATAGAAAAAAAAAAGAGAGAGAAAAAAAGAAAATTAGCAACCAATATTTTCTGAGGAAACCTGTATATTGATTTATTTCTGTATTATTTATGTATATGTTAATTTTATGCAAGTAATTCCAGAGTTGTAAGTTGGTTTTACTGTTTCCAGCATGTAGATCCCGTGGGGAAACCCTCCTATTATTCAAACACCAAAGCAGTGACAAAACAACTTGAGAATTACAATAGGATGTAAAATACAGGAACAGTGACAAGGTGGTCCCAGGGGTATCTGCAGCACAGTTGTTAGTTCACTCTTCATGTTCTGAATTGAAGCTACGGAGAGGCCCAGGATCCAGAAGACTCAACTCCTTAGAGAACATGTTTGCTCATTCCTTCATTCATTCAACAAATACTAAGTAATCTGTAGTATAAGCTAGAAATACCTTCTAGGGGCTGGTCATGGCCATGCAGGTATTAAAACACTGCTCTTAAAAAATAATAATAATAAAAAAAATAATAAAACACTGCTCTTGTCGGTCAAAAAACTGAAAATCACAACGTGATGTGATGAGCTGTAGTGGTGGGCTTCCCAGTAGCTCAGTGGTAAAGAATCTGCCCACCAGTGCAGGAGACCTGGGTTCTTCCATCCCTTTATCAGGAAGATTTTCTGGAGGAGGGAATGGCAACCTGCTCCAGGAGGGGGCGACAGAGGATGAGATGGTTGCACAGCCTCCCGACTAAACGGACAAGAGTTTGAGCAAACTCTGAGTGAGGGACAGGGAAGCCTGGTGTGCTGCACTCCATGGGGTCGCAAAGAGTCTGACACGACTGAACAACTAAGCACAGGCACACATACACACACACACACACACACACACAAACTGTAATGGTAGAGTCTTTGGATAGAATAAAAAATGGCATTCAACTTAGAGAAGGTGGTGTGGGGGTGTGTGGGTGGGGGAGGTGTGTGCATGTGCGTGTGTTCAGGAGTAACATGCCATGCATAGGGAACAAAAACAACTTATTATGAGAAGGACACCAGCAAATAAGCCTGGAGAAGACAGCAGGGGTCGCTCATGAAGAACAGTGCATGCTATGTTAAGGAATGTGCACTTCACCCTATAAATAAAAACTGGGGAACCACAGACAGAATTCAATCAAGGGCATATTATAGCCAAACTTAATTATAAAGTCCAATCATCTGCTAGGTCTGGTCTGGAAGATGAGTTGGAGGAGGTAAACAATGGCTGTAGGAAGAGCAGTTAGGAATCATTGCTGTGATTAGGAGAGAGGTGATAGGAGCCGAAAGTGGGGAAGTGGCTGGGGATGGGACAGGAAGAGAACTCTATGGCAGGTAAAGCCAACCGCATATGGAGAGAGACTGAGTGGGAAGCGAAGAAAGGAAGATGTTCAGCATGGCCCTAAAGTGTTTTACTTAGGGGACTAGTATAATAAATGGTGGGGCCAACGAATCTAGCTAAAGAACACAGGAGGAAGTTTGGTAAGAAAGACGATGACTTCAGCACAGCCGTGTTAGGTTTGATGGGTCTAAGTACCATCCCAGTGCAGGCTTCCAGCAAGTTAATTCAACAGAAGGATCTGAAAGTCAGGTAACAAGTCTGAGATTTAGGAATTATCAGCAGCAAGGTGATAGTGTAAGCCATAAAAATGGGTGCGCTGACTCTGAGAACTATGTAAAATGAAAAGCTGAACTAGCAATGCAACCTTTAAGGAACACTGAAATATAAAGGGCAAGAAGAGAGAAGATTGTCCATCCACAGGAGATCTTGAGGAAGTAAGAAGAACCAGAAGAGTGAGACTGCATGAAAGCCAAAAGAGGGAAGAAATTCAAAAGCCTACATCAAATGCAGCAGAAGTACACCAAAACATAGATCTTAAACATCTCATTGGATATAGTGGTTAAGAGGCCACTGGTCACTTTCAGTTCAGTCGCTCAGTCATGTCCGACCCTTTGTGACCCCATGGATTGCAGCATGCCAGGCTTCCCTGTGCATCACCAACTCCCAGAGTTTACTCAAACTCATGTCCATTGAGTCAATGATGCCATCTAACTCATCCTCTGTCATCCCTTTCTTCTCTTGCCTTCAATCTTTCCCAGCATCAGGGTCTTTTCCAATGAGTCACCTCTTCCCACCAGGTGGCCAAAGTATTGGAGTTTCAGCTTCAGCATCAGTCCTTCCAATGAATATTCAGGACTGATTTCCTTTAGGATGGACTGGTTGGATCTCCTTGCTGTCCAAGGGACTCTCAAGAGTCTNAGTCTTTTTATTTATTGGATTGGGTATTTAGTGGGCTGTTTTATTCTGAAACGTTTATTTTTCAGTTCTGGAAAAAAATATTTCTTAGGTAACGTTCTTCTCTCCATTTCTCTACCTTTCTTCTGAAGCTCCGAGTATTTGGATATAGGACCTTCTATATCTTTATGGATTTTTTTTGTGTGTGTGCTATTTTCTCAACTTAAAAAAATCAACAAGCTTCAGAATTTATTTTCCATCTATGGATTTTTTTCAAGCCATTGTAGTTTTAATTTTTAAGAACCCTTTCATATCCTGTGACTGTTCCTTTTTATAGCATCCTATTCTTGTTTTATGTATGTGATGTCTTCCCTTCTCTCTCCAAGGATTACTCTATTATTTTAAACTTTTTTTTCCTGAACTATGTTTGTTTCTTTTTTTCCCCTCTTATTTCTTTCTACCTCCATGATCTCTGTTTCCATGTTAGAGGTTCTCCTTGGCTGTCTGGTTAGACTTTTTAAAAATTGCAATATATTTGACATGTATCATTGTATAAATTTAAGGTGTATATTTGGTTAGAATTTAGAGTGAAGCAACTAAACTCTAGTTTAGGGAACTCTGTGTGCATTGGCAGAGCTCATCAAGCTAATGAAGTTTCACTCTAGGGGTTGATTTTGCTATATTTCATTGGCATACCTCCAGCTTTCAAAGCTGTGTTATTCCTTTGGGTTGGTCTGTTTCTGTTAAGTAGAATCTTTCAGACTCTTGTCATGATGGTGTAAGCTTGGCTGTGAGCATTTTGGGATCTGACTGTGGGGAAGAGGCATGGGTACCTTAAGTAAAAGACTGTTTATAAATAGAGTTTATTCTTCTGGGTTTCAGTTTGGTGCCTTTGTTCTCACTATGCTTGAGTCCAGCCTCTCTGTGGTTCAACATCTTTAAAGAATAAGCCTCCTTTATTTCTCCAAGGGCAAAAAGGGTATCTTGGAAGCCTACCTCCTTCTTTCAAAGACTCTGAGCCAATCCACCTGTTTCTAGTTACGCTTTATGCCCCTTCTTTCAGAGATGGATGGTGCCTCCA
>SJYA01002284.1:0-138658 GCA_006410615.1 Neotragus moschatus | reverse complement strand
CCTGAACTATGTTTGTTTCTTTTTTTCCCCTCTTATTTCTTTCTACCTCCATGATCTCTGTTTCCATGTTAGAGGTTCTCCTTGGCTGTCTGGTTAGACTTTTTAAAAATTGCAATATATTTGACATGTATCATTGTATAAATTTAAGGTGTATATTTGGTTAGAATTTAGAGTGAAGCAACTAAACTCTAGTTTAGGGAACTCTGTGTGCATTGGCAGAGCTCATCAAGCTAATGAAGTTTCACTCTAGGGGTTGATTTTGCTATATTTCATTGGCATACCTCCAGCTTTCAAAGCTGTGTTATTCCTTTGGGTTGGTCTGTTTCTGTTAAGTAGAATCTTTCAGACTCTTGTCATGATGGTGTAAGCTTGGCTGTGAGCATTTTGGGATCTGACTGTTGGGAGGAGGCATGGGTACCTTAAGTAAAAGACTGTTTATAAATAGAGTTTATTCTTCTGGGTTTCAGTTTGGTGCCTTTGTTCTCACTATGCTTGAGTCCAGCCTCTCTGTGGTTCAACATCTTTAAAGAATAAGCCTCCTTTATTTCTCCAAGGGCAAAAAGGGTATCTTGGAAGCCTACCTCCTTCTTTCAAAGACTCTGAGCCAATCCACCTGTTTCTAGTTACGCTTTATGCCCCTTCTTTCAGAGATGGATGGTGCCTCCAATCCCTTCTATAGTTTTTTCCAACATGCAAAGCTTGCTTCTTGGCTCTCCTTCCCTTCCTACAGACTCAAATTTTAGCTTCCTCAGTTCTGCTGTTATTGGCCCCATATCCACTGGCTTAGACAGTTTCCCAGGTTTGGGGGCTGTTATTTCCTTTCCGGGCTCCTGTGTCCCTAGAGGTTCGTCCCTTTAAAAATTTCCCTGACCTAAATTTTAGATGGGAATCAGAAGACAGCTGAGAAAAAAACCCCACACATTTGTCCAATCTGCTGTGTTTAACCAGAAATCACTTTCACACTAATTCATCACTGTGAAAATAAACTGTCTTCATACTCTCTGCACCTTGGATGACAAACTGGCAGCTTGTGACCAAGCTCCTGTGAGAATCTTTTTAGCTGGCACAAGGCTTACGATACGGAATCTCCGTGGTGGGCCTTGTATGCGCTCTCTCTCTTTTTCGAAAATTCTTTATTCATCCATTTTCGGCTGTGCTGGATCTTTGTTTCTGCACAGCTTTTTGTCTAGTTGTGGCAAGTCGGGGCCTACTCTCTAGCTGTGATACATGGGCTTCTCACTGTGCTGATTTCTCTTGTGGATCACGGGCTTTAGGGCACGTGGGCTCCAGGAGCCGTGACTCGTGGGCTCGGTCGCTGTGGTGCCCAGGCTCTAGAGCACAGGCTCAATGTTGGTGGTGCACGGGCTTAGTTACTCTGTGGCATGTAAGATCTTCCCGGCCCTAGAGTTGAACCCCTATCTCCTACACTGGCAGGCAGATTCTTTACCCCTGAGCCACCAGGGGAGCCCTGCGTACTCTTCTGTTTACCACAGTCTCAGTACTCCCTATTGCCTCACACCAGTCCTGAATTACACACTTATGTTAATTGCCCAACCCCTGGGGGTATTTGCGTTTGTGATGCATGATCTACACACACAGAACACAATGGCATTTTAAAGAATTGCAGCCTAGAAGCTATCACCAGAAACAGGCTTGAAGAGCAGCTATGCCCACTGGCATAGTTTCGCCCCTTTTAGAGGAGAGGTCACTGACAGCTTCTCTTATGAATGGTAAGGTCAGTGGAGAGCTTGCTTCTGTTACTTATTCACATGCCATGAGACACACAGAAAGATGAAGAAGGCTGTTGCTTCTGATCAGACCCCTAAATCTATTTCGGTGAAATGGATTTATTAAATCAGTGGGAAATGTGTTTATTCATTCCTTAAGAGGGTACGGAAAAACCTAAATGAACTTTTTGGTCAGTCAGCTCAGTCACTCAGTCGTGTCTGACTCTTTGCCACCCCATGGACTGTAGCACGCCAGGCCTCCCTGTCCATGAGCTTGCTCCAGTTCATGCCCATTGAGTCGGTGATGCCATCCAACAATCTCATCCTCTGTTGCCCCTGTCTCCTCCTGCCTTCAATCTTTCCCAGCATCAGGGTCTTTTTCAAGGAGTCGGTTCTTCACAAGGGGTGGCCAAAGTATTGGAGTTTCAGTTTCAGCATCAGTCCTTCCAATGAATATTCAGGACTGATATATTAAAATAAGGGCTTCCCAGGTGGGTCAGTGGCAAAGGATCTGCCTGCCAATGCAGGAGATGGAAGAGATGCAAGTTCAATCCCTGGGTTGGGAAGATCCCCTGGAGGAGGAAATGGTAACCCACTCCAGTATTCTTTGAGAATACCAAGGACAAAGAAACGTGACAGGTAGAGTCCATGCTGTCACAAAGAGTCAGACACAACTGAGCAACTGAGCACGCTCACATGAACTACAATCTTAAACTAAGAATTATAAAATGTTGAGAACCAGAAGGGAGGTGGGTCTTGACTTCTTTTTTTGCCATGGAAGAAACAAAGCCCCTTACTGTAGTGGGAAAAGCCACTTCCCCACAGCCTGCGGGGGGCATAGGTGGAGGCCTACCTACACTGTTTGGCTTTCTGTCTGGACACNTCACATGAACTACAATCTTAAACTAAGAATTATAAAATGTTGAGAACCAGAAGGGAGGTGGGTCTTGACTTCTTTTTTTGCCATGGAAGAAACAAAGCCCCTTACTGTAGTGGGAAAAGCCACTTCCCCACAGCCTGCGGGGGGCATAGGTGGAGGCCTACCTACACTGTTTGGCTTTCTGTCTGGACACCTCAAGGAACAGAAGCTGGGAGAGAAGGGGTTTCTGTTTCATTCCAATCCCAAAGAAAGGCAATGCCAAGGAAAGCTCAAACTGCTGCACGATTGCACTCATCTCATATGCTAGCAAAGTAATGCTCAAAATTCTTCAAGCCAGGCTTCAACAGTACGTGAACTGTGAACTTTCAGATGTTCAAGCTGGATTTAGGAAAGGCAGAGGAACGAGAGACCAAATTGCCAACATCCGCTGGATCATCGAAAAAGCAAGAGAGTTCTAGAAAAACATCTACTTCTGCTTTNATCCTTCTCTGCCCAGAAACTAGTTCTACCTACCAAGGTATATTGATCAGGCCTTAAAAAACCTAATTACTTTGTTCTCCAAGGAACATGTCACAAAACTCAGATTTCCTTCAAGATGGCAAATATGACAAACTCGGTGGATATTTCTATGATTGTTGTTTGATCTGGCTGCCTAGACAGAGAACCAACAGGCAATCCTGGCACATGGTTACGTGAAGCTTTCCTTTGGGACCCAATTTTATTAAATCCACTCATCTCCCCACCTGAGAGCTGTCCAATAGCTGTGGCAACCCTCCTACATCAGGGGACACTGATGGAGTACCCTGATGGAGTTCAAACTACCACACAATTGCACTCATCTCACACGCTAGTAAAGTAATGCTCAAAATTCTCCAAGCCAGGCTTCAATAGTATGTGAACCATGAACTTCCAGATGTTCAAGCTGGACTCAGAAAAGGCAGAGGAACCAGAGATCAAATTTCCAACATCTGCTGGATCATCAAAAAAAAAAAAAAGAGAGAGTTTCGGAAAAACATCTACTTCTGCTTTATTGACTATGCTAAAGCCTTTGACTGTGGTTCACAACAAACTGGAAAATTCTTCAAGAGATGGGAATACCAGACCACCTGACCTGCCTCCTGAGAAATCTGTATGCAGGTCAAGAAGCAACAATTAGAACTGGACATGGAACAACAGACTGGTTCCAAATCGGGAAAGGAGTATGTCAAGGCTGTATATTGTCACCCTGCTTATTTAACTTATATGCAGAGTACATCATGCAAAATGTTGGGCTGGATATAGCACAAGCTGGAATCAAGATTGCTGGGAGAAATATCAATAACCTCAGCTATGCAGAGGACACCACCCTATGGCAGAAAGTGAAGAAGAACTAAAGAGCCTTTTGATGAAAGTGAAAGAGGAGAGTGAAAAAGCTGGCTTAAAACTCAACATTCAGAAAACTAAGATCATTGCATGTGTTCCCATCACTTCATGGCAAATAGATGGGGAAACAATGGAAACAGTGAGAGACTTTATGTTTTGGGGCTCCAAAATCACTGCAGATGGTGACTGCTGCCATGAAATTATAATGCTTACTCCTTGGAAGAAAAGCTATGACCAACCTAGACAACATTTTCAAAAGCAGAGACATTACTGACAAAAGTCAGTAATTACTCTGACTGACATTACATTACTGACTTACTGACAAAAGTCCATCTAGTCAAAGCTATGGTTTTTCCAGTAGTCATGTATGGAGGTGAAAGTTGGATTATAAAGAAAGCTGAAAGCTGAAGAGTTGATGTTTTTGAACTGTGGTGTTGGAGAAGACTCTTGAGAGTCCCTTGGACACCAAGGAGATCCAACCAGTCCATCCTAAAGGAAATCAGTCCTGAATATTCTTTGGAAGGACTGATGTTGAAGCTGAAACTCCAATACTTTGGCTGCCTGATGTGAAGAACTGACTCATTGGAAAAGACTCTGATGCTGCGAAAGATTGAAGGCAGGAGGAGAAGGGGACGACAGAGGATGAGATGGTTGGATGGTACCACCTACTCAATTAACATGAGTTTGAGTAAACTCAAGGAGTTGTTGATGGACAGGAAAGCCTAGCCTGCTGCAGTCTGTGGGTTCACAAAGAGTCAGACATGACTGAGGGACGGAACTGAACTGATGGAGCACTTTTAATCATCAGTTTAAAAAATGAAAATGCTTCCAAATCTCAGAGCTGAGGAACTGGATCTGAATAATAATTATGTGTGTGTAATTGAGACACTCTACCTTCAAATCACATCCCTTGTCTTATCACATCCACCCACTCAAGTTCGAGCTACTATCACTGTTCTTCTAGACAGTTGTGGTCATCTCTCAACTCCTCTCTCTGCTGCCACGTGGTACCCTCTAGAGTCTGTTTCTCACGTGGCAGGCCAGAGTGTGCTGCTCACAGTTCCCCAGCACCTTCCCAGAGCATGCTAGAAGAACACCACTTTCTCCGCTTTGTGTGGAGCCTTCGCTCCACCAGTGATCCCAGAGCACCTGCCCAGCCTCCCCTCCCGCCTCTCCAGCCACAGTGCCTTTTTGCTCTGCTGTGAATAGCCCCAACCTCTTTCTTCCTCAGGACCTTTACATGTGCTTTCTGTTCCTCCTGGAACATTCTTCCTCCATTTCTCCATTCAGCCCCTTCCCTTGGTTCATTCAAGTCCTTGCTCAAAACTCACTTTTTCAGAGGGGTCTTTAAAAATAGACACTGCTCCCTACTACAACCCACCTCCCTTCATCCTTCTCCATCTCTGGATCTCATGTGGTTTTTCTTCATAATTCTTACTAGGAAGACCTCATCTTTATAGCTTACTGATTGGTTTTCTTATTTCTTGCCTGGTTTCCTGGCCAAAGTTCCTTCAGAGCAGGCAGTCCCATGTCTGCCCTTTCTGTATGGAATCCATTGGCCCTAGAATAGCACTTGGCACACAAGAGATGCTTCATGGATACGTGTTTTACAAATGCCCAGAAACTAGTTCTTTGAGCGCAGGGAGGCTCAAAGAACCAGAATGGCTCTCGGGTGGGAAGATGAGATTTATGGAGACAGAACATAAGCAGTGAAATGGTTTGTCTGCATGGAGGACGCCAAGTCCAGGGATGCACATTTACAGACACAGACACCAGCGATGAAATGATAGACGGAAACATAGTTACATTTCTTTCCTGAAACTGAAAACTGATTTGGCTCTGTGCTCAGCAGAATCTGCTCCACCTTGGGTGTTCTGGTCCTACAGGGCTAAGTTGTTCTTTGCCAACTGCACAGGCAAACACTTCAGGAGAAATTAGTCTGTGAGAAAGAAGTCTTTTTTCTTTTCTTATTTTGAGTTTGGAATAGAGTTGCTTTACATTGCTGTGTCAGTTTCTGCTATATAACAAAGTGAATCAGCTATATGTGTGTGTATGTGTGTCTATATATAGTTATTTTGTTCAGTCGGTCAGTCATGTCTGACTTTTTGTGGTCCCATGGACTGCAGTACGCCAGACTTCCCTGTCCTTCACTGTTTCCCGGAGTGTACTCACACTCATGTCTGTTGAGTCAATGGTGCCATCCAACCATCTCATCCTTTGTCACCCCCTTGTCTTCCTACTCTCAATCTTTCCCAGCATGAGGGTATATATCCCTTGTTTCTCTGGATCTCCTTCCCATTTAGATCACCACAGAGCACTGAGCAGAGTTAGTTCCCCGTGCTGTACAGCAGTCTCATTAATCATCTGTTTTATACATAGGAGTGTATATATGTCAATCCCAGTCTCCCAATTCGTCCCCAGTCTGGTTTGTGGGTGACCTACCTTGCTTAGTGGAGCCTCCTGAAGGGCTCTAACATTTTGGATTTAAAAACAGGCTTGGTAAGAAATTTGCATAGGTTTTAATCAGATAATTTTGTCCAGTGTGACACTGGCTGGGGTCATTCACTTGTCTGTAGCCAGCTGATATCTAACATGGGCTGGAAAGACTTTGAAGGCTTCACTCACACGCCTGGTTTCTTGATGCTGCTCTTCGTGTGGCTGTCTGGGCTTCCTCACAGCATGGTGGCCTCCAGCTATTTGGAGGGAGCAGCAGTCCAACCACCGCATTCTAACTGTGACTCTGTTACTTACTAGCTTTGGAACCCTGGGCAAATCATTTCAATTCTCTCAGCTTAAACTTCCTCATCTGTGAAATGAGGATGAAAATACATGTCTTGGAACATTGCTGTGGGTGTCCCAGGAAAATAGAATCCCAGAACTTCAGGATCCAGGCATTTGCAAGGACAGAGAGAGAAGAGCTTTTCTTTTCCTTTCCTTTCTACTTATGGAACAGTGATCTTAGACCAGATGTGTGATCTGGTGCTCATGCAAGAAAAATTGCTATTTCAAAGCTCTGATGATTCTTTGTGTTGTTTGGAAGTAGAGCCCAGGGTGGAAGCTCACATAGAGAGCCCTCTGTGGTTGTTGAAGGCAATGTACAGGGGAGTGAGGCAGAGCACCAAGGGACCGGGAAATACCCTGTGTAATAACACAAGAGAACATGTCTGTTTCCTGGCCCTGGAATGCAGAGGAAAGAGAAGATGAGGGAAGGCTCATAAGGGGAGGTTGAGATCCCGGACGCGCGGAGGGTTAGCAAGAGATGCTGTCTGGCCTGATGTGTGATATTCCACTTCAGTCTGCTTTCTGATCAGTGACTGCCTCCAGGAACACAGACCTTCAGGAAAAGCTTTCTGTCGGTGCTGTGTGGAGGCCTAAGGAGAAGGGGCCATGTCCATGCAACACTGGAAAAGGAGAGAGGACAGCGTCTCAGGAGGTGGATGGTGAAGGAGGCTAAGAAATGAGCAGATAACAGGAGTCTGAAGAGCATTTGCCTCCACCTGGGAAATTCTGGAAAAGATAACTAGATTTCTCTAACTTAGTATGGCTAAGTACAAGCTCAGACTATTACACCAGGGGAAGCTGAGCCAGGAAGCTCGTAGAGTTGGGGATATTCTGGTTATGTACATAAAGAACTTGACCCATAGATGACTCCCCTTCATTGGTAACTTCTCTTACACAGCATTCTAGTAACTTGCTAAGGGAAATAATAAAGCTTGGCCTGACAACTGACATTCATACCCAGGTTTAAATCTAAAGTCTTCAGTTTTACACCATTCAACCTTTCCTTCAAGTACTGTATATTTGTGACTAAGTTTTTTTTTTTTTTTTTTCAGAATTCTAGAACTAAATTAAAGACACAGTGGCAGCTTATAGCTAAGTTGAATGGTGACTCACTCTAGGTCATCAGAGGAAAGGCAGGGCATTCTTAGGGCTGGCTGAGGATTGCCCAAGTACACTTTCACTTGAGGTCAAGTCTCCAGTGATTAGCAGGCTCTAAAGTCCTTCTCTGTTCCAGCTATTTAAAAATCTTGTTTATATGCTAATCTTACTCCATCCTTAGCTGACCTTCTATCATCTGTCAGGTAAATAAGTGACCATAATGGGAAAATAACCCAGAAATGTAAATGAAAAAAGACAGAGTGTGAGTGAGCAGAAACCAGCTTAGCAGAAACATAAATTCCTGTTCAGAGCCACCTTGTCTAGTATCTAAGCTCACACCTTTATTTTTTATTTACTCTGGCATGAGAAGATTTTCTTGCATTAGTAATGATACTGTTAATGTTTTATAGGATGTGTTAATAGAAGTCACGGTCACATTGAAATCTTTCCTCATTAGATGGAGAACTCTTAGACTTACTGCCATGTCCCCTAAGTTTAAGCCAGACTGCTTTCTACCCCTACCAAGGACTGGAGAATTCTCTGAGTGTGTTTAACTCCCTTCCCGCTGTTAATATACACTATTCTATGTTCCTAAAGAGATTTCAGAAAAGTCCTCAACCTTCTTGTCTTAACTGACACCTGGATCTCCTCAAAATCTCAACTTCCTCTGCAGTCCCCATTCACAGAGGCTGCTCATCCTTCGATATTCCATGCGGCAACCTCCCAGGGAAATAGTTGCACTTCTCCTGACTCTTGCCTCATATTTCAAGGTTAATCCCTTCGCTTGTGCTCTTGATCCTGCTGCTTCCTGCCTTTCTGGGGCTTCATCACATCATTCATCCCCCTCCGTCTGTCTCTTCCACTTCTCTCTATCAACTTGCTCAAGTAACTTTTGATATCAGAAGCTTCCCTTGAATCCACATCTTCTTGCTCTCAACAACCACTTTTCTTCCTTACTCATGCAGACTCTTTAGGGTGGGCTGGATTTTGTCTCTACTTCTTCGTGTCCCCTTCCCTCCCACCTTTTTTTTTTTTTTTTTTAAAAATCTCTCAACTTCCATCATTTCATTAAAATGATCAAGTTAAAATGATTGAACTATTTCAAATCCTAAAAGATGATGCTGTGAAAGTGCTGCACTCAGTATGCCAGCAAATTTGGAAAACTCAGCAGTGGCCATAGGACTGGAAAATGTCAGTTTTCATCCCAATCCCAAAGAAAAGCAATGCCAAAGAATGCTCAAAGTACTGCACAATTGCATTCATCTCACAGTAAATTAATGCTCAAAACTGTCCAAGCCAGGCTTTAACAGTATGTGAACTGTGAACTTCCAGATGTTCAAGCTGGATTTACAAAAGGCAGAGGAACCAGAGATCAAATTGTCAACATCCATTGGATTATCAAAAAAGCAAGAGAGTTCAAGAAAAACATCTGCTTTATTGATTGTGCTAAAGCCTTTGACTGTGTGGATCACAACAAACTGTGGAAAATTCTTCAAGAGATGGGAATACCAGACCACTCGACCTGCCTCCTGAGAAATCTGTATGGAGGTCAAGAAGCAACAGTTAGAACTGGACATGGAGCAGCAGACTGGTTCCAAATCGGGAAAGGAGTATGTTAAGGCTGTATATGGTCACCCTGCTTATTTAACTTATATGCGAGTACATCATGAGAAACTCTGGGCCGATGAAGCACAAGCTGGAATCAAGATTGGTGGGCGAAATATCAATAACCTCAGCTATGCAGAGGACACCACCCGATGGCAGAAAGTGAAGAAGAACTAAAGAGTCTTTTGATGAAAGTGAAAGAGGAGAGTGAAAAAGCTGGCNAATGCAATTGTGCAGTACTTTGAGCATTCTTTGGCATTGCTTTTCTTTGGGATTGGGATGAAAACTGACATTTTCCAGTCCTATGGCCACTGCTGAGTTTTCCAAATTTGCTGGCATACTGAGTGCAGCACTTTCACAGCATCATCTTTTAGGATTTGAAATAGTTCAATCATTTTAACTTGATCATTTTAATGAAATGATGGAAGTTGAGAGATTTTTAAAAAAAAAAAAAAAAAAGGTGGGAGGGAAGGGGACACGAAGAAGTAGAGACAAAATCCAGCCCACCCTAAAGAGTCTGCATGAGTAAGGAAGAAAAGTGGTTGTTGAGAGCAAGAAGATGTGGATTCAAGGGAAGCTTCTGATATCAAAAGTTACTTGAGCAAGTTGATAGAGAGAAGTGGAAGAGACAGACGGAGGGGGATGAATGATGTGATGAAGCCCCAGAAAGGCAGGAAGCAGCAGGATCAAGAGCACAAGCGAAGGGATTAACCTTGAAATATGAGGCAAGAGTCAGGAGAAGTGCAACTATTTCCCTGGGAGGTTGCCGCATGGAATATCGAAGGATGAGCAGCCTCTGTGAATGGGGACTGCAGAGGAAGTTGAGATTTTGAGGAGATCCAGGTGTCAGTTAAGACAAGAAGGTTGAGGACTTTTCTGAAATCTCTTTAGGAACATAGAATAGTGTATATTAACAGCGGGAAGGGAGTTAAACACACTCAGAGAATTCTCCAGTCCTTGGTAGGGGTAGAAAGCAGTCTGGCTTAAACTTAGGGGACATGGCAGTAAGTCTAAGAGTTCTCCATCTAATGAGGAAAGATTTCAATGTGACCGTGACTTCTATTAACACATCCTATAAAACATTAACAGTATCATTACTAATGCAAGAAAATCTTCTCATGCCAGAGTAAATAAAAAATAAAGGTGTGAGCTTAGATACTAGACAAGGTGGCTCTGAACAGGAATTTATGTTTCTGCTAAGCTGGTTTCTGCTCACTCACACTCTGTCTTTTTTCATTTACATTTCTGGGTTATTTTCCCATTATGGTCACTTATTTACCTGACAGATGATAGAAGGTCAGCTAAGGATGGAGTAAGATTAGCATATAAACAAGATTTTTAAATAGCTGGAACAGAGAAGGACTTTAGAGCCTGCTAATCACTGGAGACTTGACCTCAAGTGAAAGTGTACTTGGGCAATCCTCAGCCAGCCCTAAGAATGCCCTGCCTTTCCTCTGATGACCTAGAGTGAGTCACCATTCAACTTAGCTATAAGCTGCCACTGTGTCTTTAATTTAGTTCTAGAATTCTGAAAAAAAAAAAAAAAAAACTTAGTCACAAATATACAGTACTTGAAGGAAAGGTTGAATGGTGTAAAACTGAAGACTTTAGATTTAAACCTGGGTATGAATGTCAGTTGTCAGGCCAAGCTTTATTATTTCCCTTAGCAAGTTACTAGAATGCTGTGTAAGAGAAGTTACCAATGAAGGGGAGTCATCTATGGGTCAAGTTCTTTATGTACATAACCAGAATATCCCCAACTCTACGAGCTTCCTGGCTCAGCTTCCCCTGGTGTAATAGTCTGAGCTTGTACTTAGCCATACTAAGTTAGAGAAATCTAGTTATCTTTTCCAGAATTTCCCAGGTGGAGGCAAATGCTCTTCAGACTCCTGTTATCTGCTCATTTCTTAGCCTCCTTCACCATCCACCTCCTGAGACGCTGTCCTCTCTCCTTTTCCAGTGTTGCATGGACATGGCCCCTTCTCCTTAGGCCTCCACACAGCACCGACAGAAAGCTTTTCCTGAAGGTCTGTGTTCCTGGAGGCAGTCACTGATCAGAAAGCAGACTGAAGTGGAATATCACACATCAGGCCAGACAGCATCTCTTGCTAACCCTCCGCGCGTCCGGGATCTCAACCTCCCCTTATGAGCCTTCCCTCATCTTCTCTTTCCTCTGCATTCCAGGGCCAGGAAACAGACATGTTCTCTTGTGTTATTACACAGGGTATTTCCCGGTCCCTTGGTGCTCTGCCTCACTCCCCTGTACATTGCCTTCAACAACCACAGAGGGCTCTCTATGTGAGCTTCCACCCTGGGCTCTACTTCCAAACAACACAAAGAATCATCAGAGCTTTGAAATAGCAATTTTTCTTGCATGAGCACCAGATCACACATCTGGTCTAAGATCACTGTTCCATAAGTAGAAAGGAAAGGAAAAGAAAAGCTCTTCTCTCTCTGTCCTTGCAAATGCCTGGATCCTGAAGTTCTGGGATTCTATTTTCCTGGGACACCCACAGCAATGTTCCAAGACATGTATTTTCATCCTCATTTCACAGATGAGGAAGTTTAAGCTGAGAGAATTGAAATGATTTGCCCAGGGTTCCAAAGCTAGTAAGTAACAGAGTCACAGTTAGAATGCGGTGGTTGGACTGCTGCTCCCTCCAAATAGCTGGAGGCCACCATGCTGTGAGGAAGCCCAGACAGCCACACGAAGAGCAGCATCAAGAAACCAGGCGTGTGAGTGAAGCCTTCAAAGTCTTTCCAGCCCATGTTAGATATCAGCTGGCTACAGACAAGTGAATGACCCCAGCCAGTGTCACACTGGACAAAATTATCTGATTAAAACCTATGCAAATTTCTTACCAAGCCTGTTTTTAAATCCAAAATGTTAGAGCCCTTCAGGAGGCTCCACTAAGCAAGGTAGGTCACCCACAAACCAGACTGGGGACGAATTGGGAGACTGGGATTGACATATATACACTCCTATGTATAAAACAGATGATTAATGAGACTGCTGTACAGCACGGGGAACTAACTCTGCTCAGTGCTCTGTGGTGATCTAAATGGGAAGGAGATCCAGAGAAACAAGGGATATATACCCTCATGCTGGGAAAGATTGAGAGTAGGAAGACAAGGGGGTGACAAAGGATGAGATGGTTGGATGGCACCATTGACTCAACAGACATGAGTGTGAGTACACTCCGGGAAACAGTGAAGGACAGGGAAGTCTGGCGTACTGCAGTCCATGGGACCACAAAAAGTCAGACATGACTGACCGACTGAACAAAATAACTATATATAGACACACATACACACACATATAGCTGATTCACTTTGTTATATAGCAGAAACTGACACAGCAATGTAAAGCAACTCTATTCCAAACTCAAAATAAGAAAAGAAAAAAGACTTCTTTCTCACAGACTAATTTCTCCTGAAGTGTTTGCCTGTGCAGTTGGCAAAGAACAACTTAGCCCTGTAGGACCAGAACACCCAAGGTGGAGCAGATTCTGCTGAGCACAGAGCCAAATCAGTTTTCAGTTTCAGGAAAGAAATGTAACTATGTTTCCGTCTATCATTTCATCGCTGGTGTCTGTGTCTGTAAATGTGCATCCCTGGACTTGGCGTCCTCCATGCAGACAAACCATTTCACTGCTTATGTTCTGTCTCCATAAATCTCATCTTCCCACCCGAGAGCCATTCTGGTTCTTTGAGCCTCCCTGCGCTCAAAGAACTAGTTTCTGGGCATTTGTAAAACACGTATCCATGAAGCATCTCTTGTGTGCCAAGTGCTATTCTAGGGCCAATGGATTCCATACAGAAAGGGCAGACATGGGACTGCCTGCTCTGAAGGAACTTTGGCCAGGAAACCAGGCAAGAAATAAGAAAACCAATCAGTAAGCTATAAAGATGAGGTCTTCCTAGTAAGAATTATGAAGAAAAACCACATGAGATCCAGAGATGGAGAAGGATGAAGGGAGGTGGGTTGTAGTAGGGAGCAGTGTCTATTTTTAAAGACCCCTCTGAAAAAGTGAGTTTTGAGCAAGGACTTGAATGAACCAAGGGAAGGGGCTGAATGGAGAAATGGAGGAAGAATGTTCCAGGAGGAACAGAAAGCACATGTAAAGGTCCTGAGGAAGAAAGAGGTTGGGGCTATTCACAGCAGAGCAAAAAGGCACTGTGGCTGGAGAGGCGGGAGGGGAGGCTGGGCAGGTGCTCTGGGATCACTGGTGGAGCGAAGGCTCCACACAAAGCGGAGAAAGTGGTGTTCTTCTAGCATGCTCTGGGAAGGTGCTGGGGAACTGTGAGCAGCACACTCTGGCCTGCCACGTGAGAAACAGACTCTAGAGGGTACCACGTGGCAGCAGAGAGAGGAGTTGAGAGATGACCACAACTGTCTAGAAGAACAGTGATAGTAGCTCGAACTTGAGTGGGTGGATGTGATAAGACAAGGGATGTGATTTGAAGGTAGAGTGTCTCAATTACACACACATAATTATTATTCAGATCCAGTTCCTCAGCTCTGAGATTTGGAAGCATTTTCATTTTTTAAACTGATGATTAAAAGTGCTCCATCAGTTCAGTTCCGTCCCTCAGTCATGTCTGACTCTTTGTGAACCCACAGACTGCAGCAGGCTAGGCTTTCCTGTCCATCAACAACTCCTTGAGTTTACTCAAACTCATGTTAATTGAGTAGGTGGTACCATCCAACCATCTCATCCTCTGTCGTCCCCTTCTCCTCCTGCCTTCAATCTTTCGCAGCATCAGAGTCTTTTCCAATGAGTCAGTTCTTCACATCAGGCAGCCAAAGTATTGGAGTTTCAGCTTCAACATCAGTCCTTCCAAAGAATATTCAGGACTGATTTCCTTTAGGATGGACTGGTTGGATCTCCTTGGTGTCCAAGGGACTCTCAAGAGTCTTCTCCAACACCACAGTTCAAAAACATCAACTCTTCAGCTTTCAGCTTTCTTTATAATCCAACTTTCACCTCCATACATGACTACTGGAAAAACCATAGCTTTGACTAGATGGACTTTTGTCAGTAAGTCAGTAATGTAATGTCAGTCAGAGTAATTACTGACTTTTGTCAGTAATGTCTCTGCTTTTGAAAATGTTGTCTAGGTTGGTCATAGCTTTTCTTCCAAGGAGTAAGCATTATAATTTCATGGCAGCAGTCACCATCTGCAGTGATTTTGGAGCCCCAAAACATAAAGTCTCTCACTGTTTCCATTGTTTCCCCATCTATTTGCCATGAAGTGATGGGAACACATGCAATGATCTTAGTTTTCTGAATGTTGAGTTTTAAGCCAGCTTTTTCACTCTCCTCTTTCACTTTCATCAAAAGGCTCTTTAGTTCTTCTTCACTTTCTGCCATAGGGTGGTGTCCTCTGCATAGCTGAGGTTATTGATATTTCTCCCAGCAATCTTGATTCCAGCTTGTGCTATATCCAGCCCAACATTTTGCATGATGTACTCTGCATATAAGTTAAATAAGCAGGGTGACAATATACAGCCTTGACATACTCCTTTCCCGATTTGGAACCAGTCTGTTGTTCCATGTCCAGTTCTAATTGTTGCTTCTTGACCTGCATACAGATTTCTCAGGAGGCAGGTCAGGTGGTCTGGTATTCCCATCTCTTGAAGAATTTTCCAGTTTGTTGTGAACCACAGTCAAAGGCTTTAGCATAGTCAATAAAGCAGAAGTAGATGTTTTTCCGAAACTCTCTCTTTTTTTTTTTTTTGATGATCCAGCAGATGTTGGAAATTTGATCTCTGGTTCCTCTGCCTTTTCTGAGTCCAGCTTGAACATCTGGAAGTTCATGGTTCACATACTATTGAAGCCTGGCTTGGAGAATTTTGAGCATTACTTTACTAGCGTGTGAGATGAGTGCAATTGTGTGGTAGTTTGAACTCCATCAGGGTACTCCATCAGTGTCCCCTGATGTAGGAGGGTTGCCACAGCTATTGGACAGCTCTCAGGTGGGGAGATGAGTGGATTTAATAAAATTGGGTCCCAAAGGAAAGCTTCACGTAACCATGTGCCAGGATTGCCTGTTGGTTCTCTGTCTAGGCAGCCAGATCAAACAACAATCATAGAAATATCCACCGAGTTTGTCATATTTGCCATCTTGAAGGAAATCTGAGTTTTGTGACATGTTCCTTGGAGAACAAAGTAATTAGGTTTTTTAAGGCCTGATCAATATACCTTGGTAGGTAGAACTAGTTTCTGGGCAGAGAAGGATCAGTTTGCATAAGGAACCCCAGGATCTTCTAAGAAGGAAATAACCTGGACCTCTACATGTTTCCCTTGAGGGTTAAAATTAGGAGGAAAATTGGTAGCTCTCACCATGTTTCATTGGCAGGAGGAGATTCCTAAGTTCCCCAAAACAGGAAGGGCAAAGATGCCACGCTGGGGTCCCTGGCTCATCCCAGGAGCCTGAGGTTCGTGGGGCTTGGCCAGTTCTGGGAGTACAGGGGCTGAGTACAAGTGAGTCCCACACTGCAGTTCTAGGCCTATTGGCTTAGAGAGCTGTGACTTCAGGGTTTCTCAGTGAAATGGTAGTGATAAGAGTCTGCATCTGTGAAGACATCACAGTACTGTAAATGGTTGTTAGCAGTGGCGCCACGCAGCAGCGAGAAAAACAAGCTGCATAGGACCAATCAGACACCACCTCATCATCTCCCAGTGTTTGAAGGAATCTCTGGATCCCTTTGGACTGAATGAGCCCCTGGTCTTCACGGACGGTGGGAGAGGGAGGGGCCTTAAGATGAGTTCCTGCACTTCCTGAATATAAGGACAGATGAGGACCCTAGTGATCAACTAAGGAAATCAAGAGAACCACATATTTGAGAATGGATACATACACGGTATGGTGCGTGGTACACCATATATGTGGTAAGATAACTCCATATAAAGAGAGAATAGACTGCCATACAGCATAAAAATGTGGCACCAGCTACCTTTCCTGGTAAAGAAATGGGTAATTTTATTTATCGCTTTGCTTGTCTTTATATTTCCTACAATGAACATGTATCGCTTTTTTTCCAAAAAAGAAAAAAAAAGTAAATTAAAGAAGAATATTCACACCCCTCACCAGATCTCTCCCCCTGCCAGCAAGTGCCCCTGTGGGTGACCCTGGGAACCCACAACCACAGACAGCTTCTGGCTGCTCTTGTGGCTCCTGTGATGGTCATAGGTGGTGATTCCTAGTGAGTGGCCAGGGCCTGCCAGCCTCACAGCGGGCATCCCGGTCGGCCCGACCTCTGAGTTGAAGTGTTTCCCCTGCCCAGGACAGGACGGTGGCAGGACCCGCCTCCACATCCTGTTGTTGATCAGGACTCCCTCAACGGTTCAGGGGGCCCCATGAGGTGACCATTCAGGGATGTCAGGCGGGGATTCCCACACAAGTTCCCTGGCGCCACATGTACTCTTTAAAGAGAGAGTTTCACTTCAGGTACCAGGCATCACACCCACAGAGCAACAAATAGAGCCTCTCCTGTGAATTTGCATGCCACAGCCTGTCCTCCTGGGGTCGCTTCACTGCCACAGACATTTATATATTACCTTCACGTGGTCAGAGCTCTGAGCTGCAGGCTGAGGGAGACAAAGATGAGAACCCTGACTCTGTGCTTCCAAAGAACCTCCAGCCCAGAGGGAGGCAGGAGACATAGAAGAGCCTCTGACCCAGGAAGAATGTCCTGTGAAAATAGAGACACGCAGGTCAGCACGTGATTGACTTCCTCCCACAGCAGCCGGACCTATTTCTGGTATCAGTCTCAGATGCGTCCCCTCACACCCATTGCCATCACCTCTGCGATGGTTCTGCCCTCTCCAGCTCTCACCAAGACTCGCACACCAGCTGCAGACCATCTTTCAATCCAAATGCACTGTCAGGATTTTTCTAAAGTCCCCTCTCTCCTTTAAAGTATTCAACAGCCTTCTAGGACTTTCTATGACCTTCTGTATGAAGTCTTATCTCTAGCATTTGGTGGCTTTCCTAACATAACCTATCTTTCCTTTTTCTCCCTGCCCTCTAGCCCCTAGCAACCCCCTACAGTCACCTCCCACCCTCTCCCCATCCCAGCCCACACACACACATCCAGAACACTCCAACAAGACCAGACTTAGCAACATTCCTCAAACACAACACAGCCTAGAAGATCCTTTGCCTTGATCTCTGCTTTGTCAAAAGTCTGTTTATTTTTCAAGGTGCAATTTAAACGTCTCCTTTTCTGCAGAGTCTTCTTCAGACCTGAGTCAGAATTAATCCTACCTTGAACCATAATAGTAATTTGCTTATACCTTCTTAATTGCACACATCATATTATGCGTTGCCACTCTCCGCTTAATCTTGAGCTCCCAGAAAACAAACATTACCTGTCATTCCCTTTGTGTGCCCCACAAGACAGGACCTAGCAGACACCAGACACTTGTTTGCTACTTACTGAATCAAGATGAAAATCATTCTTATGCTTTTCAATACAAAAAAAAAAAAATTAAGAAGTGTCATGGTTCAGGCATTGGTTTCACAGATCTCGGATGGTTTTCTTTTTGTTTAGTCACAGAGTCGTTTGGCTAAGTCCTTTGCAACCTCATGGACTGCAGTCTGCCAGGCTCCTCTGTCCATGGGATCTCCCAGGCAAGAATACTGGAGTGGGTCAGGATTTCCTTCTCCAGGGGATCTTCCTGACCCAGGGATCAAAACTGCATCTTCTGCATTGCAGGCAGACTCTTTACCACTGAGCCACCTGGAAAACCCACGTGTACACTTACACGCGCACTACTGATTTCAGAGTTTCCCTAGAGAACCTGCACTAATACAGCAATCAACTCTGGACAGGCTGGAAAACTAAGCAACACTTGGTAGTACAGAAGGCCTGGCCCCAGTGGATACGGCATGTCGATTCAAGTATAATTATTCATACAGGAACCCTTTTTCCAAGCCCTAATATTTCTTCCACGTGGAGGGACAGCCACTAGTGTGACGCTCCTGACCCTCACTCCACCATGCCTCACTCAGCTGGTTGGTGAGTTAAATGGGAAAAACGCCTTCGTCTTCTTCCCATTCCTCTCTGCCTTTTCATGCTCTAAGTCTTACCTGAAAAAAATGTCCAGCTATGCTATGGCAGGGTAGCTAAGTCTGTCCAACTCTGCGCTCAAGTTAGCAGGGTCATTTGATTCTCATTATAAGCTGCATCTTCCAACTTAGCCTCTATCAGTAATAAAGATTTTTTTCTCCATTCTTACTGTTTGTTTCCTGTTAGAACCCTTAGCAGTGAAGAAGCCCTCAGGCAATACTCATATCTTGACTCAGCTTCTGAAGTGTCTACGCAAGGAACAGCCCACCCTAGGCTCTTTGGATATCTCCTAAGGACCCTGGAGTGGCCTTGAGGTTGGGAGTCCAACCCCTCTTGGCACTGAAGAGGATTATTGCACTTGCTTCTAACTGTGGGAAGCTGTGAGAAGCAAATCAGAACATGTATGTGAAACTTTCTGTGAAGTCTTTCCCAGTACTTGAATGCAAGGTGGAATTATTTCTGAAGCTGTTGTCATCCTGTTGATGTAAAATCCCAGGGGCCCACTGTGCCAAGTTCCACTGACTGTTTGCTGGCACCCTGAGCGGCTGTGTTACACATGTTCTACCAACATTTGGACCAGCTGCCATGTGGCTCTGGTGAAGCACTTCCCATAGCATCCTCCACGTCCCACAGACATCAGTGCCCAAAGGCAAGATACGGACGTGCACATTTCCCCTCCCCCTCCGTAGGGTGACCAGTTTCTCAGGCTCCTGAAGCAGGACGCGCCTGCTCAGGGCCTTGTGGCGCTTACAAGAACTCTGCATATCTTCTTGCAGCCAGTTCCCTCTCCCCTAGGGTAGCCCTGTCCCAGGGCTGGGACAGGTTTGCATGACAGAAGCTGGGTTCACTTCATCACTTCACTCCTTAGAAACCCAGTATCCTGTTACCAGACCAAGATGGCAGTGCTTGGCCCCAGCTTCCACAGGACAAGGAACCTTCTGGGAGACTCCTGAGTCCCTGACTGGATCACTGGGCCAATTTTCCAGAGATGCCCAGACATGTCTGAAATCCAGGGGTGGATGCGGTACACCCTTTATAATAATTCGTGACTGATATGACCAGGCCTCAGGTCTCCCTACGGCAGTTATACAGGTGCCCTTGAAAGCACCCTCCTAATCTCACCCCTATTTCCTGGCCAAGCCCCTTTCAAACCCAGCCTCTGGGTTCCCCTCCAATCCTTGCTTCTCTCTCTCCCCAACGCCCCTCCCTCTTTCTCTCTTCCACTCCCCTCCTTCCTCTCTCCATGTCTCCTTCACTTGTCCAAGTAGAAGGGGTGAGATAAGAAGGGTGAGACGTGGTGAAGGCACAAACAAGAATCAGCCTGGGGATATTTTCCCTCCGCTGCTCAAGATCATGTATTCTATATTTTGCCAGCCCTCAGAGAGAGAGAGAGTTGGGAGTTTTTACCCTGTGCTGTGTATGCTCACCTCCCTTGGGAAGCAGGCAACATTCCAGCACAGGGCGATCCCACACCCATGCTAAGTTCAGCAGCATTAACTCCCAGGAAGTCTGGGATTTCTGTGGACAGGGCCAGAAGGGTGCAGAGCGTGTGACATGGATGGTGCACCTGCCCCTTTAAACGGTCAGAGAGAACGCCGCTTCCTGGAGGGTAACAGCAATACCACCTGGAGCAGCTGGCTCCGCTTGGTGGAACATTCTTCCACACTAAGTCTCATCCTGTCTGCCAGCCCCAAGCCAGCTGGTTTCCTTCTCTGCAGGTCATTCTCTAGGGAGGGTTGGGGGACAGGGAGATTGGGCAGGAGAGGGGTGTTTAGAGCATGAAAAGGTTCAGGAAGGGTTTGCTCTCTTCCAAAAAAGGACTGAGCCAGGAGAGCCAAGGGATTCCCCTTTGCAACCCAGTGGTGTTGAGGACAGAGGCAAGGGATGCTATAAATTTAGCACTGATTGTCCCACATCTGGACTGTAAGAGGCCTCTGACACCTTAACCTCACCCCCTGCTGCCACACATGTGGCAAACGCTCTGATTGCAAACTCCTAGGGAACACAGTCGGGGAGCAACTCATTCTGTGTGGGAGTGCAGGGAATGAAACCAAGACACATATCTGGGAGACGCTGTCAAAGGATGATAAGAAGGCACCCAAGAACCTCCAAAGCGCCCTTAAGATGAGGGGCCTGTGCTAGTGTGAGGCTGGGAGTTACATTTGTCCCCTAAATCCTTCCCAGCTGTCTTTCCCACTTTGGCAAAAACAAAATATCAAGGAATAGAGAGGAGTATTGGTCCATAAACTTGACTGTACAGGAAATGTCATATGGATTTATGTACTTTGAATTTGACTCAGAGTCCTTTACCCTCCAGTCTAGTGGGAAACTCAACCCAGTCACTCCTCATTCCCATATCTTAAGGCTATGCAAAGACCCCAGGGATGTTTATGAGCTCTAAATATTGGTGAGGCGCCTCCAGCGCACACTAGTGACTGCGCTGTACCTCCACTTGACCCCTTGAAATCTAACCTCCCTGTGACTTTCCTGCAGCTTTAGATGGGGACTGTGGGGTACTGCAAGCCCATTCCCCCAGGAGCTAGGGTCTTGCCCAACTAGGAGTGCCATCCCCTTCAAAATCTTGCCAACCTCCCATCAGGAAAAGAAGTAGGGGTTCTCTCTCTTTGAGAGGCTCTCTGACTCCTCTATCCCTCCCTTAACAGAAAAAAGGAATCTCTTTGCCCTTGAAGGTCCTAGTCTTCCCAGCTCCTCCCTCCAAGAAAACCTGGATAGAATCTGTGTGAGTTGAAGGCAGGCATCTCAAGCTGCTAG
Source organism: Neotragus moschatus (assembly GCA_006410615.1). Classification (NCBI taxonomy): domain Eukaryota; kingdom Metazoa; phylum Chordata; class Mammalia; order Artiodactyla; family Bovidae; genus Neotragus; species Neotragus moschatus. The sequence continues at coordinate 117,354 of SJYA01002284.1, read as the reverse complement.
CTGGCAGGACAAATAATATAAGTTGAATGTTGGACAAGACAGTTGAGGGTCCAGCTTCTGGGGAGCCTGCATTCTATTTTATGTTGAAGACATAGAAACAGGCTTGAGGAGGGCAAGTAACCATGTGCAGAGCAGGGGTAAAAAGGATCATTGCAGGCAATGCCAGAGACCAGGAAGAAAATATACCAAGGGGATAGGAGAAAGAGTAAGAGTACTCTGGAGACTGAGAAGTCAGGGAAGTTTCTCCGTGAATGTGTCCTCCTGTGGGCTGAGGCCTGAAAGACAAGCAGTGCAGCACATGGAGAGTGATGGAGGAGCCTGCCAGGTGGGAAAACACCAAACACAAGACCCCAAGTTGGGTACACATTTGACTCTTAGGAATAACAAAAAGCCAGTGGGACAGTTGAGCTGACTTCAGAGCTGGGGTTAGGGACTCAAATTCAGGGGAAGCAGGACTGTCAAGAGGAAATGCTTTGCAAAGGAGATAAGTGAATCCTGGAACAACGTAGCAGGGTGGAGTCTAAGGAGGGAGGTGGTGATGAAGGAGCCTCCAAACATGAAGAAGCTTGACCACGGACTCTAGAAGCACTGATGATTGACCTGGAGCATTAAGCTTCCCTTTTCTGGGTTATAATTTTCTTGTGGCAGCATCAGGTCCTTGGGAAAATTCTATCAAATAGCTATAGCTTTCAATGAGCTGTTTTGGAGCAATCAAGTCCGGGCTGTGTTCTTTTTGGGGGACTAGATCACAGGGAGCACTATAGATGTGGTTACAACAAGCCCAAGGTAATGAGGGGGCAAACTGAAGTCAAACAGAGCTGGGAGAAGCCTGGATGACTTGAGGGATGTGTGGGGAACTCCTTGATGATTTTCAGAAATACTAAGGGAAGGGACAGAATTACTGAAACATGCAGGGTTGGGGACTCAGACCGTGACAGCTGATATTACCAGTGGTGATGGCTGATGGCCAGAAAATTTCTTAAAAGAGAAGTAGAACTGAATGGATGGATGAAGTTTAGATCATACTTAGAAGAATTGATTTGGATCTCCAAAACAAAATGCAAAGCCTCCTCTCAAGAACTTCCTTGGTTACAGTATCTCAAAGCTGCTACAATTAAGTTTCTGGAAGCACTGACCAGAACAGCAGGGTGTCGCCTCTTCCACTTGGCTATATTGCCCCACCTTAGATATCATCAGTTGGAGAAGGAAATGGCAACCCACTCCAGTGTTCTTGCCTGGAGAATCCCAGGGACAGGGGAGCCTGNTCTCAAAGCTGCTACAATTAAGTTTCTGGAAGCACTGACCAGAACAGCAGGGTGTCGCCTCTTCCACTTGGCTATATTGCCCCACCTTAGATATCATCAGTTGGAGAAGGAAATGGCAACCCACTCCAGTGTTCTTGCCTGGAGAATCCCAGGGACAGGGGAGCCTGGTGGGCTGCCCCATCTATGGGGTCGCATAGAGTCAGACACGACTGAAACGACTTAGCAGCAGCAACAGCAGGCATCACCAGAAGGAGGGGCCTCATGTGGCCAAGCTTGCTTAGAGGACCTAACGAATCTCCCCGATACAATGCCAAGAGTGAGATGGGAGAGCCGGGTGAGAGTACTCGGCTCACATAAAGGCCAGGAAAGGCCTGGCATAAGTAGGGGGATGGGCAGGAAGACTTTCCAATAAGCCTGGTGCTGCTGCTACTGCTTAGTAACTCAACTGTGTCCAACTCTTTGTGACCCCATGGATTGTAGCCCACCAGGCTCCTCTGTCCACGGGCATTCTCCAGGCAAGAATACTAGAGTGGGTAGTCATGCCCTCCTCCTGGGGATCTTTCCAACTCAGGGATCAAACCCAGGTCTCCCGCATTGCAGGCAGATTCTTTACCATCTGAGCCACCAGGGAAGCCTTCCAATAAGTCTATTGTAACTTGATTAATTCATTCAATAGAATTGGGAGACATCAGCAATTTCTGTCCTCATGGGGCTTATATTCTAGCTGGTGGAAACATAACAAATAATAAAAGCGTAATAAATACATCAGTCATATGGTATGGTGGAGAGAGAGAAATGCTTTAGAAAGGAAATGTGGAAGAAGGGAAGAGAGATCGGGAGTACTGGGAAGAGGGCTTGTGGTGCTTTTAATACTGTGGCCCAAATGCAGTGACATTAAGTGGAAAAAGAAAGAGGAGAGGGAGGAGAAACTTTCAAGCAGAGGGAAGAGCCAGTGCAAAGGACCCAACATGGAGTGTGGCTGATGCCTTGCAAGAACAGCCAAGCGTGGCTGGGCCATCGAGAGGGAGCACAGAGTAAAGGGATGACCAGGGCCTGTCTTGTGGGGCCTTATAAGCCGCTGTTAGAACTTGGGACCCATCAGCTGCAACAGGAACCACAATAAGCTCCACAACAGCAGGGGCTACACATTTTCATCCCTGCCTCCCCAACACCTGGCACATTACCTGCATCCACCAAATACTTGTTGAATGAATCACTGCCTGTAAAACGAGCCCTTTATGATGTCCAGGTGCGCGGGCCAATGCTGAGTCATCAGCACGGCCCCCACTTCCTCTCTCCCACACCTCCACGCCCTCTCCAGGCCTGCAAGCACCCCGATGCAATATCAGGCAATATCACCACCACCCAAAGATGCGGCCTCACCCACCCTAAAAGAGGACATCCTGCGTCTTCAGAGACCACATTATCTGAAATTCTTAGAGGAAAGGGCTGGAAATGTAGGTCACTCTGAGCAAATGAAACAAATCAGCCCCTAGTCAGCCTTCCCTCCAGGCCCTGCATCCCTGACCGTGCCTTTTATGGCATCTACGCAGTCTGCCCCCTCCCCCTTCCTGCCCCCTCTCCCCGCCTCGCCCCAGAGTCCATTCACTGAGCATGAAGATTTCCTCAGGAAGGAATTCCTGTGCAGAGTCAGTTAGAACACAAGGCCCACTAATCAGCAAGGGAGGTGGGTGAACTCATTTTCTTTTCTGAGACGACGGTACCAGTCGGCATATCAGATTGTTTCCCAGAGCCTGAGGTGTCAGTCAACAACTGAACACAAAAAGGGGGTGATCACAGCCCCTCCCCGGCCCCCTCTACCGCACTACCTGAAATTCAGGGCCCCAAGGTCCTGTGAGAGACCAAGGGACGTCTCAGGCCAGCAGGCTCCTGTAGGACCTCTCCTCCAGAAAAGAGGAGAGTGACCCCCCCTGGGCCTCTACCCCTGGGAACTAGGTATAACTGAGCTGGGAAGCTTCTCATGAAACTCTGCAAATGCTTTGCAAATGATAAGGGCCTACCAGCATTGTCCTTTGACTTTCAGAGCTGTGGTAATCTCCCTCCCCAGATGAACTCAAAGACTCCTCATGCTTTCCCTCAGTCCCTTCCTCCTTCTTAGGCACCTGCCAGCCTCAGGGGACTACGAAGGCCAGCACCTGCCAGCCCTGCAGGAAACCTCACCGCACCTGTGAACCCAGGATCAGGGAACAGGCAATGTGAACGAATCTAAAGATGCTCTATTAACAGAAAGGTAATCTCTTCAGATAGATGTTACTGAGAGGTCAAGGGGGTTACTATGCTTCTTAAAATATGGATCTATTTGGTTCAAACCCCCATTTTATATCCTAGGGGGAAAAATCTACTGCCTGCCTTGAGATTTCTGCAAATTGCAAGGGAATCTATATCCTTTTCTCACCTCTGGCTCCAATTTCCTGCCCTTACTGAATTTTCATTTTCTGCTCTCCATAATTCTGCACCTTTTCCTCCCTACCCTGTCCTCCCACCCAAAAGCAATTATTTTTACAAGCATCAGACGTTAGCTGAATGTTTATTGACGGTTTTTAGGTCATGAGGAATGGGTTACATTTTCTCACCACACAGCAAACGACCTAACATCTGATACCAGCTGTCCCATTTCTTGAACATCCTCTAGGGATTTCTCACAGGCCATGCCTGAATGTGAATCGCCTTGGCTCCCTCTTTCCCTCGCTCCCCCAGGGATTCCCCTATTCCTGGCTCAGAGCACTGGAGTTCCCTCCCCTCCTTCGCATCCAAAGCCAGTCTAGGTGTGCCATGGAAGCAAAACCACTGGACTCTTCTAGCAGGGCCAGCTTCAGAAGACACTTGCTTTAAATGGTGCTTTTGCTCTGTTTGCCAATGAAATTGTAATTCACAAGGAAGCAAAAGAAATTTCTTCCATTTCATTCTGCAAGCTCACTCAGCTCACTCCATTATTTCTAGCATTTGCGGCCTGCTATTTTTTGGGCTGAGAGCTTCCAGTTCCATTCATTGCTAAAGAAATAGACTTGCTTACCTTGGATCTTGCACCCCACCCCCTCCTTAGTTCCACCCCTTTCCCCACCCTAAACAGCATCAGCACTCTGTAAATTGTGTAAATAACGTTTTGACTTTACCAGTCGCCTTTGCCACCAAGTGGTCTAAATCAAAAGACTTAACCTGGGGTCTAGGAACCCCTTAGGAAGCTAAGCAGAAGTTCAGAACATCCACGAATCCCTAAAACTATATGCAACTCCACCTTTTTCTGAAGAGAGGGTTTATAACTTTAATAAGATATTCCCCCCAAAGGTTTTAGCCATTTATCGGGTAGCTAGAGAGCAGAGCTCTGTAGCAACAATGCAGCCTCAGATGATAAGGTAGCCTTAAACCAGGTCACTATTTAATTGGCAGTTTGNAAACAGCATCAGCACTCTGTAAATTGTGTAAATAACGTTTTGACTTTACCAGTCGCCTTTGCCACCAAGTGGTCTAAATCAAAAGACTTAACCTGGGGTCTAGGAACCCCTTAGGAAGCTAAGCAGAAGTTCAGAACATCCACGAATCCCTAAAACTATATGCAACTCCACCTTTTTCTGAAGAGAGGGTTTATAACTTTAATAAGATATTCCCCCCAAAGGTTTTAGCCATTTATCGGGTAGCTAGAGAGCAGAGCTCTGTAGCAACAATGCAGCCTCAGATGATAAGGTAGCCTTAAACCAGGTCACTATTTAATTGGCAGTTTGGGAAAGAGACTAAATCATTATTTTTTTTTTTAAAGTAACTTTTGCTATGAGGGTTGTAAAAAAAAAAAATCAACAGGAGTTAAGAGCAGGGAAAATGAAAATACAAATTCTTATTTTTTACAGAGAATTTTTGTAAATGTGATTCAATAAACTAGTGCCTAACAGCTAATGCCTTTTCAGAGACATCGATAAAGTGATTCTGAAATGCAGACACTTATTCCTGCATTTCACATTCTGAAGAGTCTGGTTTTATAATCTTAAAATATTAACCATAAAAACAAAGATGAATCAGATACATAGATTTATTGTATTCACTGGAGAACAACTTAGCGCAGATAAAACAAGTGCAACAAATGAACCCAAAGTTAAGGATGGATGGAAGCCTAGAGCCAATTAAAGCAAAATGGGAAAGAAATTTAAGTCTGAAAATTGAAGATAAGGGTTGGCAATTATCCTACCATCTAACCAAACATACAACTGCCACGGTTCTGGATGACTTGATGTATTTTTAATTATCCTATCAAGTGTTTGACTCTAGTTAGAAAAAAATGAAATTGACTGGAAAAAAAAAAAGAAAAGAAAAGAAAGAAATCTTCATATCTTTTCCCCCATAGCTCAGAAAGAGAAACATCATGTCTGTCCACATAGTGTCTCTACATGTAGACAGAGCTGTGCAGTGCCATTAAAATTATATCATAAATTACAGAGAAAGAATGCTCACCATCTCCTGATCTGTGTTTACCTCATATTAATTCTCAATTGGATGTGGAAATGTTTAGTTTTGCCTCATTTACATTGTTAATAGTCTTACACTAGATTACGAGGAAACAGATGAGAAAGAAGATCTTTAGAATGCGGCAAATGGCTTAAAAGTCTTAGCTGAACTTGCCCTGTGGAAGACAATATTAAGCTCCAGGCAAGAGGGGCCCTGGCTGGACTTAAGTGTTAGAAGGGCTTCACTATCTCACAGTTCTTCCCAGGTAGCGCTAGTGATAAAGAACCTGCCTGCCAATGCAGGAGACGTAAGAGACATGGATTCGATTTCTGGGTCGGGAAGGTCCCCTTGAGGAGGGCACGACAACCCACTCCAGTATCCATGCCTGGGAAATCCTATGGACGCAGAAGCCTGGTGGGCTATGGTCCACAGGGTCACAAAGAGTTGGACCCACTGAAGCGACTTAGCATGTGTGCACATATCTCACAGCAGACGTAAACACACACACACAGATGGTCATGTGAACAGCTCTGTCACTTGGCATCTGGTGCTCAGAGGTGGTGCAGAGCGACCCACAATCCCAAAGATCACTCTTGCTTCCAGCACCCTTCATGGCCCTAGAGAATACTTCACGTCTCCCACCCATGTCCTCCAAACAGAAGGCGGCTGGGTCTGGATGCCACGAATGTCTGTGGGTTTTGTCCTGTAGATATTGAACCACAGGGAGGACTCAAGCAACAGAAGCACTGAAGTATAAGAGAAGAGACAAATTAGCTTGTCAAACTCTGCCTCTTGGCATAAATGCGATACTTCTTGCATACCAACTAATTGGTTCCTAGTAAGTGCCAGGTGTCTGCTTTCTTCCGTCTCTTTGTCTTCTAATTTAAGGTTCCAGCAGTAATCACAAATGATCACAGTATTTGCAACAGATGCAGGTAGCAGCTGAGGAACATTATGCAATATTAAACAAACCATATCACCCTTAAATTTGTGTATATGGTTGAAGCATGGTATCAGCATTTTTACTGGTAACCAGAAGAATGCTGAATGCTAAACTGTAAATGGTTTTGTTTTAATACCAACACTTTAAAATATTTAACTAAAGTTCAAGAAAAATCATATTACATTTCAGGTTTATTTAAAATACAGTCAATACTTTTTCAAGGAAGATTGAGTAGAGATATTTAGACATAGCTATTTCTTCCACTAAAAATCCTGGACATTATACATAAAAATAAAGACAAGATGTCTCTGAAACAAAGAGAAGAAGGCAGACTGACAAGAGACTTCAGAACCCAAGGAATGGCAGAGTGATGAGTTCCTGGGTTTTCTTTTTGCCTCGTGCATCCCAGACTTAAAGCTGAACAACCCAGCAGCCCAGAAATACTAACAGACAGATAAAACAAGCCCCAACGAAAGGCTTCTCTCTCTAGACAAAGAAATAGGACAAGGGCAGCCTAGCAGACAGAAACAACTATATACTATGCTTTTTAGACTGTATCAACTCTACTCCAGCCAATCCCCATAGGAAACATCTGTGGCCCCATTCCCACCCATGCCAGCAAATTTCAAGTGGGAGCCTAGACATCCTTGTGTGCATAAGACTGTAACTAGGTGTTTCAACACTCTCAGTGGTATCAGGGAAGGTCATGTAGGGTGCCCAGACTTTCATCCTCACCACCAGTAATGAGCTCCCCCCAGGCCACGGTTCAGTGGAGAACACACTGACAGCTCGAACTTGCACCCCATGCAGTGATAACGAAGAGCCCCTGTCCCTCAATCCCCTCTCCAGGTCTGTCAGAGGCAGCCTACTGGAGAGTCAGGACTTCCACCAGTGGCCAGTGGTAGCAAGGTCACTCTAACTGCAGAGTCAGTGGAGACCACATGGGGAGCTGGAATCTCACCTCCACCCCGAGCAACTCCCTTGGGGTCAGCTGTCAAGAAAGAACAAGTGGATAACTTGGATGTCTACTTCTATTTTGCAGTGATGGAGCAATATCTCCCCTTCTCCTGACAGAGAGGTACAAAAAAACTAATGTGTGTGTGTGTGCTCACTCAATTGTGTCCCACTCTTTGTGACCCCATCGACTGTGGCCCACCAGTCTCCTCTCTGCCCATGGGATTGTCCAGGTAAGAATACTGGAGTGGGTTGCCATTTCTTCCTCCATGGCACCTTCCCATCTCAGGGACTGAACTCGCCTCTGCTGCATTGGCAGGTGGATTCTTTACCACTGTGCCACCTGAGAAATCCACAACAAAATAAATCAATAAAAAAAATTTCAATTAAAAATCACTTTTCATAAAAACAATCAGAAAAATCTCAAACTGAATGGGAAAAGACAATTGATAGATGCAACATTGAGATAAAAAAGATGTCAGAATAATCTAACAAAGATTTTAAAGCAGCCATGTTAAAAGTGCTTCAATGAACAATTAAGAACATGCATGAAACAAAGAAAAACACATAGTCTCAGCAAAGAAGTAGAAAGTGCCAACAAAGAAATAAAAGATATAAAGGAGAACCAAATGAAAACTGTAGAACTAAAAAACAATAACCAAAATAAATGCTCAGTGGATGGCTTCAACAGTGAGCTGAAAGACAGAACAACAGGCATGGCTCAATCTAAACAACAGGGAAAATAGATTGGAAAGAAAATTAATGGTGGACTTCCCTTGGCAGAAGAATCCACCTGCCAGTGTAGGGCACATGGGTTTGATCCCTGGTCTGGGAAGATTCCACAAGCCTTGGAGCAACTAAGCCCATGCTCCACAACTATAGAAGCCCTGGAGCATGAGAAGTCACAGCAATGGAGCCTGTGTACCACGAGGAAAAGTAGCCCCTGCTCACCGCAACTAGAGAAAGCCGACAAGGAGCCACCAAAAGTAAAAAACAAAGGAAAAATAAATTAATTTAAAAATTTTAATTATACAAATTTTAATTAAAAAANTCAACAGTGAGCTGAAAGACAGAACAACAGGCATGGCTCAATCTAAACAACAGGGAAAATAGATTGGAAAGAAAATTAATGGTGGACTTCCCTTGGCAGAAGAATCCACCTGCCAGTGTAGGGCACATGGGTTTGATCCCTGGTCTGGGAAGATTCCACAAGCCTTGGAGCAACTAAGCCCATGCTCCACAACTATAGAAGCCCTGGAGCATGAGAAGTCACAGCAATGGAGCCTGTGTACCACGAGGAAAAGTAGCCCCTGCTCACCGCAACTAGAGAAAGCCGACAAGGAGCCACCAAAAGTAAAAAACAAAGGAAAAATAAATTAATTTAAAAATTTTAATTATACAAATTTTATTAAAAAAATTAATGGACTCAGAGACTTGTGGAACCATAACAAGAGTTCTAATATTCAGATCAAGGCAGTTGTAAAGGAGAGAGAAGGTGGAGCTGAAGAAATACTCAAAGAAATAATGGCTGAAAACCTCCCAAATTTGACAAGAGATATACATAGATTAAAGAAGTTTAGCAAACCCCACAGTACTCTTGCCTGGAAAATCCCATGGATGGAGGAGCCTGGTAGGCTCCAGTTCATGGGGTTGCTAAGAGTCAGGCACAACTGAGCGACTTCACTTTCCCTTTTCACTTTCATGCACTGGAGAAGGAAATAGCAACCCACTCCAGTTTTCTTGCCTGGAGAATCCCAGGGACAGGGGAGCTTGGTGGGCTGCCATCTGTGGGGTCGCACAGAGTTGGACACGACTGAAGTGACGTAGCAGCAGCAGCAGCAACAAACACCAAACAGGTTATACACAAAGAAATCCATGCCTATATGTGTCATAATTAAACTTCTGAAAATCAAGACAAAGAAAAAAAGACTTGAAAAAGTCAGAGAATGACACCTTGCCTATAGGGAAAAAACAATTTGAATGATAGTGGATTTCTCATTAGAAACCAGAGACGTCTAAAGAATTTTTTCTCAAGTAAAAATATTTTACAATATTTTTCAAGTGCTGAAAGAAAAGAGTTGTAAACCCAGAATCCTACCTAGCAAAAATCTTATCTAGGAATAATGGAGAAATTAAGATATTCTCAAATGAAGGAAAACTAAGATGATTTGTCACCAGAAGACCTACCCTGAGAGACTAGCTAGAGGAAGTTTTCTAAAGAAAAGAGGGGAAAAGAATGTAAGCAAAAATATAGGTACATACAATAGGCTTTCTCTTCTTGAGTTTCTAAATTATTTTTGATGGTTGAAGCAAAAATAACAACACTGTCTGATATGATTCTAAGTATATGTAGAGGGAAATTTAAAACTAATATAATAAATGGGGAAGTAATGGGATATAAAGGAGATTAAACTTCCGTTATTTCACTTGAGCTGGTAAATTCATAATACCAATAGACTGATAAGCTATAGATATATATATATACACACACACACTTACATATAAATAAAACTTTTATTATATAATGTAATTCCCAGAACTATTTAAATAGCTATACAAAGAGATACACTCAAAAATACTATAAACCAAATGTAATTCTAAAGAATTTAAGTAACCTACAGGAAGACAAGAAAAATAAAACAGAAATGAAAAAAAATGAGAAGAATAAGAGAAAAAGGAAATGGCACATTTCAACTTCATCGATAATTATATTAAATGTGAAAGTGAAAGTCGTTCAGCTGTGTTCGACTCTTTGTGACCCCATGGACTATATTCCAGTTCATGGAATTCTCCAGGCCAGAATACCGGAGAGGGTAGCCTTCCCCTTCTCCAGGGGATCTTCCTAACCCAGGGATTGAACCCAGGTCTCCCACACTGCAGGCAATTCTTTACCAGCTAAGCCACAAGGAAGCCGATATTAAATGTACATGATCAAAATACATCAATTAAAAGGCAGTATCAGGAGAGTGGATTAAAATACATGACCCAACGACATACTGTCTATAAGAAATTCACTTTAAACATGAAAGTAAGTAAGTGAAGTCGCTCAGTCTTGTCTGACTCTTTGCAATCCCATGGACTGTAGCCTACCAGGCTCCTCTGTCCATGGGATTTTCCAGGCAAGAGTACTGGAGTGGATTGCCATTTCCTTCTCCAGTGGATCTTCCCAACCCAGGAATTGAACCTGGGTCTCCTGCATTGTAGACAGATGCTTTACTATCTGAGCCACCAGGGAAGTATAAGCAGGATAAAAGTAAAAGGGTAGAAAGAAATATATAATGCAAACATTAATAAAAGGGAAGCAGGAATGACTATATTAATATTAGATAAAGTAGATTTCAAAACAAGAAAATTACCAGACCCAGAGGGAGATGTTCTATAACAGGGGAAGAGTCAATCCACCAAGAAGACATAGTAATTCTAAATGTGTATTCAGCAAACAATGGGGCTGCAAAATATGTGAAGACAAAACAGACAGAACTGAAAGAAGAAATAGACAAATCTACAATTATAGTTGGAGACTTCACACTGCTCTCAATGATTCTTAGAATAACCAGATGTAAAGTCACCAAAGATACAGAGGAATCCATCATCAACCAACAGTAATAATCAACATTTATAGGATATTCCACTTAACAGAATACATGTTCCTTTCAATTGCCCACAAAACATATACCAAGAAACACCATAGCCTGGGCCATAAGACATATCTCAACAAATGTAAAATAATTTAAATTATGCAGTGTATGTTTTGGGAACTCAAACTGAAAATCAATAACAGAACGATAACAGGAATATCTCCAAACTCTTGGACACTTAAACAACACACTTCTAAATAATTCATGGTTAAAGAAGTCTAAAGGAATTTTTGTTAACTTATCAGAATGGAAGAAAATAAAAATATAACATATCAAAATTTGTGAAACATGGATAAATCAGGATTGAAAGGTAAATTTATAACACTGAATGCATATGTTAGAAATGAGAAGTCCCAAATAAATAATCCAAGCTCCCAAATAATCAAGAACTTAGAAAATGAAAAGAAAACCCAAAGTAAAAGGAAAGAAATAATAATGATAGCAAGCAGAAATCAATGAAACTGATAACATAGAAAAAATCAATGAAACAAAAAATCGAATCTTTGAAAAGACAAATTTGGCAATACTCTACCAAGACCAACAAAAAGGGGAAGAGAGAGAGAAAGAAGGACAGGGAGGACACGAATTACCAATATCAGGAATGAAACAGTGGGTATTGCTATAAACTCTGCAGATCTTAAAAGGAATACAAGTGAATACTACAAACAACCCTACAGACCTACATTTGACAAATGGGTAATGAAAAATAAAAACAAAAACTTGAAAAATTTTGAAGTTCTCTTTGAAAATTTTTGAAATTTCACTTGCAAAATAAAAACTACCACAATTCATTCAATATTAAATCATTTAAATAACCACGTAACTATTAAGGAAGTTGGATTTTTAACTTAAAAACTCCCAAAAGAGAAATCTCTAAGACCATATGGTTTCACTGGGGAATTCTATCAAATATTTAATTAATAATTAACACCAATTCTACACAATCTATGCATTTGGTCCCATCACTTCATGGGAAATAGATGGAGAAACAGTGGAAACAGTGTCAGACTTTATTTTTTAGGGCTCCAAAATCACTGCAGATGGTGATTGCAACCATAAAATTAAAAGATACTTACTCTTTGGAAGGAAAGTTATGACCAACCTAGATAGCATATTAAAAAGCAGAGACATTACTTTGCCAACAAAGGTCCAACTAGTCAAGGCTATGGTTTTTCCAGTGGTCATGTATGGATGTGAGAGTTGGACTGTGAAGAAAGCTGAGCACCAAAGATTTGATGCTTTTGAGCTGTGGTGTTAGAGAAGACTCTTGAGAGTCCCTTGAACTGCAAGGAGATCTAATCAGAATCCTTGGAAGAAAAGTTATGATCAACCTAGATAGCATATTCAAAAGCAGAGATATTACTTTGCCGACTAAGGTCCGTCTAGTCAAGGCTGTGGTTTTTCCAGTAGTCATGTATGGATGTGAGAGTTGGACTGTGAAGAAGGCTGAGCGCCAAAGATTTGATGCTTTTGAACTGTGGTGTTAGAGAAGACTCTTGAGAGTCCCTTGGACTGCAAAGAGATCCAACCAGTCCACTCTGAAGGAGATCAGCCCTGGGAGTTCTTTGGAAGGAATGATACTGAAGCTGACGCTCCAGTACTTTGGCCACCTGATGTGAAGACCTGACTCATTGGAAAAGACTCTGATGCTGGGAGGGATCGAGGGCAGGAGGAGAAGGGGAAGACAGAGGATGAGATGGCTGGATGGCATCACTGACTTGATGGACATGAGTTTGAGTGAACTCTGGGAGTTGGTAATGGACAGGGAGATCTGGTGTGCTGCAATTCATGGGGTCACAAAGAGTCGGACACGACTGAGCAACTGAACTAACTGAACTGAACTGAAACCTATTCTTTAGTGCTCTGCCCTCATGACATAATCACCTTAAAGGGTTTTCACCCCCTAATAACATCACCTTGGGCATTGGGTTTCAATATATGAATTTTGTGGACACACAAACATTCAGCCTATAGCACATACATTTAGAAAAATTGTAGAACTGAAAGCCAGAGGAACTGACAATCTGGTGACATTATAGAAGGCTCTGTATGTCCTGATATAGCACCTGACTCTAGTTTTCTTATGTTAGAAAATAAAAGTCCTAATATATTTAAACCTAGGTTATAGAAATTTCTTTTGCTCACAGTCAAACACAATCCCCAAGTGTATTTCATTCATTAATATAATGTATTGCATACATTAGTTCATTAACATTTGATGATCTAAAATCCTCTGGGGTAGGAATTATTATTACAAAACCAAAGTGAACTACCTGGTATCCAATCTGTTTCTCTTCTCTCTCTCTTAAATCACAAATCCAACTTCCCCCAAGTCTTTCTGGCCTCTCTCCTTCACCTGTACCATTATGACCTTAAATCAGACTTCCATCATCTGAACTGTTGCAAAAACTTCCCAATTAGCCTCTCTACTTCCAGTCTCATTCATTCATTTATGTCTGCGGTGACTCTTTACAAGCATCAAGTGCAGTAGTAGATTGGAGAAGGCGATGGCACCCCACTCCAGTACTCGTGCCTGGAAAATCCCATGGACAGAGGAGTCTGGCAAGTTACAGTCCATGCAGTTGCAAAGCATCAGACAGGACTTGGCGACTAAATGATAACAACTGCAGTAGTAGATGCTGGGGAAAAGTAGTGGACTAAGAGTGGATCATGTCATTGAACATCCTGAGTTCTTCCTTCTTACTGTCATCAGCGATCCTCCAAAAATGTCTATATAATTACATCATTCCTCGTTTAAAATGCTAAAATGACGTCTTATAACCTTTAAGTAAAGATAAAACATTACATTTCACGTCGGATCTTTCAGAACCCTGCAATATGCTAACTTTCCAACCTCATCTGACCATCTTCTATCACTTCTTTCTCCCAAGTTCCCTATTTTCAAGTTCACTGAACTGATTGCTAGGTAATGTATTTAAAGTGCCTTACACAAGGCTGGCAAAAATAGGCACTTAGAAAATATAGCTTGCTTTTCTCAGCCCTTTCTCAAAAACACTATACACTTTGACACCTTTTGGATTTGCCTATAATTTTGCCTGAAATTTCTTGTTCACTTTCCTTCACAGATGAGTTTCTATTCAGAGTTCAAGATTCAGCTTCAATACGGTGAACTCTAGTTGTCCCTGATGATATGGAGAATCAATTTTTATGCTTAGTACCTTCCTTCCGCATCCTAGAACAGGAAAGTTACTAAAAATGTTGAAAAGAATTACTGATAAGTGCACTTACTTTACTTCAAATAAATTTGGTATTGATCATTGGTGGCAAAGCACTGTTAGATCAGGGAAGATTAGAGCTGGCTATCGTAGGAAGCTTACTGCAAGAAATTCCTAATAACCCGCAGGCGGCTACAATGCTCCACTCTACTATGGTCTGATGCAATGATACCATCTAGTGCAATAAGTGCAACTAATTAATTCAGTATTTATTAAGTACCTAATGTGTGGACCTCAGTGGAGTTGCTGACAGGGTGGACAGATTGACATAAAGCAAGTGTTTTCCTGGAAAGTTGGGAAGGAGGGAAAAGTGTAAGTGTAATGAGGCAAGAGAATGGAAAGTAAGAGAAGAGAATAAATTATCAGGCCCCTGAGTTTAGATCAGGTACAGAAAGAAATGAACCTTCAAAGAGACTGACAAAATTAGGAGAAAAATCAAGAGATTTTTGAATGTCTGAATAGGATCAAAGGATCTGTTTAGTGTACGTAATAGGTATAAATTGTAGAAGAGGAGATGGTGATTAGAAAATAGGACACAAACTTATGGTTACCAGGGGGTATGAGACAAATCAGGAGATTGGGATTGACAGGGACACACTACTATATAAAATAGATAACTAATAAGGACCTATTGTATAGCACAGGGAACTCTACTCGACACTCTGTAATGATCTATGTGGGAAAAGAATCTTTAAAAGAGTGAATATACGTACATGTATAACTGACTTTGCTGTACAGTTGAAATGAACACAACATTGTAAATCAACTCTACTCCAATTTAAAAAAAAGGAGGGGGGGGTGAAAGAAAATGGGAAATCCAAGTTCAAGGTTTCAGTGTCAAAGCAATCAAGTGTATCGGGTGGAAAGAGATTGCCAGACATGGAGGTGAGGAGGACAAGATACCATGAGGTTAGAACAGTGGCCTTGTGTGTATGGACAGACAAGTCGTTTAGAATAATGGCTAAATAAGAGTTTAAGATGAAGAACGTAAGTCAGATGAAAGCTTCCAGATATTGTAGAAGGTCATCTATGAGGACGCCTACTAGGTACATAAGCTGAATGGTTTAACCTCCACAGGACGAGGGCTATTTAAACAGTGACGGGAGAACAATGCTTTCCAGCCAGTTCTNTTCACACTGCTCTCAATGATTCTTAGAATAACCAGATGTAAAGTCACCAAAGATACAGAGGAATCCATCATCAACCAACAGTAATAATCAACATTTATAGGATATTCCACTTAACAGAATACATGTTCCTTTCAATTGCCCACAAAACATATACCAAGAAACACCATAGCCTGGGCCATAAGACATATCTCAACAAATGTAAAATAATTTAAATTATGCAGTGTATGTTTTGGGAACTCAAACTGAAAATCAATAACAGAACGATAACAGGAATATCTCCAAACTCTTGGACACTTAAACAACACACTTCTAAATAATTCATGGTTAAAGAAGTCTAAAGGAATTTTTGTTAACTTATCAGAATGGAAGAAAATAAAAATATAACATATCAAAATTTGTGAAACATGGATAAATCAGGATTGAAAGGTAAATTTATAACACTGAATGCATATGTTAGAAATGAGAAGTCCCAAATAAATAATCCAAGCTCCCAAATAATCAAGAACTTAGAAAATGAAAAGAAAACCCAAAGTAAAAGGAAAGAAATAATAATGATAGCAAGCAGAAATCAATGAAACTGATAACATAGAAAAAATCAATGAAACAAAAAATCGAATCTTTGAAAAGACAAATTTGGCAATACTCTACCAAGACCAACAAAAAGGGGAAGAGAGAGAGAAAGAAGGACAGGGAGGACACGAATTACCAATATCAGGAATGAAACAGTGGGTATTGCTATAAACTCTGCAGATCTTAAAAGGAATACAAGTGAATACTACAAACAACCCTACAGACCTACATTTGACAAATGGGTAATGAAAAATAAAAACAAAAACTTGAAAAATTTTGAAGTTCTCTTTGAAAATTTTTGAAATTTCACTTGCAAAATAAAAACTACCACAATTCATTCAATATTAAATCATTTAAATAACCACGTAACTATTAAGGAAGTTGGATTTTTAACTTAAAAACTCCCAAAAGAGAAATCTCTAAGACCATATGGTTTCACTGGGGAATTCTATCAAATATTTAATTAATAATTAACACCAATTCTACACAATCTATGCATTTGGTCCCATCACTTCATGGGAAATAGATGGAGAAACAGTGGAAACAGTGTCAGACTTTATTTTTTAGGGCTCCAAAATCACTGCAGATGGTGATTGCAACCATAAAATTAAAAGATACTTACTCTTTGGAAGGAAAGTTATGACCAACCTAGATAGCATATTAAAAAGCAGAGACATTACTTTGCCAACAAAGGTCCAACTAGTCAAGGCTATGGTTTTTCCAGTGGTCATGTATGGATGTGAGAGTTGGACTGTGAAGAAAGCTGAGCACCAAAGATTTGATGCTTTTGAGCTGTGGTGTTAGAGAAGACTCTTGAGAGTCCCTTGAACTGCAAGGAGATCTAATCAGAATCCTTGGAAGAAAAGTTATGATCAACCTAGATAGCATATTCAAAAGCAGAGATATTACTTTGCCGACTAAGGTCCGTCTAGTCAAGGCTGTGGTTTTTCCAGTAGTCATGTATGGATGTGAGAGTTGGACTGTGAAGAAGGCTGAGCGCCAAAGATTTGATGCTTTTGAACTGTGGTGTTAGAGAAGACTCTTGAGAGTCCCTTGGACTGCAAAGAGATCCAACCAGTCCACTCTGAAGGAGATCAGCCCTGGGAGTTCTTTGGAAGGAATGATACTGAAGCTGACGCTCCAGTACTTTGGCCACCTGATGTGAAGACCTGACTCATTGGAAAAGACTCTGATGCTGGGAGGGATCGAGGGCAGGAGGAGAAGGGGAAGACAGAGGATGAGATGGCTGGATGGCATCACTGACTTGATGGACATGAGTTTGAGTGAACTCTGGGAGTTGGTAATGGACAGGGAGATCTGGTGTGCTGCAATTCATGGGGTCACAAAGAGTCGGACACGACTGAGCAACTGAACTAACTGAACTGAACTACACAATCTCTTCCAGAAAATAGAAGAGCGAACTTTTCCCTACTCATTTTATGTAACTAGTATTACTTGATACCAAAACCAGACAAAAATAGTACCTAAAAAGAAAGCTACAGACCAATATCCCTTGTGGATTTAGATATAAAAATATTTAACAAAATATTAACAAGTAGAATTCACCAATATGAAAAAAGAATTACATACCATGATACAAGTGGGGTTTATTTCAGGGATGCAAAGCTGGTTCAGTACTTCAAAAGCTATTGAAATCCACTAGTCAACAAATCAAATAAAGAAAATCACGATTATATTAACTGGTGCTGAAAAAATTTTTGACAAAATTCAGTATTCATTCACGAAACAAATTCTCAGAAAAATAGGAATAGAAGGAACTACCCCAATGTGATAAAAAGAATCTATAAAAACCTACAGCTAACATTATACTTATTGGTGAAACTTTAAATGGTTTTCCCCTAAGATCTAAAACAAGACAAAGATGTCTTCCCTCACCACTCTTACTCAACATAGGGCCAAAAGTTTTAGCCAGTGCAATAATGCCAAGGAAATAAAAGGTATACAGATGAGAAAACATTAAAATATGAAACAAAATTGTCCCTATTTCTAGATGACATGTATGTGAACCGAGTAATTCCAGATGTACAAGCTGGGTTTAGAAAAGACAAAGGAACCAAAGATCAAATTACCAACATTTATTGGGTCATAGAGAAATCAAGGGAATTCCAGAAAAAAACCTACTTCTGCTTCATTGACTACACTAAAGCCTTTAACTGTGTGGATGACAATCAACTGGAAAATTCTTAAAGAGATGGGAATACCAGGCACCTTACCTGCCTCCTGTGAAACCTGTATGCTGGTCAAGAAGCAAGAGTTAGAACCAGACATGGAACAACAGACTGGTTCCAAATTGGGAAAGGAGTATGTCAAGGCTGTATATTGTCACCTGCTTATTTAATTTATATGCAGAGTACATCATGACAAATGCCAAACTGCATGAATGACAAGCTGGAATCAAGACTGCTGGGAGAAACATCAATAATCTCAGATTTGCAGATGACACCACCCTTATGGCAGAAAGTGAAGAGGAACTAAAGAGCCTCTTGATGAAAGTGAAAGAGGAGAATGAAAAAGCTGGCTTAAAACTCAACATTCAAAAAACTAAGATCATGGCATTCCGTCCCATCACTTCATGACAAATAGGAGGGGAAACAATGGAGTGATAGATTTTATTTTCTTGGGCTCCAAAATCACTGCAGAAAGTGATTGCAGCCATGAAATTAAGATGCTTGCTGCTTGGAAGGAAAGCCATGACAAACTTACATAGTGTATTAAGAAGCAGACACATCAGTTTGCTGACAAAAGTCCGTACAGTCAAAACTCCTAGAACAAATAAGTGAATTTACAAAGGTTACAGGATTTAAGATAAATATGCAAAAACCCATTGTTTTTATATAGACTAGCACTAAATGCAGAGCCATTTTAATTAAAAATACAAAACTGTTTGCAATCACACATATAAAACAAATGGGTGCAAACCTCACAAAACATGTACAGGACTTGTATGCTGAAAACTACACAATGCTAGTTAAGCAAATCAAAGAAGGTCTAAATAAACAGATCATGTTTATGGATTAGAAAACTCAAACTAATAAAGATGTCAATTCTCCCCAAACTGTTACATAGGTTTAACACAATTCCTGTCAGTATATGGGCAAGACTTTTTGTAGATATGAAGATTCTTCTAAAATTTATTTAGAAAGGTAAAAGAACTTGAACAGCTAAAGATACTTTTTTGGGGAGGCGGAGGGTGGTGCAGCCCTGGGTCTTAGCTGTGGCATGTGGGATCTAATTCCCTAACCAGGGCTTCCTGCACTGGGAGAACGGAGTCTTCACCACTGGAGCACCAGGGAAGTCCCACTAAAACCATTTTGAAATAAAGGATTAAAGTAAAAGGAATCAGTCTGCTTTATTCCAAGACTTATGGTGTAGCTACATTTACTAAGATTGTGACACCGATGGAGAGATGGACTCTCAGATCAACGGATAGGATAGAGAACCCAGATATAGGCCCACACAAATATGCCCAACTGATTTCCAACAAACATGCAAAAGCAATTCAACAGAGCAATTTTTCGATAAAGGATGCTGAAGTCTTTGGTTTGTTATTGCTGTTGTTCAGTCACCCCGTTGTGTCCAACTCTTTGTGACCCCATGGACTGCAGCAAGCCAGACTTCCCTGTCCTTCACCATCTCATGCTCAAACTCATGTCCATTGAGTTGGTGATGCCATCCAACCATCTCCTTCTCTGTCACCCCTTCTTCTCCTGCCTTCAACCTTCCCCAGCATCAGGGTCTTTTCTAATGAGTTGGCTCTTTGCATCAGGTACCCAAAGTATTGGAGCTTCAGCTTTAGCATCAGTCCTTCCAATGAATATTCAGGACTGGTTTTCTTTAGGATTGACTGGTTTGATCTCCCCACAGTCCAAGAGACTCTCAAGAGTCTTCTCTAACATCACAGCTCAAAAGCATCAATTCTTCAGTGTTCAGCCTTCTTTATGGTCTCCATAGGTTATAAAAAAAAAAAAAAAAAAAAGGAACTTTGACCTAAATTTTACACCTCAGATTTAACACCAAATGGATCATAGACTTAAATATAAAACACAAAACTATAAACTTTTAGAAAAATGGGAGAAAATCTTTAGAGTCTAGTGCTAGGCAAAGAATTTTTAGACTTGACATCAAAAGCATCACTCAAAAAAGGAAAAAATGATAAATTTCCGGGGATTAAGAAGTGAGCAGGAGAGAGAAGTGTGTGGCTATAAAACGGCAACATGAGGGATTCTTGTGGTAGTAGAAATGTTCTTTATCTTAGCCATCAATTTCAATACCCTGGTTGTGAAAATGTGTTCTAATTTTATAAGATAATATCATTGGAGAAACTGGGTAAAGGATATGTGGAGTCTCTGTATCATTTCTTATAACTATATGTGAATCTATAATCATCTGAAAAAAAATTAATCTAAAAATTATATTCATTTGCAATAATTTTTTTCATTTTACTGTATGATTATAAATGCTTTATAATATCTTTAGTAATACACATGAAAAAAATGTCAAATTTTCACTTTCTAATATTTCAGTTTAGTTTCTCAGTCATGTCCGACTCTTTACGACCCCATGAACTGCAGCACACCAGGCTTCTCTGTCATCCTTCATCAACTCCTAGAGCTTATTCAAACTCATGTCCATCAAGTTGGTGATGCCATCCAACCATCTCATCCTCTGTCATTGTCTTTTCCTCCTGTCTTCAATCTTTCCCAGCATCAAGGTCTTTCCCAGTGACTCAGTTCTTCTAATCAGGTGGCCAAAGTATTAGTTTCAGCTTCAGCATCAGTCCTTCCAATGAATATTCAGGACTGATCTCCTTTAGGATGGACTGGTTGGATCTCTTTGCAGTCCAAGGGACTCTCAAAAGTCTTCTCCAACACCACAGTCCAAAAGCATCAATTCTTTGGCACTCAGCTTTCTTTATAGTCCAACTCTCACATCCATACATGACTACTGGATAAAACATAGCCTTGACTAGACAAACTTTTGTCGGCAAAGTAATGTCTCTAACATTTACTTCCATTTATAACATTGATTAAAATATACTCAAATGCCATTTTGATGATGTCATTCCCTTGTTTAAAAATCTTTCCATGGCTTTCCAAAGGCCTATCGTATATAAACACTTTCACCTCAGTTCAGTCGCTCAGTCGTGTCCGACTCTTTGCAGCCCCATGAATCGCAGCACACCAGGCCTCCCTGNGCATTTTAGTTCCTCTTCACTTTCTGCCATAAGGGTGGTGTCATCTGCATATCTGAGGTTATTGATATTTCTCCCAGTAATCTTGATTCCAGCTTGTGTTTCTTCCAGCCCAGCGTTTCTCATGATGTACTCTGCATATAAGTTAAATAAGCAGGGTGACAATACACACTTTAGGTTGATAATTGAAAAAGATACATGTACTCCAATGTTCACTGCAGCACTAGTACAGTAGCCAGGACATGAAAGCAACCTAGTTGTCTGTCAACAAAACAAATATTGTATATTAACACATACATGTGGAGTCTAGAAAAATGGTACAGGTGAACCTATTTACAGGGCAGGAATAGAGATGCAGATGTCGAGAACAGTCGAGCACACATGGCTGGGAGGGAAGGGGGTGGGATAAACTGGGAGATTAGGACTGACATATATACACTACCATGTACAAAATAGATAGCTAGTGGGAACCAGCTGTAAAGCACAGGGAGTTCAGTTTGAAACCCTGTGGTAACCTAGAGGCATGAGATGGGGGAGTAGTGGAAGGGACTGTCTAAGGGGGAGGGGATATACGTATGTACTTTGTGCAGCAGAAACTAATACAGCATTGTAACGCCGCTCTACCCCAATTTTAAAAATATGTTTTTGGAACAGCTGACTATCCAGCTCACATGACTCCCTCTTTCTTGGGGCTTTTTGTCCTCCCTTTTTCTCATCCTTCCCCCCCACCACTCCCAAATAGTTCATTCCTTATTCTCCTAAAGTCCCTTAGACTTTTGTTCACAGGGCAGTGTGCATGCTTGCCTGAGAGTGCCTCAAGGTTGGGGATGGTACATTTTTCAGACACACTTTAGACACATCAGAGTTCATGTTGATTGATAAACAAGGTGTTCAACCTACGGACTGAACAAATGAATGAATGACCTTGAAATACCTTGTAAATTATACAATGTAGGTTACTTTTTAACTTCACTCCAGGACCTTTTACAAAGAGAGAGAGAGAAGAACAGAAAAATATACAAAACCCCATAACTCAGGAGGAAGAACGCCGTGTAGCAGCAGCACACACAGGGAAGAACAAATACGTGGTTGGAATCATGAACATCACTGTATAGCTTTTATTAATAAGTCTGGAGTCAGGTCCTTGGAATTGTTCTTGAGGACCAATGGGAGAAGGAGCGGTGAGAAATCATCACGTCATTTCCAGCTACTCAGAGATGAATCCCAGTGTGAGTCCTATTTGTCACGAAGAGACACAAAGACACATCAAATCATCAAACAGCACATTTCGGTTTTATGCACAGTCCCAGCCTTAAGGAATTTACAATCCACTTTCCACTGTAATCATTCCAAACACTTGCCTTTAAAGCAGTTTAATATAGTAAGGAAATAACGCATGAGATGGAGCAAGGGTTGTTGCTTCAAATAGTCCTGAGCTCAAGCCTGGCTTGACCCTTTGTTAGTTAGTTATAGGAGTCTGTCACCTAATTTGTTTCCATGGCTGTAAAATGCAATATCAGACCACTTAGCCATGGGGCAGGTACAAGAATTAAATAAGATAATATATGTAAGTTGTGGATCACAATGTCTGGCACACAGTAGGTCAATAAATTATGACCATTTCTCTCCCCATCAAAGGCACCAATCTCTGGATTATGAATTTCAAAATACCTTCTGGTGAAATATTTTTTCTCATTTAAACTGTATTAGAAACTAAAGTTATAACACCAAGAGAATACCCAAGAAAACTATGATACATGTAAAAAATATTACGTTAGAAACCCTGCAGGGCTCTCAGTCAATACTTGTTGACTAGCAAATGTGTTGTCAGATCATAAAAATCACAGAGATGGAAAGAGATAACAGCATAAAAAGGTAATTTGGAATCAGCACAGGATAATGACTGTACTTCAATAAGTATTTTATTTTTATAAGCCACAGTAAAGAAACTGGAAATCATTTAGGAAAAAAGTCAGGTTTTCTTTTACAGCCACAAGTTTATATGAATACCGAGAGGCAGAGTACCCAAAATGCTGGCTTCTCACTGGCAAAACTGCTAAACTGGAAGCAAAAATATTTCACGTATTTAGGGGCATGTGTGTGTATTCACAACTGTGGCTACCTTCTTCTACATGACCCAGGGAGCAGAAGACCTAAGCATCCTACACACTCATGACTGAAGCACCGATTCAAACAAACACTTCCTGGAACATCATCATCTCAAAGACATGGTTTATATAGCAAATGTTTATTGAGCCTTACTGCATTCCTGGTACCATGCTGGGCTCCAGGACACTAAGATGATGGATCCAGATTCCTGTCTTCAAGAGCAGAAGTAGACACAGAAATAAATAATTATGAGTGGAGAGTGACTGGCTATACTTGGGGTATATACAAGGACACATTGAGGCACAAAGAAAGCAGTGGTCCATTTAACTGCAGGATTAAGGAACTATATCTCAGAGGTAGTAACAACTGAGCTAGACCTTAAAAGGTAATATGCTTTTCATGCCAACTGCTGGCAAGCCAACCAGGGAAACCCCTGGATGAAGGTCCAAAGACTAAAGATGCAAGTGAACTCAGGGAACTGCAACAGTTTCCTGAGGACTGGGACTTTTATAAGTCATACATAGTCTATATACACATACTATCTCACATGCATAGTGTATACATATCTTCCTATCTTTGTGAAATTGGCAGCAAATAATTATGCCAATTTTGTTGATGCATGTACCATGAACTTACACCCCCTATGTCATGAACTCATCAGTCTGCCTAATATTTTTAAACTAAACGTGGAGGTTGTTAAATGGCCCTCAGTTACCTATGCCTTACTCCTCACAGGGTGCTGAATTTATATGAGACAGGCCACCCACAGTGCTGAAGATCCTGGAGGGATGCAAAGGAAGAGAGACCGAAGGATCTAGGGACACAGCTTCCCAGCATGGGCATCTCAATGGCCCAACACAATAACCCAACATTCTGGAGAAATCAACATTCTCAAATTGTCAAAAATACGCTAGAACTGTGAGTAGTACATGAATCAGTCCTGTACATTGTGAAACCTAAGCCTTAGGTTATTTTGCAATATAAAAATAAAAAGTTTGCCATCAAGAAAAAAAATTTAAAGACAAGATGTGCCAATTTGTGGAGAGATTCTCGGCACCCTAGGGTTTTGAGCCATTACAGATCATCTTATTTAGGCTACAGAAAGAGCTGCTATGTCCACAGCAGGCATCACTAAGTGATCTCAGTATGTTTTCCCACTGAACCTGAGATAAGGTGAGGTCAAAGCATCCCTTGTACTGTTAAAAATAGTGCTTTTAGGCACCATCAAAATGGCTCTATGCTTACATTAAACTTGTCACTTCAAAATGTTATCTATCCAGTTGTGTGTCCCAGGTCTGCTACGGAAGGGTTATGTCTCCTTTCCAAAGATCACATAATTTCTTTAAGCTTCTAGTCCCTCCCTTGCAAAATGAAGATCTGGACC
This sequence comes from Neotragus moschatus, assembly GCA_006410615.1. Taxonomy (NCBI): domain Eukaryota; kingdom Metazoa; phylum Chordata; class Mammalia; order Artiodactyla; family Bovidae; genus Neotragus; species Neotragus moschatus. The sequence goes on along the minus strand of SJYA01002284.1, from coordinate 92,458 downwards.
AAATAACCTCCAAAGTCCCATTCTGACAGTTCACAATTCTGACTTCTCCTTTTACCACATCCAGTTATCCCAAGCCACTATCTATACTAATAAACACTTGCCTTGGACAGCAGAAGTCAAACCCCTAGTCCCAAAGCCATGCAGGTGAATCCTTGACCCAAACAGCACAGTTCATATGAAATGCCCCATGGGACCATCTGATCAGTGTTTTTGCCCCTTGTTTTGGGCAAATGTGCACTAGAAGTAAATCAGTAAGAAAATGATTGCTGTCCCTAGAGCAGTGACTTGAAAATCAATATTTGCCTTATCCTCTGTGGTTTCATTTCCTGCCCGGAAACAGAGCTGGGTGCTGCAGATGAGGCCTGAGATGACAAACACTTCTGATATAGGTTCTGAGTTCAGCATGGCTTCCTTTGCTGAGATCTTGCTAAACACGAGAGAAACTATTCTTTGGTGGGATCAGGCAGAAACCACAATTTGGATGGACTTCACTCTGGGTTTCCTGCTTCTGGATGAAATTAGCTGGCATGCCACCTTCCAAAGGGCTTTCCAGCCTCAAGGAACCCTCAAAGTAGGTAGAGAAAGAGGAGGCACCCAAGGGTGCCAGCAGCCAGTGGGCAACAGGTGTGAGAAGTACAGCTGCACTGGGCACCCAGCCAGGAGGACCTCAGAGTTGCCCCAGGAAGAGCCTACCGCTCAGCTCAGCAACACTGGGGACAGCCTTCTACTAGGGCAGTGAGCTCTGTCTGCATATTTATAAGAGCACATAAACAGTGTTTCAAAGCCTGAATTATAAAGCCAGAGACATGCGTTCAAATTCCATCCCTGCCCTTTACCACTTCTCTGAGCCTCAGCTTCTTCATCCTTAAAATGATGCTAACAGTAGAATCTAATCATAAAGATCATTATAAGCATTAAATAAAACAAGGAACAGAAAGCAAAAAAGTAGTCACTAGTTTACAGTGCTTTGCTGAGCTCTACTTGTGTGTTCAGTCACTCAGTCATGTCTGACTCTTTGCGACTCTTTGGACGATAGCCCGCCAGGCTCCTCTGTCCACGGGACTTTTCAGGAAAGAATATTGGAGTTGGTTGTCATTTCTTCCTCCAGGGGATCTTCCTAATTCAGGGATCAAACCCGTGTCTCCTGTGTCTCCTGCCTTGCCAGTGGATTCTTTACCCTCTGAGCCATCAGGGAAGCACCAGCTTACTTGAGCCTGAGGCAAAAGGAAAAATCAGTGCTACCGAGCTTGTCTTTTTTAAAATCTTGATATTTTATGTTGGGCATTAATTTTTCACATTTTTTATTTCTAAAAATATTGCATTAAATAATTATTTATCTTGACTATTGAGGGACTTTGGGAGGTATACCATAACTCTTGCACACTTACCTAAGAACTCAGTAAATGTGGTTTAACCACCATCATACGATGACTACACATCACAATTCAGCATTTAATTATCTAATTTCTTGTATTAGTCATTGCTCTAGGTGGTTATGTCCTGTCTCCCAACTAATTTGCGCACTTATTAAGGGCACAAATTATGACTTATGTCTTTTATTCCTAAAACTGCTGAGTCATAAGAGATTCAAGTAAGTACATGTCCAGTGATTACTTATAGCCCAAGGTAGACAATTTCCATCTCCACTGTCCTCTAATTGTTTCATGTGTTTAAAGGTTTCTGTCTCATGATCCTTGAGGCCAGAGATGGCATCTGGCATTTATTCTATGTGCCCATGTCTGGTGCAAAGACAGAGGACAGAGAACTGGCAGAGACCTCTGAGTTCATCTGATCCCACCTGCTCACTTTACAAAGAAATTGTTTGCTGCCCAAAGAAGTTTAACGGTGTAGTAAAGCCATTCAGTGATAGTGCTGGGGTGGAAACTCAGGCCTTCTAGACTTTCTACTCCAGTGCTCTGTTAATTTTCTTTTATCTCTCCATGCCCACTGTATCAAGCACAGAATTCAACAAGGAGGAAAAATTCAATAAGTGATGTAGATGATTGATTTCTGGAACTTGAATAATCTTCTTTGCTTAAACAGGGAGTAGAGAGGGAGTCATTGCCTGGAAAAATGTCTGTGTATTTACCAGCTATCCGCATCTCCTGGCTCAGTGTGGCAAGGTGGTTATGAGAACACTGGATTTGGAGTTAGACAGATCTGTGTCCTGGGTTCACTACTTCCTAGCCATGTGACCTTGGATGAAATTACGTTTCTTAACTGAATTTTCCTCATCCAAAATGTAAACTTAATAATGGTACCACATAGAATTGTGGGAAATTACACAAAACAGAAGCATGCAATGAGTATGGAAGACTGCCTAACACATAGTAAATTCTCAACAAATATTAGTAATTATGACTATTCTAAAAATAAAGCCCTAAGAGTTAGGTGGGCCATAAGGGGAGATGGATAGAATCATATGTGCATTCATGCATGCACACTCAGTCACTCAGTTGTGTCTGACTCTTTGCAGCCCCATGAACTGTAGCCCATCAAGCTCCTCTGTCCTTGGAATTCTCCAGGCAAGACAGTAGAAAGTGAAAGTGAAAGTCATTCAATTGTGTCTGACTCTTTGTGACCCTATGGACTGTATCCAGGCAGTCTCCCCTGTCCATGGGATTCTCCAGCCGAGAATACTGGAGTAGACTGCCATTCCCTTTTCCAAGGGATCTTCCCAATCCAGGATCGAACCCAGGTCTCCTGCATTGCAGGCAAATTCTTTACCTTCTAAGCCACTACAAGAATACCAGAGTGGTTGCTATTTCCTTCTCCAGAGGCTCATCCCCCTGTAGGGATCGAACCCATGTCTCCTGCAGCCCCTGCACTGGCAGTGGGATTCTTTGCCACTGAGCTACCTGAGAAGCCCTAGAGTTATACAGATGGTAATATACCCACATCTTTATATAATAATGGATAAAGATAGAGGATAGGGAGCTAAATGATCAATTAAGCACTTAGAATTATGCAAAAGACTAGAGATATCTTCAAGAAAATTAGAGACACCAAGGGAACATTTCATGCAAATGTGGGCACAGTAAAGGACAGAACTGGTATGGACCTAACAGAAGCAGCAGATATTAAGAAGAGGTGGCAAGAAGACACAGAACTATACAAAAACGATCTTACTGTCCCATATAACCATGATGGTGTGATCACTCACCTAGAGCCAGACATCCCACAGTGTGAAGTCAAGAGGGCCTTAGGAAGCATCACTATGAATAAAGCTAGTGGAGGTGATGGAATTCCAGCTGAGCTATTTCAAATCCTAAAAGATGATGCTGTGAAAGCGTTGCACTCAATAGACCAGCAAATATGGAAAACTCACCAATGGCTATGGACTAGAAAAGATCAGTTTTCATTCCAATACCAAAGAAGGGCAATACCAAAGAATTTCAAACTACCACCCAATTGCACTCATCTCACATGCTAGCAAAGTAATGCTCAAAATTCTCCAAGCCAGGCTTTAACAGTACATGAACCAAGAACTTCTTGATGTTCAAGTTGGTTTTAGAAAAGGCAGAGGGACCAGGATCAAATTGCCAACATTTGCTGGATCATGGAAAAAGCAAGAGAGTTACAGAAAACACTATCTTCTGCTTCATTGACTATGCTAAAGCCTTTGACTGTGTGGATCACAACAAACTGTGGAAAACTCTTCAGGAGATGGGAATACCAGACACCTCACCTGCCTCCTGCCAATCTTGTATGCAGGTCAAGAGGCAACAGTTAGAACCAGACATGGAACCACAGACTGGTTCCAAATTGGGAAAGGAGTATGTCAAGACTGTATATTGTCCCCCTGCTTATTTAATATATGCAGAGTACATTGTGTGAAATGCCAGGCTGGATGAAGCACAAGCTGGAATCAAGATTGCCGGGAGAAATATCAATAACCTCAGATATGCAGATGACACCACCCTTATGGCAGAAAGTGAAGAGGAACTAAAGAGCCTCTTGATAGAAGTGAAAGAGGAGAGTGAAAAAGCTGGCTTAAAATCAACATTCAAAAAACAAAGATCATGGCATCCGGTCCCATCACTTCATGGCAAATAAATGGGTAAACAATGGAAACAGTAATGGACTTTATTTTCTTGGGCTCCAAAATCACTGCAAATGGTAACTGCAGCCATGAAATTAAAAGATGCTTGCTCCTTGGAAGAAAAACTATGACCAACCTAGACAGCATATTCAAAAGCAGAGACATTACTTGGCCAACAAAGGTCCATCTGGTCAAAGCTATGGTTTTTCGAGTAATCATGTATGAATGTGAGAGTTGGACCATAAAGGAGGCTGAGAGCTGAAGAACTGATGCATTGGAACAATGGTATTGGATAAGACTCTTAAGAGTCCCTTGGACTGCAAAGAGATCAAATTAGTCAATCAAAGAAATCAATCCTGAATATTCATTGGAAGGACTGATGCTGAAACTGAACTCCAACACTTTGGCCACCTGATATGAAGAACCGACTCATTAGAAAAGACCCTGATGCTGGGAAAGATTGAGGACACGAGAAGAAGGGGACAACAGAGGATGAGATGGATGGATAGCATCACCAACTCAATGGTCATGAATTTGAGCAAGCTCCAGGAGTTGGTGATGGACAAGGTAGCCTGGTGCATTGCAGTCCATGGGATCTCAAAGAGTTGGACACAACTGAGCGACTGAATAACAACAACAATAATATACCCACATCTTTATATAATAATGGATAAAGACTGGGAATAGGAAGCTAAATTATCCATTAAGCCTTTACAATTATACTGTATCTATCCCATGAAGCCTTATAAAGAACTCTGATATACAACCTATTCTGTGAGATCTCAGTTCCACATAACCGTGACAAGGACCCCACAAGTACATACACACCAGTAGCTTAGCTCCTGAAATCTCACAGATTTCCAAAAGCAATAGGAGACTGGCCCAGCAGACTGCATCTTGTCATAGAGTCAAGAGTACCTAACTATAATCCCACTTTTAGTTTCATTTCAGGAGAAAACAAACTATATTAGCAAGGACACCCAATCGATAAGCTGAAGCCCAGACAAATATAATACGACACTCCATGACTTGGAATGTTGCCAGCATAAGCCTGACACTTTGAACAATGGAAGGAGTAACCCAGGGAAACCAACTGCATAATCGAGTTCCCACCATACCCTCATCTACTTTTGTTCTTTGGGCCCTCCACACAAAGCAGGACTCCGAAGCCAAATTCATATGACTCCACAGAAGATGTGAGGTAGAGGTCTGTGTGAAAAGTTATCCTGTTTTTTAGTACTTAGAACTTGGGGGAAAGAGACTTAGATATCCCAAATTTCCAATCCAAGACTCCAATATTTTGCATTTTGGGAGCATCTTTAAACCAAAATCCTGAAACCACTTCTGCTTATCTGATATTAGCATCTCAGAGAAGCAGCCAAGAGTTTGTTGAAGTACTTTAAAGAGCACTTAATGTTCAAATCCCTTCTGAATTTTGAAAAATGAGGGAAAACACAAATACTCTACTGGCAATCTGAAAGTTCTATTAAAATTCAAGGTTTCCCAAAATCAATGTGGTATCCTAAATTGGATCCAAACACAGAAAAAAAATGGGGTGGGGGGAACATTAGTGGATGTATTGGTGAAATTCAAAGAGTCTATAGTTCAATTATTAATAGTGAGTTGGCCAAAAACTTTCTTTAGGTTTTTCCAAAAGGTGTTGCAGAAAAACTTGAATGAACTTTGTGGCCAACCCCAATACCATACTAATGCTAATTTCTAAATGTACCACAGTTACATTAGATATCAGCACTAGGGAAAACTGAATGAAAGATATTTAAGATCTCTGTATTTTCTTTGTAACTTGCCTATAAATCTAAAACTATTCCAGAATTCATTCAAAAAGTTATTTTTGAATTAGCAAAAAATAGTAAGTCAAGCTTTCTTTCCCGAAGAAACTTTGGTGAGTGAGAGATATGGGGATTCCTATTCCCTCTCCCCAGTGAAAAGTATATTAAAAGGAAAAAAATCTCCAGTCTTTCACTAGAGATTAACCAAAAGATGGTGGCCCACTCTTTGTCTCCTCCAGGTAACATGTTGGAAGGCAAGGGGAACTGGGAGCTCCAGAATGTGGGCTCTCCAGTCTGTGAGATGGAGATCATGACCTCTCTTTCAAGCCTCCCCATGGGGAATTAAGCACACAAAGGAAGTAGCGCACGCTGCGCATATCAGGAGCTGCATGGGAGTGCCATTTTCCTTTGCAGCGTCTCAGGACATCCCCACTGGCAACTCCTGTCAGTCTCTAGGGGTGGAAGGATGGCTCCTATATCTTGCTAGGAGGGCTCCCCATGTCCTTGGCCTTGGAGAGCCTGCTGGATGGCTTGGCACCTGGAGAGTGAGCTGTAGTGTCTCAGCCCCACCTCTACAAGCACTCATACTCGGCTGGGCTCCTGTTAAAACTCTCTGGAGGCAGCTCTGTCCTTGCACTACTTTTTAAAGAACAGCCCATCCATCACTATGGGGGGATTCGGAGACAGAAAAACCTATCACTTTCTTAACTAATTTACTTTTTCAGTAAGAGTGAGAAGGGAATAAATGAGTCATGAGCTGAAAGTGGGGGGGCTCAACCTTGCCCCATAGAGTGGCACTGTGCAAGCCACAGGATGGGTCATTTCTAGAGCAACCTTTGCTGCCCTTGGCTTGGCCCAACTTTTAATATGTCTGCACTGACTCATTGTCTTTTGCTTCAAGGAAACTTAAATTAACTAGACTTTGTCATTGTGCGACAGTGGAGAACCCACCCGTTCTTCCTGGTATTGTCTGGTCTTACAGATAGAGACTATTTGGTGAAAGTCCCAAGTTTTTACATCCTATGTCCATAGGTTGTGAGTTTTCTTGAGTAATCTCTATTCCAAATATTCTGCCTTATGGATCCTAGAAAATATCCAAACGTCCCAGAAACTGAAAATGTTTTAGGATGTCTTCTCTCCCCAGCAGCCTCATCTACCTAAAGGTAACCACATGCTCTGCCAGCCCGTCAGCTTTCTTCAGAAGAGGTCAAGGGACTTTCCTGGTGGTCCAGTGATTAAGAATCTGCCTCCCGGTGCAAGGATCATGGGTTTGAACCCCGCTTGGTGAACTAGGATCCCACATGTCAAGGGACAACTAAGCCTGTGTGGGGCAACTACTGAGCCAGAACACTCTGGGACCAGCAAATAGAGTCTGCACGCTGCAACAAAAGATCCCACGTGACACTCGAAGATCTCATGCACCACAACTAAGGCCCCTCTTTTCATGTCCGACTCCTTGCAACCCATGGACTGTAGCCCACCAGGGTCTTCTGTGCTTGGGATTTCCCAGGCAAGAATACTGGAGTGGGTAGCCTTTCCCTTCTCCAGGGGATCTTCCCAACCCAGGGATCAAACCCGGGTCTCCCACATGGCAGGCAGACTGTTTACCACAGAGCCACCAGGAAGCCCTCACAACTAAGGCTGGAGGCAGCCAAATAAATGGATAAATATTTTTTTTAAAAAAGAAATGGCCACAGTACCCATCGGGTGGTGGGTACCATCAAGGACAGTTCTCATGCTTTTTGGCCACTCAGTATCTGCATCCCCTTCGNTGTTTACCACAGAGCCACCAGGAAGCCCTCACAACTAAGGCTGGAGGCAGCCAAATAAATGGATAAATATTTTTTTTAAAAAAGAAATGGCCACAGTACCCATCGGGTGGTGGGTACCATCAAGGACAGTTCTCATGCTTTTTGGCCACTCAGTATCTGCATCCCCTTCGTTGGTGTGCGTCCCTCTCCCCGTGAGGCAGAACTGGCCTCCCCTCTATGGAGCCGGCAACGACAGGTATTTGCTGACCGGCCTCCTGCACAACAGAAGGGCTAGCCTTGAACTAGACTCTGCCAAATGAACCTCGTCCAGATGTCAAATTGGAAACTAGTCATAGGAAAGAGCAGGGATCACACAGAATCCCATCTGCTGTGGGAACAGCTCATCCCGCTTACAGACACAGCAGGGGCAGCAGACCCAGGACAGTTTCCAGCACCCACTGTTAGCGTGGCAGAGGACAAGCGGCAGTGTCTGGGCTGAGAAGAAGCTGCCATGCGTCTCTACTAGGCCAGTTCTTCAACACAACTGGGCTGTTTCCCCTGGCCTAGGAGCCCCCGGGTCTAGCCCTCTGACCTTTCTGAAAATTCTATGAACCAGAGTCTACTTCACAGGTCAGCAACCTATAGTCACATAGGGCCCCAGGCTCAGCTTACTGACCCTGTGTTTAGTTAAATGGTCAGCTTCCCACCTTCTAATTCTTCTAATTTTTCACCAAGAGGCCTCACATTTTCATTTTGCCCTGGATTCTACAAATTATGTAGCTGAGCCTGCCATGAGCTGGCTAATAAGCTTAGGGCTTCTGTGTGCCATGGAGCCCTTTGGAGGTCTGATGACGCCTATGAGATATATAAAGAATGTTTTGAAATGTACACAATGAAATACATGGGAAGCCAGCTATATTAAAATATAGTTTAAATATTTTTTGTAAAACAAATATACGATAGCATAATAAGTGTGGATTTCATTAGTACATTAAATAAACCTAATGACGAGTCTAATAACTGCTGTTGCCCAGAAGTAGTATGAGCATAATATTCTGGAATGCCTGCAATAACTGAAATGTGACTTGAACATACCTATGAATTCTAAAGCTGATGAAGTCACAGATATCTGATTTGTTGTCTATATTTATAACTGAGGGAAATGCTAGTTTCAGTGAGAGAATTTTTTAAAGTGAGGGCTTCCTGATGGCTCAGTGGTAAAGAGTCCCCCTGCAATGTGGGAGACCTGGGTTCAATCCCTGGGTTGGGAAGATCTCCTGGAGAAAGAAATGGCAACCCACTCCAGTNCTATATTTATAACTGAGGGAAATGCTAGTTTCAGTGAGAGAATTTTTTAAAGTGAGGGCTTCCTGATGGCTCAGTGGTAAAGAGTCCCCCTGCAATGTGGGAGACCTGGGTTCAATCCCTGGGTTGGGAAGATCTCCTGGAGAAAGAAATGGCAACCCACTCCAGTATTCTTGCCTGGGAAATCCCATGGACAGAGGAGACTGGGGGGTCACAGTCCCATGGGGTCACAAAGAGTCGAACATGACTGAGCAACTAACCCTGTGACTTTTGATATAAGTTGCAGACACCTTATTTTTTCATTACAGTTTAATTAATTAAAATTTAATATAAATAAATTCCTTTTCTAGTTCAGTCACCCAAAGCTGTTGCTTTGTTGCTTACAGTAGGATACAGGGGCCTGATGTGACCCAGACCCCAGGGCAAGTGCTGAGCACGCCAGGCTTCTCCACACAAAACAAGCAAACACAACAGTCAGAGTGGCCCCAAGGGAGTCAAAGGCGTATCCAACGTGGTTCAGCCTCAAGTGTTAGGATCCTAAATGGGAAAGTGTCAATGCTGACAGTCCAGCATGCTGGATTCTTACAAGCCCTGGGCATGTTACAAACTGGACATGTTACAAATCCTACATGTGTGGTGTAAACCAGGGTATCTGGAGGTCTGAGCACATGGAGATCCCTTCCAGGTGGGAAGGTCAACTTCTAATAACTAGTAACGGTTCTACCACCTGAGAAGGGAGATAAGATACATGACAATATAAACACTGCTCCGAGGCCCACAGCAAGTTAACACAACACTGAAGAGTCCCCTTCCTCAGTTTCCCAAACCCTAATTCAGGATCCTTTCATCTAGTCAAATGTTGCTGTTTAGTCACTAAGTTGTGTCCGACCTTTTGCGACCCCACGGACTGTAGTTTATCAGTCTCCTCTGTCCATGGGATTCCCCAGGCAAGATTACCGGAGGGGGTTGCCATTTCCTTCTCCAGGGGATCTTCCTGACCCAGGGATCAAACTCAAGTCTTCTGCATTGGCTGCTGAATTCTTCACCACTGAGCCACCTGGAAAGTCCTCTAGTCAAATTACCTCTCAGATATTTCAACATGAGTTTGTTTTTTGCAGATCTCCTAGGAAATATGATCAAAACATACCTCTCCAGGTACTATTCTCTTGTTCCCTTCCACTCTTCCTTTTGAGGGGAGGGGACTCAAAAGCCCCTCAATACAAAGGAATATCTATCCTTTCAGCACACTTGAAAAACCCCCGTTTATTTAGAAAGTAGAAAACAATCTATTCTCAGATATCTCTAACTTTCCAAAGTTATTTTCTATCCATTGTTACGCTTGATCTCTGGGAACGTATCACTATCCCTGTTTTACAGATAAGGAAACCGAGGGTCAGAGAGGCTGACTCGCTTAAGGTCACAGAGCAAGGAAGAACATTCAGGTTTCTTGCCTCTTAGCCCAGTGTCCTTTCCCCTGCCCATAACCCTCCTCTGAGCAGATCGCAACAGAAAGGGAAGAGGTCTCTGAAAGGGAAGTACAATCATGCAGATCATCCAAAAAAAAAAAAAAACCAAGACACCCACACCCCAAATTCTGGACAGCAGGTGTCAGTTAGGAAAACAGAGGCTTGAAAAGAAAACAGATCACCTCCTCCTCTGACCCCAGACAGGCTCTGAGCCCTCAGCATAGGACAAAATTCCCTTGGCCAGTGACCAGCACAGAGGCCTTCCCATTCCTGCCTGGGATTGAGGCTCCTAACAACAGCAACAGCAGGAAAAGGGCTTCATGCACATGAAAATAAACAAACTTTCTATTTTTAGCTGGGCTGCAGCTGTGAGAGCTTCACTATTTGCTCTTTAGCTGCAGCCTTCTGAGGGAGGAGAGGCGAGTGGGGAGGGGTGGGGAATGAGGACAACTAGGGACAGTCATGCTGGGAGCCAAATTTTCCACTGCTGAACCTAATTACACACAGGCCGAAGAAACCCATGTCCAGCCTGGAAGTCTGTGGAGTCTGCAGGATCTGGAAAAACCAAAGAGCGACAACCAGGAAGCCAGCACATGACTGGGCTCTCTCTGGGCCATATATAGAAATAAATCATCTTTCGCCTACATGGTTTTTAGAGCTACTAAGAACCATGTCACCGAGTGATCCCATCAGAGGAGTGGAAGATAAGCTAGCAAGAAGAGACGTTTCTGGGTTTCCCAGGTGGCTCAGTGGTAAAGAATCTGCCTGCCAATGCAGGAGACGTGGGTTTGATTCCTGGGTCAGGAAGATGCCCTGGAGAAGGAAACAGCAACCCACTCCAATATTCTTGCCTGAGAAATCCCACAGATAGAGGAGCCTGGCGGGCTACAGTCCATGGGGACACAAAAGAGTCAGACATTACTTAGTGACTAAACAGCCAGAGACCTTTCTCCCCTTCACTTAGACTCTATTGGGAACCTGTGTGAATCTCACAGAAACTCGGATCCAGCATCTTCCAGGTTTAAACACACTGGGGTCCAGAATTCCCAATGAACGTGCAATGCTTTCTCCTGCCCAGGCCTCACTGACAGCAGCAATATCAGGAGCTTGAGAAAGAACAACGCTAATGTTGAAGGTGGGGAGTAAAGGGAACTGTGGATCCTCTTCTCTGTTTGCCTGGCACAGGACTGGGTGTTACGAGGAGGGAGTTCCAGGCCATCAGAGAGGAGGGACCTTTCCTTATAAATGTCACAGTGACTTTAGGAAACGCACACACCTGTGACTTCAGAAGCACATCCTTAGCCGTGCCGTACCTGAGCCCATGGCATCTTGGATTATGTTCTTTTCCCCTCTTGTCATAGCCCTTTTCTTTTTTTAAATGTAATTTTATTTATTTCTTCTTGGCTGCACTGAGTCTTCGTGGCAGACTTTTCTCTAGTTGCAGAGAGCAGGGGCAACTCTGTAGTTGCGGTGCGTAGGCTTCTTATTGCAATGGTTTCTCTCGTTGTGGAGCACGGGCTCCAGACTGTGCAGGCTTCAGTAGGTGCCGTTCCCCGGCTCTAGAGCACAGGCTCAATAGCTGTGGCACATGGGTTTAGTTGCTCTGTGGCATGTAGGATCTTCCCAAATCAGGGAGCAAACCTGCACTGGCAGGTGAACTCTCCACCACTGAGCCACCAGGGAAGCCCTCGTGGCCCTTTGCCTGCACAGTCCCAACTATATGTTCAGTCTTTGTGAGGATACAGAATTGCAGACCCTGAAGCATACTGAGAAAGGAAAGAGTACAATGCTTTGGGTACTTACAAGGAGCACAGTAGGAACACAGAGGACTGGCTTCTACCTCATTCCTGGAGAGTTAAGATCTTTTTGGAGAATATGGTGGCACCCAAACAAGTAGAGACTAGGTAAATGGAACACCCTCATGAAACACCCTCCATGAAAGTTGTTGTTTAGTCATTAAATTGTGTCCAACTCTTTTGCAACCCCATGGACTGTAGCCCAACAGGTTCCTTTATGTCCATGGGATTTCCCAGGCAAGAATACCGGAGTGGCAGCAAAAGAGACATAGATGTAAAGAACAGACTTTTGGACTATGTGGGAGAAGGCGAGGATGGGATGATATGAGAGAACAGCATTGAAACATGCATATTACCATATGTAAAATAGATGACCCAGTGCAAATTCGATGCATGAAGCAGGGCACCCAAAGCTGGTGCTCTGGGACAACCCAGAGGAATGGGGTGGAGAGGACGTGGAGGGGGGTTCAGAATGGTGGGACACATGTATACCCATGGCTGAGTCATGCCAATGTATGGCAAAACCGCCACAATATTGTAAAGTAGTTAGCCTCCAATTAAATTAAATAATTTTTTTAAAAAAAGGAATACCTGAATGAATTGCCATTTCCTTCTCCAGGGGATCTTCCCAACCCAGGGACTGGACCGGCATCTCCTGTCTTGGCAAGTGAGTTCTTTACCATTGAGCCACCAAGGAAGCCCCCTCCCCTCCCATAAAACATGGCTCTCAAATAATAAGACGGTAAGAGGACATAGCAGGACTAAAAGAACTTAACCCCACCATCTCAAAAATAGTCAGTTTCTACCTACCAATAACATTTATCATTTTACCCAACCCAGGGATATTACATTACTGAGCAAATCAAATTACAAGAAAAAAAGGACAGTATCATAATCTATTTGACTGTGAATTTTGACAGCTAACAATGTAAGTCCTGGAATCTTGGGGCTGGAAGAGATCATATGGGCTACTGAACCCTCTCACCAGCTATAACAATGCCTTCTACAGTATCTCTGCCAGGTTGTCACCCAGCCTCTACTCCAACTGCTCCAATAATGGAGAGGTCTCCAAGGATCAAGACAGCCAGTTACTTCATTTTAAAGGCAGGAATTAGAGTGCATAGAGGCCTCCTACCAGGCTGAAGTTAAGTCTCTCAGCCTTTCCACACTCTAATAAATCACAAAAGGTCATCAGACTTTTTGAGAACGGTCAATTCATTGTTCAAAATCTGCAGTGACTCCAACAACTGATATACAAATTCTAATCTCCATCTAAAAGACTGGAAGAGTCTATATCAAAATGTAATATTGGTTATATTTGGTCACCAAGTTTATGGATGATACTTTGTTTTTCTCCTTCTACTTCTGAGTCTTTCCCTACTTTTCTGAGATAGAGAGAGAGAGATTAGGAAAGGATAATCAAATAAATAATGTTACTTACAAAAAAGCTCTACAATGTTTATTCCGTCATGTTGTATCCAATTTAGCTCCCTTTCACTCTGCATCTTTAAATTCTTCTGCACTGCCTAGATTCTGGCCAACCCAACTCTATCATAAAGGTTTCCTTGACTGCTCCAGCCCTTACTGCCTTTAAATCCAAGCAGTTTTCTACTATCTGTTAATTATAACATGGGTCAGTTCTACATTAGATGTAAATTCCTTAAGGACCATACCACAGTGCCTACCTAGCACAATGCAGAGGTTACTGTAGATTCTCCATCAATATTTGCTATCGGGTGGATGGATGGGTGAAATTCCATTGGGTGTATTTATTAGTGCAGTTGGTTAAAGCATTGTTTGAATAGTTAGAACCGCTCTAATAAGTTTTGAATGTCATCTGATCCTATGCTTTTCAAACTAGGGTGCCCACAACCCTGGAGGAATATGGAAAAGTATGTCGTGTATAAGTCAAAAAATATTAAATAATGTCTTCCTGTTGTTGTTGTGTCCAACTCTTTGCTGCTCCAAAGATAGCATCATGCCAGGCTTCTCTGTCCTTCACTATTTCCCAGAGTTCACTCAAATTCACATCCACAAGTTGGTGATGCTGTCCAACCATCTCATCCTCTGCCGCCCTCTTCTCCTTTTGCCTTCAATCTTTCCCAGCATCAGGGTCTCTTCCAATGAGTCAGCTAAAAGTATTAGCACTTCAGCTTAAGCATCAGTCATGTCTTCCTAAAACAAAAATCTTCCCCTTTGGAGGAATACTCTGGTGGGAAAGTATGAGAAGCACTTTTGAAGCCCATGTTTTTTTAAGTGCAAGAATTCCCTATAAGGCTGATATTCAGATACTGTTTGAGTTCATCCATTTAGACTTTGCTTCTAGATACTTTCAGATATCTGTTTGTTTATACCCCACCAAGAGATGTTTCTGAATGAAGGTATCATTCATCTTGCAGACAATAGGATAAAGACTGCTGGTCTAGCAGCCAGAACACCTTGGTTCTGGCCCAGTTGGGCAGCCATTGTGGGCAACCAGCCTCCTGAAGCCCCAGCCTCTCATCTACTCTGCCCTCCTAACAAACATTGAGTTAAATAATATATTTGAAATGTCTTTGTAAACTGAAATTTACATGCAAGCTTCCAGTATTATTGTAGTTGTCTTTATCATCCCAGAATCAGTTAATTTGACTGTGTCCCAGGAGACAGGTTTTCTTCCCAAATCTGTCCAATTGAACTAAGGAAAGTAGCTGCAGAGCTCTGAATTGAGCAATTTTGCTTCCCTGGTNGGAGGGATTGGAGGCAGGAGGAGAAGGGGACGACAGAGGATGAGATGGCTGGATGGCATCACTGACTCGATGGATGTGAGTTTGAATGAACTCCAGGAGTTGGTGATGGACAGGGAGGCCTGATGTGCTGCAATTCATGGGGTCGCAAAGAGTCAGACACAACTGAGCAACTAAACTGAACTGAACTGAAGGCTCTGTTCCACTCCATTTAGAGTCCACTAACCTCTTGACCACTTTCAAATATCTTTACTAAAAATATGAAAAATAATGAGGATTAAGCAAAATGTAACAGCACCGTCGTGGCTTGTGGCCATCCATGAGGTCATCAGACCTGGGATTTCACTGCCAAGAAAATAAAGCAGTAGTTTGTGCTCTAACCTGCTGTTTTATAAGGACTGCGTCATCCACCCAGAGTAAGAACATCCTGGTCAGTCGCCCACTCCTTCACTTCTATGATAATTGCATCTTCCTTGTAATGCCAGTCCCTCCACAGACTTGGAAGCCTTGCAAAATACCGTGAGCAAACCTGCCTTCTTGCCCACTGTTTTCTCTGCCACAGAAGAGATGGCAGAGAAAGCAGTCTCACTTTCCGAGACATTACAGAGATACAACTTACGGATTCATGTACGTGGCTTCAGTCATGTCTGACTCTATGCGACCCTATGGGCCATAGCCCACCAGACTCCTCTGTCCATGGGATTCTCCAGGCAAGAACACTGGCACGGGTTGCCATGCCCTCCTCCAGGGATCTTCCTGACACAGGGATCGAATCCATGTCTTTTATGTCTCCTGCCCTGGCAGGTGGGTTCTTCTACCACTAGTGCCACCTGAGAAGCGCACCTTATGGTTGGGCCTGGGATTTTCTTTCCACCGTTGATAGCCATGACCATAAAACCCTAGGCTCAAGTCAATTGCCTCAGTTTCTCTTGTTCAGTTGCTTTCTGTCCTCTTCTCTAAAAGCAACCCTAAAAATGGTCATGTAGGCCAGAACCAATGTGTATCATTGCTCCAGCTTTCCAGGAAAGCATCTTCTGTACTCCTTCCTCAATAGACTTCATTCCAGGCCTGAATGTGACCCTTGCTCACACGTGGGATTCCTTCACAGAAGGGGCTTTCCTCCTCTACTTGATGATACAGTAGTGAAAGGATGGCTGGAGGGACTGGGAACAGACTCGAATCTGGCTTCCGCCACTTATGAGTTATCTGACTGTGTGGAAGTTACTGAGCTACTCTGAACCTCGGATTCCCGTCTGTAAAATGAGGATGATACTACATCTCACAACTATGTTGCGAAAGGCTGAGTGGTAAGTTACGTGCCAAGCTCCTGGCACACCGCCATGTCCTTAGCATGAGAGGAAACCTCCATTCCCAAATCCTCAGGCCAGCACTCAAGGCCTCATTCCATCCTTGCCCTGACCCCATCCCTTGCTCAGGGCTCTGTTAGACTCTGGCTTTCAGCTCAAGAGTGTCAGAGGAACCAGTTCTATTAATACATAGGTAGACAGTTTAGACTCACTGAGGTTACAGAGTGAGTGTTTCCCACCTTGGTTAGCATATCTGCTAAGAGAAGCTCCTCATCCTGACCCTTCCAGCCCAATCATCCAATCTCTGCTGGCCCTACCTGACCACCTGTTAGCTGACCTGCTTCTGAAACCCACCTTCCCCCTCTTCTTGTTCAAATCCAGACTGAGTTTTCTCCACCCAGGCTTCTGGCAATGAGGTCTTATCTAATTTCCTTCCACTGGAGGAAAACTTTTTCTCTCTCTCTTTCCTTAGTGATCCTTGGCATTTCTGATGGGAGTGCTGGGTTTTCTCTTTGGTCTTCAACTCAGAGCCATGTGGTTTCTCCGTCACTAACAAAACCAGATCTCTCATTCCTCCGTGGAAACAGCTGGCGGCCCTAGTCATTTTTAACACCCACCCGCAGAGGCCAAAGGACACCAGCACTCAAGCACAGGAGGTGGAGGGCAAGAAAGACACAGCTCAGCACCTGGCACCTGGGCACCTGGCAGAAAGAGCCAAGAGGGCAGTATCTCAGGTCCATGACATGGAAGGACACTTGGACACTCCAGGGCCAGGCTTCCCACACGCGCAGCACCTGGGAAACCCTGAGCTCCCTGCCATGAGTCATCAGAAACTTTGGGTCTGGAGCCCTTCCCACATGGTGGGCAGCTCTTTCATTTCCTAGCTTCCCAGGTGCTGGACACCTGACCCACTAGATCCAAATAAAGAGTGGATGCAGGGCAGTACTGAGGAGGCGAGGGGAAGCAACTCTGAGACGTCTGTGAAGGCGCTTCCCCCTCCGTCTCTGCTTCTGACAGCTCCTGCTGGAGCACAAGTGTGTGCTTCTTAGGGCCATGCAAAGGCTTCTCCAAGGTGTTGCGTGTACCGTATCAAACACACAGCGCTGACCAGGGGCTGTGTGGTCACTGGACGGAGTCCGGTGAAGGTACTAGAACCTTGACCCAATCTGCCCCGTGGGCTCCCTCTCCAACACCTCCCACCCTCTCTCCGAGAAGAAGGCTGCTCCATTAGGAAGAGCTGGGCTGTTTTCACTTAAGCCCACTTTCCCTCCCAAATAGGTCTCAGGACTCTGGGAACTTTGTTGTGTCTCTGAAAGCCACTGAGGGACTGGTTGGTTCCGCAGGCAGGCAGGGGAGCGGCTGTGTCCTGCTGGAGGCGTGTTCCGGGACGGCTGGGGCACCGACACGTAAGGGCGGGGCGGGGACGGGGGTAGCCGGCGGGAAGCCCGGGCAGGAGGGCACGTCCGGGCCCGTGTGCGCCCAAGTCCAAGGGCACCAGTCCTCCGCGGGCCCGGGCCCGGGGTGGAGAGTGTGGGCCGAGCCGGAGACGCGCGAGGGGCAGCGAGTCTGATTCAGGAAGTCGAGCCTCTGACATCAGGGACAGGACGACGGAGTGGAGTGAAACCTCAAAAATGCGAAGCGTCCGCCCGCGGGAGGGCAGGGGACATAGAGGGCGCCTTTCTCACCACCGGCGGCAGGTACGCCCGGCGCAGGGCGGCCCCCGCTGACCCTCCCCTCCGGGCCAGGACCGCGCGGGACCCGCAGGGGCTTCCGAGGAGATACCCTGGACCTCGGCCGCCTTCGCTGGGGCGCCCCCGGCGGATCCCCGGGCGACCGCGCCTGCAGGAAGCCCTCCGGTGGGACTCAAAGGTGAGTCTCAAGAGTTTGGTTGTTGTCTATGTGTGTGTGTGTGCGTGTTTAAATACTTTTTAAGGTGCCTTCCGTTGGCAAGGGGACTTCCCATTCCTTGCCTCTAGAAGGATGAGTTCAACCCCAGAGATGAGTGAAATTTGAAGATCATTTCCAAACAGCTTCTTGCCCCTCACTTCCAGGGTCCCCACCCCCACCACCGCTTTGCAAGGATTCTCAGCAGCCTCACATCTGCTTCTGGGCTGAGTCCACATGGGTTCCTAGCCGCGTCTGGGGTGGAGTTCTCAGACTCTAGCTGACAACAGCTGCCGGCAAGAGCAGCTTGAAAGGGACAGAGGTTCATTCAGTTTGCCACGGAAGAAGTCAAGACCTGAGACCCTCCAAAAAGCATCCCAGGCTCACAGGTTTCTAAATTGTTCTAGGCAAAGCCCAATTTTCAAGGGGTCTAAGAAACTGGCCACAAGAAAAATATGGCCTGGAGCCAGGGCTGGAATGGGAGCCTTTCTGCTATTTCCTGAGCCTCAGGGGATTTGCTGTGACCCAGACTGCTACCCACCTTCTCTCCTCTCTCAAGGGTCCCACTCCTACTCCCCTCCCCACCCTTGAAGGAGGACACAGTGAGACCTGGTTCCCTAGTGTTTTGAAGAGCTTCACATGAATACATTTTGTAATAGAGTTAAAAAACCCATAGACATTAACTTGTGGGAACACCAGTCTTGCCCAACCGAAAGGGAAACTGAAGCAGACAAGCACGGCTTTAATTTCTCAGAGAACACTGGCAGTCCACTTGCTGCAAGAATTCTGTTGAATGAGGAAGGGTGGTACCCTTGAGCGTCTGAGAAGCACTTTTCTCCCAAAGCTGTTGCATTTAATTCACTCAGCTCAAGTGTGTAAGAACCCGAAGGTAATCTGAAGGGACCCTCATTCTGAAGTCCTGCTGGGTAAGGGAAGAGCTTTGATTTATATGGAGCACGACTTAAAGATAGCACTGATGCTAGGCTGTTCCTAACCTCAGTACAAATGGTTTCCAAGTTCCACCTAGAGAATTCAGCAAAGATGTCAACGTCAACCTCCCGGCCTGATGTGTCTCCCTGTTGCCCAGTGCTGAGCTGGGGAGGCAGATGTATTGAAAAATCTGATCAAGTCTTTCATTTTATCTGAGATTTTGGCTCCCCATTCCCAGTCTGGATATAATTTTAGGAAAGAAATGCATTGAAAACCAAATGTTTCTCTAGCCTTCAAACTTTGTTAATATTTAACCCGTGGAATGGGCTTCCCTGGTGGCTCATGCATGTGTGTGTGCGCGCGCTAAGTCGCTTCAGTAGTATTTGACTCTTTGCAACCCCATGGACTGTAGCCCACCAAGCTCCTGGAGTGGGTTGCCATTTCCTACTGCAGGGGATCTTCCTGACCCAGGGATTGAACCTGCATCTCTCATGCCTCCTGCATTAGCAGGTGGGTTCTTTACCACTAGCACCACCTGGGAAGCCCCTCCCTGGTGGCTCAGTGGTAAAGAATGTGCTTGCCAATGCAGGAGACATGGGTTCAATACCTGGCTCAGGAAGATTCCCCTGGAGAAGGAAATGGAAACCCACCCCAGTACTTTCACCTGGGAAATCCCATGGACAGAGGAGCCTGGCAGGCTATAGTTCATGGGGTCGAAAAAGAGTTGGACATGACTTAGAGACAAAATAACAACAAACCTGTGGAACAGAGAAAGGATGTTTTCCACCCTCTCCCCTGAATACTAACCCCAAGAGAACAATGAACACTCAACAAGCTGAGTTACTGATTTCATCAAAGAGAGATGTACATCCATCCCACCCATTCATTCAGAGTTTCTATGCTCACTGTGTGCCAGGCCATATGCCAGGGCCTGGGAGTCCAAAGATAATGGTACAGTTTTTGCATCTGAGGACATGCTGCTGCTGCCACTATCATGTCCGACGACTCTGTGCGACCCCATAGACGGCAGCCCGCGAGGCCCTCCCATCCCTGGGATTCTCCAGGCAAGAACACTGGAGTGGGTTGCCATTTCCTTCTCCAGTGCATGAAAGTGAAAAGTGAAAGTGAAGACACTCAGTTGTATCTGACTCTTAGTGACCCCATGGACTGCAGCCCACCAGGCTCCTCCGTCCATGGGATTTTCCAGGCAAGAGTACTGGAGGGGGTTGCCATTGCCTTCTCCGTCTGAGGACATGAAATCTGGTAAATGAGACAGAGAAACAAAATATAGTTACCTCAGGTGGTACAGTGGATAAGAATCCGCCTGACAATGCAAGGAACACAGGTCTGATCTCTGGTCTGGGAAGATTCCATATGCCATGGGGCAGCTAAGCCCATGTGCCACAACCACTGAGCCTGTGCTTTAGGGCGCAAGAGCCCCAACAAGAGAAACCACCACAGCAAGAAGCTGGCACACTGCAACTAGACAGTACCCCCCACTTGCTGTAACTAGCAAAGCCCTCACACAGCAACAAAGAGCCAGGGCAGCCAAAAAAAATAAACAATAAAGTTTTAAAAAATGAATAGTATCCATCATCATAGCCATAGCTATAGGATACTGAAACAATGCAAAGGGGGGGGTGAATAACTCCCCTAGGGGTTACCTGCAGAAGTGACGGATGAGCAGGTGTTGAAAATGATTAGGCATTCCCAGGAAAAGGGTATTCCAGACAGAGGAAAGAGTATCTGCAAACTCAGTGGTAGGTTAGGGGAGCTACAGGTAATGCAGATTACACTACTATGCAAGGAATGGTGAGCTCTTTCCTGTGGCAGTGGGAATTCGTTTTTTAAACAGGGAAAGAGTATGGTCAGATCTGTGTTTGGAGAGAGAACTAATGGCCGGATGGAAATTGGGTTGGAGAGAGAAGGAACAGAGATAAGGAGTACCTCCACTAAGAGAACAGCAGAGGGAACTGAGAAAAGGGGCATGGACTTTTGGTGGTTTAGGAAGTAGAGTCAGAGGTACCTGGAGACCAAGTGAATGTAGCTAAGGAGGAATGAATGGAACAGAGGATTACAAGGTGTTGAGCTGGGGATGGGAAGGTGCATTGTGATGCTTGTAATGGAAACCACGTGAACTAGAGGAGGCGTGGACTTGGGAAGCAGAATTTGGGAGGACACGATGAACACTTCAGACACATTTAAGCTGGATGCACTCAGGAGATGCCTGAGTGGAGATATATGGGAGGCAGTGGGTACACAGGTCTGGAACCCAAGGAGACGTGGAGGTTGCTCTGATGCGACTATCTCAGATGCTGTGCAGAAAAG
Organism: Neotragus moschatus; assembly: GCA_006410615.1. Taxonomy (NCBI): domain Eukaryota; kingdom Metazoa; phylum Chordata; class Mammalia; order Artiodactyla; family Bovidae; genus Neotragus; species Neotragus moschatus. The sequence goes on along the minus strand of SJYA01002284.1, from coordinate 71,133 downwards.
CAGTGTTGAAGAAAAATAAACAGGACTGTATTACACTGTCAGTGAGATCGCTTGACCCTGAAGGGTCTTGGATTGGTCAGTAATGGCCTACAGATCTTATTTTTGCATCACACACTGACTTCCATATGACTCCCACGAGATGACCATGGTTTCCCCCAGCTGTCTTGCAGGATGATACCTAAAATGTTGGTGAGAACCCTGGGTTAACGACACACACGTGGTGAGGATGCATCTAACCAACAAGCAAATTCCCAGGAGTCACTCCCCGATGTGAGAAATGAATACTTTAGTTGAACTGTGAGATCTGCAGGAGATCTCGCCAGAACTCATACCCCAAGTCAGGGCATGGCGCTTGTGTGGGAGAGTCCTTCCTTCATTAAAACAAGAAGGACAGCTTTCTCAGATGAATTCTAAACCTCTGTAGAGTGGTCCTTTAGGTCTGGCTGCCAATGCCCAGATCAGGATTTTATGTGACCTGGTACGGAAGAAAAAACCACCTTGAACTTGGAACTAGACAGACATGCGTTCAATTCTTGCCTTGACCGCTTATTAGCTGCCCTTGCACAAGTCTTTTAATCTCTCAGCTTCATTTCCTTTACATTTAAAATGGGGATAATTATGTCTCACCAGGGCAATGGTTAGGATCAGAATCAGATTGAAAAAGAAAGTACATTTAATGTGCTATATAAATTGTACGGTTCTATAAAAAGGTAAGGGGGTTTTATTATTATTACTAATCCTTCCCCTTGAAGTCACCAAGTCAGATGTGCTGTGTAGGTGTAGGATTTGGGAAGGATCGTAGGCCCAGACGTGCAGCTTTTTAACTGCATATAACATTTGAAGGCCATAATTATAGAAGTCTCCTTCCATCAGAGCAATGATGGGTATCTGCTTCTCTTTTTACTGCTTACCTAACGTGATCAAAGATCAAAGAAGTGAATGGTTTCCTAAAGTGAATGCAGGTTGTACACTGACCAAGAGCTCCTGGAAGCTCATAGGGCTAAAGCAGCTAGGATTCCACTTACTAAGGCACAGACCAACCCCGTTTGCAGCTAAGGCCACCCAAAGGGGACACTTTTTTATCTGTAATCCTCATCAGTGTGCTAGCTGAACCAGCAGTAGCCCTGAATCTGAGCATCTTTCGATGGCTTAGATATCTCTGTGGTTTTCCTGTCTCCCAGCCAGAGAAGCCTGACATATTCCAACCTAGTGAAGCTCAAGTTTTATGCCAACATTAGAACTTTCAAATAAACAGACTTCTGATAGGGGCTGGTTGTTGAATGAAGAAAAGGAAGCAACCACAGACTCAGAGACTTCAAATGGAAAAACACTTTAGAGATGAGCCAGCCCCTCCCCCTCACTTCACAGATGAGCAAACTAAGGTTCAGAGAGGGGAGTGTGTGCTGGGGTCAACAGCTGGTTAATGGGGGAACCAGCATCCAAGTCCTCAAACAGTGAACACTCTCTGGGTTTCTACCACCTGGACCTTTGGTACCTCACACACGGGGGCACAGGCAGGCACTCAGAGTCTGGCAGAGGGGAGAAGTGGAAAGATTGTACTTAAAGGCTGCATTCTCCCCCCAGTGGGCCCTGGGGGTAACCAGGAGCAGCCCCTCCTTTAAGAGGCTTCTCAGGTGGTGCTAGTGGTACAGAAGCCACCTGCCGATGCAGGTTAGACGTGAGAGATGCAGGTTCAATCCCGGGGTCAGGAAGACCCCCTGGAGGAGAGCATGGCACCCCACTCCAGTATTCCTGCCTGGGTCTCACAGAGTTGGACGTGGCTGAAGCAACCTAGCACACACACACACACACGCTCCTTTACAGCAGTCTCTCTAACACACCCAAGCCTTCTGTTTCATCAGTGTCAAGCCTCAAACTGTTAAGAATTCCCAGAGATTCCCTCAAGAAAGGATATGATACTGGGTGCCTCAATGAACTAAAATCTGGTTTGTTTGGTTTTTTTCTTAATCTTCTTTTTTTAAATTAGAGGATAACTGCTTTGCAATGTTGTGTTGGTTTCTGCCATACAACAGTGCGAATCAGCCAAAAGTATCTATCCCCTCCTTCCTGAGCCTCTGTCCCACCCACCCCATCCCATCCCTCTCGGCCCCAGGTTGAGCTCCCTGGGTTACATAGCAGTCCCCTGTATCTGTTTTACACTTGGGAGTGTATATATGTCAGTGCACCCCATCCTCTCCTCCCCCACTGTGTCCACAAGTCTGTACTTATGTCTGTATCTCTATTCTTGCCCTGCAAATAGGTTCATCAGTACCATTTTTCTAGATTCCATAAATGTGCCTTAATAGGCGATATTTGTTTTCCTCTTTCTGACTTACTTCACTCTGTATAACAGACTCTAAGTCCATCCACCTCAATTCAGCTGACTCACATTCATTCCTTTTTATGGCTGAGTAATATTCCGTTGTATATATGTACCACAGCTTCATTATCCCTTCCGCTGTTGATGAACATTTAGGTCGTTTCCATGTCCTGGCTACTGTATATAGTGCTATGGTAAACACTGGGGTACATATGTCTTTTTGAATTATTAAAACCTATTTATTAGTGTTTCATGAAACTTGTCATGAAGACTATTTCCAGACCAGTGGGTCTGGAAATACACATGGGTATTTCATTTTTGGGTCATCATTACACATCAAAATGATAGTCAACTCACTGTTCAGTGGAAAGGCTGTAAGTGAATCACAGGAGCTCGTGAGACTCATCACAGGCACAGAAGAGACAAACAGGGGAAGGAAAATCTGCAGCACAGTTCTGGATAGACTGTCCCCAGGGCTTCCGAGCAGCTCAGGTTTCCGATGCGTCCCCTGCATCAGCCTGAGCCGTCTGAGCAGAGCACCACCTGGGGACTTGAGTGGGAGAGCAGGCACGGTGGCTGAGCTCCCAAACAAACTCCACCCAAACACAGGATTCCTTTCTGAGGGTAACTCCCAAGGGACTGTGGCAGCGTCCAACCCGAATCCCGGCCCTGGGAAGAGGCTTCCTCCCACGCTTGTAAGCAAACTGCTCCATGGAATTTGTTGCTAAGAAATGAAAGGAAACCTAATCACAGCCATGTTTCTTGATCAGAACTGAAGATTTGTAAGTCATTGCAGACTCTCAATTGTCTTTCTCTTTTAAACAAAGAGCAAGCCTTTCTCTCAACTGTCTATAACTCATTCCTCTTGGGATGTTTCTCAGTAGACTTTTATTCTTCTTAAATATGACCCTGATTTCAAGCCGGATAAGCTTAAGGCCCATCCACAACTTCATTTAGTTTTCCAGGCAAGTTAGAAAAGACAATTGGCAGGAGAGAGGGGGAAAATGTAATAGCAATAAGAATATAAAATCGCTCTGTCACGTCCAATTCTTTGTGACCCCATGGACTATACAGTTCATGGAATTCTCCAGGCCAGAATACTGGAGTGGGGGGCCTTTCTCTTCTCCAGAGGATCTTCCCAATCCAGGGATTGAACTCAGGTCTCCTGCATTGCAGGTGGATTTTTTTTACCAGCTGAGCCACCGGGGAAGCCCTCAGCAATAAGGATAGTTGTACGCAATGATATTGATACTTTTAGTCTTCTATTGTCCTTTTCAGGACAAAAGTTGGGGGTACATGGGTTTAGAGATGGGTGTGGAGGCAAGGCTTTGGGAGCGGAGAATTAGGCAGGGGAAACTGGGACATTCAATTAGCTTTGGTGTCATGGGAGAAGAATGGCATGCAGTGAACATGCTGGGTCTTAACCTAAATGAGATCTGGCTGTGGCCACCTTAAATAAGAAAAGAGGAAAGCTGCACACGAGCCCAGAGCCTCTGAGATCCTGGGGCTGTGTCTTTTCAAAACTTCTGATCCTAGGTCTCTCTGCAGCTCCACCAAAGGGACAAAGCACCAGCTTTCAAAAGCCCCTCTGCTGTAAAGGCTCCACAGCAGCTCAGGGCCCCAGGGAGCCTCTCAGGCACACTGGCCCCAAATCCCCCAGGAACTAATGCTGGGGTCACAGTGACTTTCCCAGCGATCAGGGACAGGGAGTAAACACATGTCCACCCAACTTTTCTTGCTCGCACAGATCTGCAGTGTGTACACAAGGCTCTCCATAGCTATTGGTTGAACCGTGGTGCTGAGACTTTGAGGCACACAAAAGTCACAGCTGCTGCTCCCTCTACCACCCCCGCCAGGCTGCTCTACTAGCGTATCATGGTTGTTTATGTTCTGCTGGGGAGAAGCAGTGGGGCTGCAAGAGAATACACCACTGTCGGGGCCCGCCCTGCAGACGCACCCCATCTGTCGGGCTCCTTTCTGATTCTTGACTGATGGCTCCCACCTTCACCTCCCTCACTCCACCTTCCAGTCCTGACCTGAAACATCCCCTCCTGCCCAAGGCCCACAGTCTTCCAAGCGGCAGTTGCCAGAGCAGCAACAGCCACGGCCTAGATGAAAACCTCCAGACTCATTACGTGGGTGACCCACCCTATCCCGTAATGAGACCTCCCAGGGAGAGGAGAGCACATGGGCACAGCGTACCACCCAGACATGACCTGATTGCTCAGAGTGCTCCTGGTTTCCAGAAGAGAAACTCAGCCCCTTCCCTGCAGGATGTTTGGCCCAACGCCTTCTCTGGCTCAAGAGAAAAGCAATGATGTGCCGGGTGCCTTAGGACACTCGCTGCTTTCCAACTACTGGGTTCGTGCCGTTTTGCAAGGAGATATTATTGACCCCTCTGAGGAAAGAGCTGATTATTACTGTGTTTTCAGTGGCTAGATGGCACAGGTTTCCACAGCAGGATGTGGAAAGAATATCTCATGTTCAGGTAGAAATACTGCATTTCCCCCACCCTGTCTGGGACAAGAGGAAGGGACATAGTCACAGGGCATGTGACACACGGAAAAGAAGGTCTGATGCTCCTGACTGACATTTTCCAGGAATAAGTCTTCAGATGTTTTAAAAAAATAAACTATTCTTTCAAGAAGGAATACTTCAACCACTGAGGTATGTGGTCATTCAGTGTTTGGTACTGGAGAGAATGAATAAATACACACCAAAAAGATAAGCAAATCAACAATGTTATACTTCTTAAACCTTAATAATGGAAACTATACCATTGTTTTCCATTTATCATCTATCAGCTTTCAATAAATTTTGTATTATCTCCTCCCATTTTTTTCAATGGAAGTGAAATTCACATTACGGAAAATTAATCATTTTAACATGAACAATTCACACCATAAAAAAAGTTAGGGTTAGGGCATTTAGTACATTCACAAAAGGGACTGATGGAAAGTTTTAGTTGCTCAGGCGTGTCTGACTCTTGTGATTCCATGGACTGTAGCCCGGCAGGCTCCTCTGTCCATGGAATTTTCCTGGCAAGAATACTGGAGTGGGTACCCATTTCCTTCTCCAGGGGATCTTCCTGACCCAGGGATTGAACCTGGGTCTCCTCCATTGCTGGAGGATTCTTTATCCTCTGAGCTACAAGGGAAGCCCATAGTACATTCACAATGTTGTATTAATAGCATCACCACCTCTAGTTCCAAAATATTTTCATCATTGCAAAATAAACCCCCAGACCCATTAGGCAGTTACCCCTTATTGCTCCCTCTTCCCAGCTCCTGGCAATCGGCACTTATGGATTTATCTATTCTGATATTTCCTATAAATGTATGTCTGGCTTCTTGCATTTAGCTTAATGTTTTCAAGGTTCATTCACGTTTTAGCCTTTACTGGTGCTTCGTGCTCTTTGTGGCTGAATAATTATTCATTCTGTGTATTTACTATAATTTGTTTAACTGTTCATCTGTTGATAGACGCTTGGGTTGTTTCTACCTTTTGGCTATTGTGAATAGTGCTGTGATGAACACGTAAGTACAAGGATTTGTTTGAGTACCTATTTTCAATTGTTCTGGGTAGACAGATCATTGGGTAACTCTATGTGTAACTTTTTGAGGAACCATCAAACTGTTTTCTTTAACATTTTAATCAGCAGATGTAAATTCACTTCCTTTCTTGAGGATAAGAGGCATATGAAGTGGCATGCCTTCTCACACCTGGCCCCTTATTTGTTGCCTTTGATCTTATGCTTTAAGGAAAGATATTAAACTCGGCTTCTTGTTGTCCTAGAACTGCAGAGTTATTTGGATGCTTGAGATAGAAAATATTTGGGGGACTTCCCTGGTGGTGCAGTGATTAAGAATCCACCTGCCAATGCAGCAGACATAGGTTCGATTCCGAGTCCAGGAAGATTGCACGTGCCGCAGAGCAACCAAGCCTGTGCACCACGGCTGCTGAGCCCGTGCTCTAGAGCCCACGAGCTGCAACTACTGAGCCCACACACCACGACCATCGAAGTCTGTACGCTCTGTGGCCCATGAGCCACAACTAATGAGCCGCTACGCCACAACTACTGAAGCCCGTGCGCCTAGAGCCTGTGCTCTGCAACTAGAGAAACTGCTGCAGTGAGAAGCCCGTGTACCACAGCTGCAGTGTAGCCCCCACACTCCGCAACTAGAGAAAGCCCATGTGCAGCAACGAAAGCCCAGCACAGTCAAAAAATAAATTATAAAAAAAAAAGGAAATATTTGGGTAAACTACAAATCCTTCTTGGTGTGGTTAAGTAGTAAGCAACAGGTAACACCAGCAGCCTTTCTGGAGGACTGTTTATGTGCCAGGCATTGCATTGGGAAAGTCACATCCTTGCTCTCACTTAATCCTCATAGTCCAACGGTAATACGTATTTGACATAGGAGGAAAACTGAGGCCTCTACCAAGAGTTAAGTTCTCTTCCTCTGGCTCCAGAGTGTTATTTATAAGCCTCTCCTACAAAGAAACTGCAGCTGCCACCAATGATGAATCAGAAGCTGTTCTGTTACAGTCCACTTTGGCAGATGGATAAGGATGCAGTTAGAATACAGTGTGACCAGTGCTATGACAGGTGTGACAGTAGGGAGGAAATACACTTAGCCCAGCTCTTAGGTGACAGACTTACCAGAGGAGACAAAATCTAAGTTCCCGTTATTATTTCACTTATAAGTAAATGAGCTTTGGTGCCACGTGGTGAGGCTGGACCCTCCCCCATCCTCCTTTGGCACCACCAGTTCATCATTCCCTGTGCCCAGTGTCTGGCACACAGTAGCTGCTCATTAAACACAGGTTAATAAACACATGTGCTTCTGCAGATGGAACTTCCAGGCCCTGCCACGCTGCTACAGGACTGCAATGCCCGAGACTCAACTCATTTGCTTTCTTGAAACAGCTGTGGGGGCTTGCCTGGTGGCTCGGTGGTAAAGAATCCACCTGCCCATGAAGAAGACATGGGTTCCACCCCCAGGATGGAAAGATTCCGCATTCTGCAGAGCAACTAAGCCTGTGCACCACAACTACTGAGCCTGTGCTCCACGACACGAGAAGCCACAACAAGGAGTCCACACACCACAACCAGAAAGTAGACCCCACTTGCCACAACTAGAGAACAGGCTGAGCAGCAGCGAAGACCCAGCCAAAAATAAATAAATAAGCAGCTGTGGCCCAGGTATGAGGGAAAGGAGATGAGGAAAGGCCTAGAACAGCTTTCTTTCAGACAGCTCTCAGTCTGAAAACATCAGGAGACAAGAGAAGGCGTGGACCAGGGTGGGGAGAGGGGCCAGGCTGTGAAGACATCTCCCCTTGCCCAGCTGAGGAGTCTGTAGAGGTGCCTGGGATCCTGGAACAGACACAGAATGAACTGCTAAACCACTTTCTCTAAAACTCTAAGTTCTCGGCTTCATCTCAGGGTTGAGTTGTTGCATCAAGACTTCCAAACTCATAGCTATCTCATATCTGAGGCAGTTCACCTTGGCCTGCAGGGACAAGCAGCAGCAGCCTGGTGGAAAGATCTCAACTCTCCCTGGAGGATAATTCCCACTCCTCTTTCCCAGAGGTTTTCTCTGAGATTCAGCCCTCACTCACCTTCCCTGGTTCACATTCAACCCCTCTCTTACAAAAGGAGAGTTGTAAAAACTCTTGGGAGCCCAGCTGGCCTTGCTTTAGAAGACAGAAGCTGTCCCAGCCTGGCTCTGGTTGCATTTTATTTATTTATTTACGTTGGGCTGCACTGGGTCCTCATTGGTGAATGGGCTTTCTCTTGTGGTGAGAAGAGGCAATTCATTGCAGTGCGCAGACTTCTCATTGCTATGGCTTCTTTTGTTGTGGAGCCTGGGCTCCAGGTGCACAGGCTTTAGTAGTTGCAGCTCATAGGCTCCAGAGCATGGGCTCAGTAGTTGTGACGCATGGGCTTAGTTGCCCCAGACCAGATCTTCCCAGACCTGGGAACAATCCTGTGTCCCCGGTACTGGCAGGCAGATTTCTTAACAACTAGACCACCAGGAAGTCCTTCTGACTTCATTTTTTTCTCATACACATTTCTTTAAAGTCTTTATGTGTGTCAAACACTATCCTGGAGGCTGTGGGGGAATTTAAAAACCAAAACCAGGCACAGGTCCCACCTGCAGGGACCTTCTGCCTACTCCTAGGAAGCTGCCCAGCCCAGCCCGCAGTCATGCCCCCTCATCCAGAGGTGGAAGAAACAGCCTTTCCCCACCCCAGGAATTAGAGCCTGCTCTGGGGTCTCTGCTTGCAGGTGCCACCGTTTACTTGCCCACCACCCAGGCTCTGGACTATGCCACTTGCAGCATCCCCAACATTTGCTTCACCCTTGCATGCCTGGCTCTTCAGGCTCAACTTAGCTAAGGTCTTCTTGTTCTTCACAGGCTTCAACTTACCTAAGTCATAAGCTGCTATTCTGAGTTCCTACCCCAACTGTGAAAGCAAGATCTTCTTGTTCTGCACAGGCCCCAGTTCTGGTCCCCTCCATTGCTATAGCCCTACCCTGTTATAGCACCTTGACCTGGCCCTGCAGAGGCCACTGCAAAGCTCATGGAGATATGAGGGTTCAGGTTGCCAGGGATGACTATGGGCACCCTGACCTGGAGGAGGTAACATACAGCCTCACACAGACACTCTCAGCTCTCCCATCCCATAACCATTCAGTTGGTTCACTAACCAATCGACAAGCATTTATTGAGCATCTACTATGTACCAACACTGAACTAGGCATGGGGGATTCCTAGAGGAAAAAGCTCTCAAATAGTCTACATCAAGTGGAAAAGTGGATATGAACAGCATCTGTACCACAGGTATACAATAGGAAGACTACATAAGTATCCACAGTATCTTACATGCATTGTCGGGGAGGCAGGTAGGAGAGAGGGACAGAAATGTTCAATTGTGATGATCTCTGTGTAACTGTGATTCCAGAAAAATTCTCCAGGTCGCTAAATTCTTTCTCTTGCCCTGTCTACTGAGAGCTGTTCAGTACACATAGGTCAGAGTTTGCTCTAGTTTTATAGGCCAGAGCATTCCTCATGGGCTCCGCCCAGGACACCCAAAGGCATCTTGCCACACTACACACAGGAGTCATCAATCACTGTGGTCCCTTCTGCATCCCTGAACTCCCCACTGCTGGATTACAGCAGGGGTCACAAGCTCAACACCCACAGGGCCTGACAGATAGAACTAACATTTATGGAATGTGGGCCAGGCGCTGCTTTAACCACATGACAAAGATGATTCAACTCATCTGATTTCCATAACAATTCAATGCAGAGGGTCTATTCTGATTATTTTATAGCTGAGGGACAGAGGGGTAGAGGGACTTTCCTAGGTCAGACAGCTAGTGAATGGAGGAGGGCAAGCAGCCTTTGACCCAAGCTGGTCCACCTGAGAGTGACACAGCTAGTGTGGGAATCCCTACAGGACTCGCTGGAAGCTGTGTCTCAACCGACCTCTCTTCACTGATCACATCGACCTCACAGGCTTCCAGCTTGCAGCCTGTGATCTCAGGTTGCCCTTCTTACACAAAAAACTCATTTGGTTTTCACCAACCTTGGGCTAAATGTTAATAGTATTGTTACATGGGTAGGCTGAGAGTGTGTGTGTGTGTGTGTCTGTGTGTCTGTGTGTCTGTGTGTGTGAGAAAGAGTTGTTAACTGCTCAGTTGTGTCCGACTCTTCGACCTCATGGGCTGTAGCCTGCCAGGCTCCTCTGTCCATGGGATTTCCCAGCAAGAATACTGGAATGGGTTGCCATTTGGAGCAATCTCTTTGATCTTAGGCCAGCTGGAACTGACTTTGGTTACCCTCATGGCCCCAGATTGGAATTTGGGATTATCTACACATTTAAGAATATACAAAGAAATAAAGCGTGTTTGGAGTTGAGAGGGAGGGAGGCAGAAAGCTGACTAGCCACTCAGATTTTCTCACGCAATAATCCGCTTTCATGGTTAAACATGAAAAACAACTCCTGGGCAGGTCCTTGGCCCCGTGCATCATCTTGTTACCCCTGCTCTGTCCTTGGACATTCAAGTCAGAATAAGGAAGGAGGTGAGGAGGGAGAGCAAGTCTCCCAGTAGCATCTCTTCTCCTCAGGCCACAGCTTTAGGAACCCTCACCTCGGGCCAAGCTGTTGCCTGGAATGCCATGGATTAGAGCAGCTGGCTGAGAGAGTGAGCTGTTTGTTGCCATGGTAACAATGGCAGATTCACACTCTCCAGATCTGGGCCCAGCGCCTGGGCCACCTTGATTGGCTTCTTTCTCTGAGCCAGCTGTGCTTTCTTGAACAGCCTGGAATCCCTTCATTCTCATCCTCACTGCATTTAATCATCCCATTCTCCTGGCAAGTGCCATGTCAAATCCTACCCTCCTCAAAGCCTTGCCTAGATCCCTCACTGGGATGAACAGCTTCCTTCGAGCTGCTCCCAGGACCCTTTGCTTGCGTTGCCCTTGGGACATTTAATGAGTCACGCTTCACTGTTCCCCTGTGCTCATCCATTTCCCAAGCAAAAATAACTTCCTTGATTCACAGTCTGTGTCTTTAGTGTGGAATCCCTTACCCAGGTGGTTGGCAGCAAGTTTCACATCTTGTTAGGCATCATTAGCTGGGAGAGCCTTAGAAAAAAGAAGCTCCTTGTGCGCACAGTAGGTTCTCAACGGATGTGCACTGTATTGAACTGTGTGCCGTAGAGAGGGGAAAGGGCATTTCCTTGGCCTCCTTGGACTCAACTGTGTAGACTACCCAGGCTCAGGGAAGGAAGAAAAAAGCCAGCCAAAGGAGTTCTTCTTTCTGAGGAAAAAATAACAAGAACTTTTTACAGTATTACCAGTGAGGTACTGAGACACTGAAGGCAACACACACTTTCACTACTCAGCTGACTTGGCGTCTGTGAATTACCAAATGGAATGTTAGCAATTCCTGACAGCAAAATGTGTCAGGAACACAGCCAACTGGGGCTTTCCAAAAGCATGGCAATACCCTCAGTCTCGTGTGATTTATAATATTCAATATGGCACCCCGTGAAGCAAAGGCCCATATCTATTTGAGGCTGACGATCTTTGGAAGTCAGGTCTCACTGCTGTCATTTCTGCTTCTTGGCACTGACAGCCTCACTGGAGATCCAAAAGTAGCCAGTCACCAAAAGAGGCCCGCAGAGTGTGCCTGCAGTCTGGAATGCCCCCGGCTATCTGGCATCTGAGCACATTCTGAGCCCAGGCTGAATGAATTCTCCAAACCCAGAATACTGAAATTCCAATTGGTCGATTTTTTTTTTTCTTTTCCTGAGTATCTTCCGTGTGGCCACAATGCTGGGTGCAAACCCAGAAACCAGCGTGGCAGAGTGGAATAAGCCCTGGATACTTCGGGGCAGAAGAACTGCCACATCTGCCGTGATTAGCTGTGAGACCTTGGGCAACTCACTGAATTTCAGTGAACCTCAGTTTCCTCATCTATAAATATGGTCATTCACTAATTCAACAGATATTTTCCAAGAACAAAACAGGTGCAAATATTTTCCAAGNGGATACTTCGGGGCAGAAGAACTGCCACATCTGCCGTGATTAGCTGTGAGACCTTGGGCAACTCACTGAATTTCAGTGAACCTCAGTTTCCTCATCTATAAATATGGTCATTCACTAATTCAACAGATATTTTCCAAGAACAAAACAGGTGCAAATATTTTCCAAGAACATGTCCCATCAAATATTTTTCCAAGAACAGAACAGGTGGGAGTACATTGTGTCTAGAAAGGAAACATGATTAAATAAACACTGACTCTAAAGTGGGTTGCAGGCTGTGGTGACAGCATAGGGACAGTGACGGGGTACAGGACAGGGGCTCTCATGAGGTCACGGAAGGGTTCCCTAGGGGGCTGCTATTTCAGCTGAGACTAAACGCATAGAGACCCGGAGACTGGGGAGTACTGGTTGAGGTGGAATTGGGGGAGAGTTGGGATTTGAGATAAAAAAGCTTTCGTGAGGCCCCAAAGCAGGAAGGCCCACATATCTCAGGGAGTCTGAGAAATGGAAGGCTTTATAAACTGGAAGAGTGACTGGTTGCCATGGTTGGTTCCTCTCCTGTAGCTTTTTGGGAGTTAATCCAGTGAGAGTATCACGCTGGGAAATGGAAAAAACTAGAACCTGGTCTGCCCTTGGCCACTGACCAGTTTTGCAATTTTAAACAAATTTTGAACATCCATTTCTGTTCTTTAGTTTATTCATCTGTGAAATAGGGCAAGAAATCCTTTCCCTTCTCACATTACAGCGGATTTAATGAAGAAATGTTTGCAGAAGAGAAGCTGTTAAAAAATTAAAATGAGTTATAAGTACAGGGTCTATGCTAGGACTTTCCCCAGTCATAAATAAACTCAAACCCATTCAGGCATCAGTTTTAAGACTGGAGAAGTGATTGCACCACGGATTTTTACCCCCTCCCCTCTGCCTCCCTTCCCAAGGGATCAGAAAATAAATCACAGTTTCTTTCTGATTGGTTTCGTGATATTTCTTTTCAGTTCATAATTGCATTTTGTCTAAGGAAGAAAGTACTATTAATAAAGGTTTTTTTTTTTTAATTGTAATATTTGTGATTACCAAGCCTGGCTGGTTAGGGCAGACTGCCCATGAGCCCAGGGTGGCCCTTAATCCTGCTCTGGCCAAGGCATACTTTGAATTACCAGAGGGAACAGGTAAGAGAATGAAACATTGACATGGCTATGTCTCTCCTGCTCACCAACATTCAGGACTTTCCTGTTACACCAAACCTATGCTGAGCCTTCCAAGCCCCCTGAAATCTCACCCACCTTCCTCAGAAGTTTTCCTCACTGCCTTCCCAGTCCCAAACTCTGTACATGCTGGCCTCTGTACCCCAGCTCTTGCTTTCCCATCCTATCCAGCTCAGCCTAGCTTCCCTTCTCCCACTCGAATGTCCAACCCTTGATGTGATTATACCCAGTACAGGGGCCCTACACAACCTCCATCTCCTCCAGGTTGCCTCTTCCTTAAAACCTAAGCCAACAACCATCACTCTCCTTTCTAACTGTGCATTCATTTTGGCACTTTCTGATATTTATCTTAGACTTTAATTGCTTGTATTATTTTTGAAAATTAAACTGTGAAGTGCATTATCAGTTTATAAAGACTCTCATGTATATATAACTTGACTTTCACAACAACACTGGATGGTGAGTGGAGTCAGTGAAGTTATTATCTTCCCATCTGAGAGATGGGGAACCTGAGGCTTGGGATTCAGGGACCTGCACTGTTGCCTGGCAGGACTTACCATGTTCTAAGTTTCATTAAGAAACTCTCCTAACTCTGCTCATTGTTATGTGGCAGCCTGGATGGGAGGGGAGTTTGGGAGAGAATAGATGTGTGTGTATGTCTGAGCTGCTGTGCTATTCACCTGAAGCTATCACAAATGTTGATTGGCTATACCCCAATACAAAATAATATATATATTAAAAAAAAGAAAGAAATCCTAGGTTGGGAACCAGATCATACACTTCTCTTTTTCCCCTCAGCACCATGTTGATCACACAGCAGATACTTAACTAACATTTCTTGGAATGAAATCCATATGCCACTACCAGAAAAATAATTGGAATGGCATATTTCATTGAGGCAAATCATCGCTATTAGTACTATTAGCCTCCTCACAGATAAAGAACAGGATGTTTACAGAATTATTTTTATTTTAGTGACCCAGTAAACAACTTCGGGGAGGCTCTCGAATGTTCTATACAAACCTCCCCACCCCTACCCCCGCCCCCGGCGGTCAGTCAGAGGGCAGCCACCCCTGCAGTTTCTGCTCCTTCTGCTTATACCAAGAAGCCTGGCCCCACCAACTCTTTCCTCCTGCAAAGGATGGAATGTGCTTATCAGAACCTGCCCAGCAGGGTGGACATGCTTGACCAGCCTTTGGAAATCTGGGGTCATTTGGGCACACGGAGGATCCAGGCTACCTAGCACCTCAGCACCGCGAGGGGAAAGTGGAGCTTCGCTGGTCGGGATGGGGTCACGGTGGGGTCCATCCATCCATCCATTTGGGGTTGGAGGCAGGAAGACCTCCGAGCATGGCAGCCAGTTTTCCCAGAACTTCAGGCCACTGTGACTACCTGGCAGAGCTAAGGGGTGATGGTTGCTGCCCTGTCCCTACATCCACCTGCAGTAACACCAGTTGTGACTCTTAAGAACCTGTGCAGTTCCTGACAGCCTAGGTGCACAGTCACACGCTCTGCCGCTCTGACACAAGGACCCAGGCAGGTGCCCACTTCCAGTCGGTGGTTGACTTTGGAAAGTGCCTGCGTACAGCCAGGCCTTCAGAACTGTACCAGCAGCCTGTCTCCCTCCCAGCCCCGTGCCCAGTGCCCTTCTGCAGAGGTGGACCGTGCTGTCACTTTCTTGTGTCTCTTCCCAGATTTCCCACATTTGGGAGATAAAGAAATTGAGGCCCCGAGCGGCTGAATGAGCTCCCTGAGGACACACGTTAAGTCACAGGTAAGAGTTTGAACTGGCTTCTCATACTGCCATGAACTTCCTCTCTGTTCCCAAGCTATCTTTTAGCCAAGAATTCAGCTTGTATGAAAATCTATAAGAGTATAAACAAATAAAGCCATATATTATTCAAAGCCAGGCCTAGGGGTCTAGAGCCTCATAGATTGGCCACTGAGAAGCAAAGCAGGGCACTCACTTCNTACCGCCATGAACTTCTTCTCTGTTCCCAAGCTATCTTTTAGCCAAGAATTCAGCTTGTATGAAAATCTATAAGAGTATAAACAAATAAAGCCATATATTATTCAAAGCCAGGCCTAGGAGTCTAGAGCCTCATAGATTGGCCACTGAGAAGCAAAGCAGGGCACTCACTTCAAGGGCACTCCCGGGCCCTTCTCTGGGTGCTCCAAGCCAAATCCCATCTCCTGGAACCTCTCCTGACTTCCAGCTTGCAGAAGGACTCTACATCCTGACCGTTTTGCCCTATCGAAATGATCCCACCCAATGTCTTATTTCTTCAAGATACTGATACTTTGAGGGTTGATCTGATAAAATATATATACATGCATACATTGGGCTGATAAAATATACATACATACGTAGGGCTGCTNGGCCCTTCTCTGGGTGCTCCAAGCCAAATCCCATCTCCTGGAACCTCTCCTGACTTCCAGCTTGCAGAAGGACTATACATCCTGACCGTTTTGCCCTATCGAAATGATCCCACCCAATGTCTTATTTCTTCAAGATACTGATACTTTGAGGGTTGATCTGATAAAATATATATACATGCATACATTGGGCTGATAAAATATACATACATACGTAGGGCTGCTAAGGAAAGATAAAGCTTAAGGCTGGTGTAGAGCCTGCTGGGAGAGAAGGTCAGAGTTCCCTGGCCTCTCCCACCATCTCCCCCACCTCCCGTTGGCCCCATATGCTTTCCAGAGTGTCTTCCATAATACTTTGAGGTCTCCAGGCAAGGATGGAGCAGAAGTGGTGGATAGGGAGAACGGGGTAGGGCCGAGGGAAGAGAATGTATATGTATGTGTACTCTTTAGTATCTGTGAGGAACTCCCCTACCCCCACAATCCCCAGCTTAAGCAGTTTCTTCCATCCATACTCCCAAATCACTCATGAGCAAGGCCTGCAGCCTCCTTTGGGAAGGTCATTTCAAGAGTGGAGAAGAAAAGATATTGATATGGGTGGGGAGACAAAGGCAGGCGAACCGAATGTATCAGGGATAAAGCAAAGCCAGTGGCAGTTCCAGAATTCCTCTAGAACAGGACTTAGGGGTAGCAATCTCTTTGCACAGAAGCACCTAAAACTGCATTTGATAAGACTGAGCAAATGTCACCTGTATCAGAGAAAGAGGGTACTGAGGCACAAAAGGGGGTGTTACTTGCCTGGGTGGGTGCTCCATCGATGTTTTAGTACATTCACATATATCTTCTATGTTCACCAACAGTTATTTATCAAAACGGTTAAAATACATCTATAGCCACACTCGATGTTGGGGATACCGATGTAAATACATACAGACAGGAAGTGAAGTAACATCCACCAGTAACATCGACTCCTCCACACCAGCCGCCCTCTGTGGCCCAAAGTCTGATGAACCTGAACTGTTTCCACACTGTGCATTCCACAGGGGTGAGTTATGACTGGAATGAGAATATTTCTGCTCACTCCCTCTGCGACTTGGCCTTTACATTTTAAGCCTTAATATTACAGTAAGGTAGCTTTCAGCTTTTAATTGCCCTGAACTTTTGTTAACATTAAATGAAGGGAAGAAATGGAAAGGAAAATAAAACTCTATCTGTATTGCTTCTGAGTTGCATAATTGTATATTTTTGCCACCCCATTAGTTTTCAACTATTCCAGCCTATAAACCTCTCCCCCGCCACCACTGAGGAAAATAAATAAGTCAGTCATTCAGCTATTGCTGCAAAGTTTGCCAAACTCTGAGTTCTCTAATATTAAAGAGAGTGATGCAACTTTAAATCCAGAGTCTATTTTTTAATTACCACCTGTGGGAGACCCTGAATCACACAAGTGCTTGGCTGTCTTCTTGCTTTTTCTAAAAACATACCTTCCCTCTAAGCAGATATGACGTTAAACATCAGTTATAGGAGTCAGCCACAGACTGTGTCCCCTTTATCTGGGGACCAAGCACTGCCCCTCCCCAACCGCTTCTAACTCCAAGATGACCTCAGAGCCTCAGCTCACACTTTCCAAAATTAAAACTGTACTTCGGCACTTTACCACACCCACCAAAATTGGCTCCAAAATTTTTTACCAAATAGTTTGGAAGAGTGAAAATAAGAACATTATAACCCAGGTATGTCCCTGTAACCATGGCTACAGGTTTTATTAGCACTAATACCAGGATGTGGTCAGACTGGATATATACAGACGGCAAACACAAGCCTGAGTGGTGTCAGAGTGTGTGCCCATAAATACTCCAAATTGGAAACGTAGCTCTTAATGACTATGATTCAGGAAGGACCTGGGGCAGGCAGGGGTGAGGATGGAGGGAGGAGATTTAGGGTGGAGGGCTGCACCAAGAAGGGAAGTCAGGGTTCTAATTTTAGCTGTAATTCAGCTTTTGAATACAATCCTCTAACATGCCCCTGCCTTGCATTTAGACTGCGGTTTTCGCAGTATTCTTTGACGTACCTTGTCTGTTGTTCACAAGTCTTGACACATATCTGAGATGGCTAATAGCTACAGTTCCCAGATGAAAAAGGGGCTCAGAAAGCTTAACTGATTTGCCCAAGGTCAGAAGCTTGGAGGACAACTGAACCCAGAACTAGAACTGGTTCCTCTTAATATTCTTTCCACCGCACCCCTCTGCCAGCCTTTTGTATTCTGCTTGGGACATTTGGATATGTATTCATTCCTCTTGCAAACATCCCTCATCCTTATCATTTGTTTAATTAGCCAGAAACCAAGATCAATCCATCAAACTGGAGGTTGGCAGCTGGAAAGTAAGGCTTGCCTTTCGTCCTCGTCTCTTTTTGAAGCCCCCTGCCTGGCTTTCGGCTACACAGACGACAGCACAAAGAACAGGCAGTGTAGTCCCTGTTCTGGAGGGAGTGTGTGGGCTCAGGGTTACACAGTTTAATATGCCTCCAGGGACCAGGTGGGTGTCAGGACTGGGTGAAGCTGCCAGGGTGGGGACTGGGGTACAGGTTAGGGGAACATCAGTCCTTCTAATGCTCCAGCAGATATGGGTGGCTAGTGTAGCCCAACTTTAGGACTCACTAAAGAATGAGAATTGTATATGAAATCAGAGGAGGAAAAAATTAAATAAAATAGAAGGGCCTAAGGGTTGGATATGGCTCCTGGGCTGTCAGCACTCTAAGGAGTTCTATGCCTTTAGGCCCCCAGCACCCACGGTCATGTGTGACTAACTGCACTTCTCTTATATTTCTGGTCCTATTAAAATGTGAGCCCCTTA
This sequence comes from Neotragus moschatus, assembly GCA_006410615.1. NCBI lineage: Eukaryota > Metazoa > Chordata > Mammalia > Artiodactyla > Bovidae > Neotragus > Neotragus moschatus. The sequence continues at coordinate 52,826 of SJYA01002284.1, read as the reverse complement.
GGGTCACAGGAGGTGTCTTAGTTCATCAAGGGTGTGTCCACAGAGTGTGGCACACATGCCAGGCTTTCAAATGCTTGACAGGTGAATGATTGGTGAATACCCCTTCATCCTAGAACAGAGGGTCCAGAGACTGAAGTCCTCGGAGAATGGCAGTTCTAGAGCATAACATTTACAGCAGGGTCTTCTGCACTTTAGTCCATTGTTGTTCAGTTGCTCGATCATGTCCAGCTCTTTGTGACCCCATGAACTACAAGTTTTGTCCGTTCTCATGAAAAGTGATCAAACTGTACACCAGACTTCCCTGTCCTTCACCATCTCCTGGAATTTGCTCAATTCATGTCCACTGAGTCTGATGCTATCCAACCATCTTATCCTCTGTTGCCCCCGTCCCTCTCACCCTCAGTTTTTCCCAGCATCAGGGCCTTTTCCAGTGAGCTCTTCCCATCAGGTGGCCAAAGTACTGGAACTCCAGCTTCAGCATCAGTCCTTCCAATGAATATTCAGGGTTGATTACCTTTAGGGTTGACTGGTTTGATCTCTTTGAAGTCCAAGGGACTCTCAAGAGTCTACTCCAGCACCACAGTTCAAAAGCATCAATTCTTTGGCAATCAGCCTTCTTTATGGTCCAGCTCTCACATCCATACATGACTATATGTTGTCTGGCTAACATGGAGCACTTTGAGGGCATGTCCCTGCTAGTCGGGGGCTGACAAAATGTGCTCCACTGGAGAAGAGTATTGCCAACCAGTTCAGTATTATTGCCTCAAGAACCCTATGAACACAGTGAAAAGTAGCTCCATGGCCTTGGGCAAATTACTTAGTCTCTGATAGCCTCGGTTTCCTTATCTATATAATGGGGATTTAAAAGACTCACCTCCTGCATTCTTGAATGAGGTCATGTCTGTTGAGCCTTGATTACACACACAGAGTTGGGCACTTAGTAAGAACACAACCAATGGTGGCTTTTGGAGTCAACAGATCATTCCCTGTTCCAGTGAAAGGTGATAAGACATTATGCCAACCCTCTGTTTTTGAGGCTTTGGCCTCTGAGGTCTCTGTGTTAAAAGAGGATAGTCAAAGGAAAACAAGTGAGCATTCTAGCTTAAATGAAGAGGAGAAAGTTGATAGTGATGGACAAGACAAGGTAGCCCTAAGAAACTAGATCCTGGATGTCAGGAGGGCTGAAAGAGGGGTGGCAGCTGAGAATGAATGGAAATAAAATTAATGAGAGAGCAGGGGAAAAGCAAATGAGTCTGCCTTGACTCCTAGGATCGGCTGATTCACTTCTTAAACCAGTTCACAGTAAAAGTGATCAAACTCTGCAAAAACTCTATGAATTCTGTAATGAATGGCTGTTTTTACCTTTCACACAATGAGTAGTATAATAAACAGAGTGCTATATCATTTTCAAGGCAATTTTAAGGCTCCCAGTGTGTGAAGTGTACTTAGGCAATATGCTTTACACACATTATCTTTATACATATCATTCATTCACTCACTCATTCATTCATTCATCCATTCAACACATGCTGCCAGCCCACTTCCTGCCAGGCACTCTGTGGGGTATAAGGAATAAAACAGTGTAGTATAGTGGGAAAAACACCTCGCCTTCTGAGAAATGTGCTAATAGCTCATATTTGTGTTTACAGAAGAGAAAACTAAACTCAAAGTGCTTAAGTGGGTGTTGCCCAGACTCCAAGCCGGTGTTAGTGAAGGAGACAAAAATCCTGACTTTGTTGTTTTTTGGTTGAGGAGAAAACTCAAGTTTCCTTGATGATCTAGGGACATAAATATGAGGAAGTTTATAACTTGCTAACAGGCTGGGAATATTATATTCAATCACATTTAGCACTGTTGGAATTTTCAGAGTATCAGAGAGACATGATTTTTAGTGTTTACTCCTAAGAGTGACTGAAAATGACTAATTATTGTCAGAGTCTATGACATGCATCCTTGGGAGACAATGTAATTAGGGAAGGGAAGAGAGAAGTGAAAGGAAGACAGAGGGAGAAAGAGTAAGGAAGAATAAAGTGGCTAGAGAGTTTAGGCCATCCATAACGGAAAGTCAAAGAAAGCCCAGATGAAAACCCTTTTAAACTCTTTTCGTTGTCCTTAAATTATTCTCTAATTATTTTCCACGCATCATCTTTGAGTAAGAGAAGGTCTTTTTCCTCCGCTGTATTTCCTAGCATAGCTTAATTAATACTTGATTGATTGAAAGATCGACTCATTTGAACCTGGAGTGAAATGGAGCTTTTTAATTTTCTTTTCTGCTGAACCTGAAATAGAGCATATAGTAATTAGGGGAGGATCCCTTGTTATCAGAAAGCCACAGCCACGATGAGCGATTTGTAACAGAGCAAAAGGAAGGCAGATGATTATTCGGGACCTGATGAAGCATACTCCCCACTCCCTATTGCTTTCAGTGATACGGGAGTTTCTTGATCATTATTTCCTCCTTGAAAGAGTTTCTTGGCTAGGGATCTGTCTGAAAGGTGGGCTAAATGGTGGGTTGAGTTCAGTCACTCAGTCGTGTCCGACTCTTTGCGACCCCAGAAATCGCAGCACGCCAGGCCTCCCTGTCCATCACCATCTCCCGGAGTTCGCTCAGACTCACGTCCATCGAGTCNTTCATTCTTTCTGGAGTTATTTCTCCACTGACCTCCAGTAGCATATTGGGCACCTACTGACCTGGGGAGTTCCTCTTTCAGTATCCTATCATTTTGCCTTTTCATACTGTTCGTGGGGTTCTCAAGGCAAGAATACTGAAGTGGTTTGCCATTCCCTTCTCCAGTGGACTGTCATCAAAGTTGGACCACAGATGTGACAGATGGCCTCTTTTCTATGCCTTTCATTACCCTGGCTCTCTCCTCCAAAACCTGGAATGACTAATTTACATTTTTTTCAAGATTTCTTGAGTTAATCAGCATTTCATTCATTCATTCAAGGACATGTTCAACTCTGGGCATCTAAACAGAATAAAACAGGCAAGGACCCACTTCTCACTGAACTCATTTAGCAGAGCAGGCAGACAGTCCATAAATGCATATGCCACAGTGACAAGAGAACTGCATGTGAATGAGAAATTTCAGAGTAGGAAGAACTACCAGGGCTGTAAAACAGGATGGTATGGTAGAGATTCACTTAGGGCTTGGCTTCTCGGATGACTTGGTTAAGCAAGGCTTCCTGTTGAGCTAACATCTGAGGTTACAGAAAGTAGAAATACCTTTGTGTGGAGCTCTGCATGTTATGAAGCTGTTGATCACACCAAGATCTCAGAGAAAATGGACTGAAGGGATTAACAAGTTCCTGCAGGGTGGACAACTCTGAAGTAGGTGTGTCCAGGGCATGGTGAGTGAGGAGGGGAGCACAAAACAAGATTAGAGATGGAGGCAAGGCCAGTGATGGAGGCATGTCTGGGGTACGGCAAGGAGTCGATTTGACTCCACAGGCACTGGAAGCCGTGGTGGGTGGGGGCAACGTGATCTGGCTCATGCGGGGAGAAGAGGCCATAAACAGGGAAGAGTAGAACCAGAGAGAATGGTTAGGAAGCTGAGCAGTAGTCCAGCTGAGGGGTGATGGTGACCCAGCCACGACATGGAGAGAAGTGGACACGTGGGACATGTTTTAGAGAGAGGGGCCATGGGAGTGCTGAGGGGTGGGAGGGCTGTGAAGTCAGGGGCGCACATGAGTCTCCTGGGGCTACTGTGATGAACCACCATGGCTGGGCACTTTAAACAACCCAGGTTGGTTGCCTCGTGGTTCTGGGGGCTAGAAATCTGAGATCAAGGTGTTGGGAGGGTTGGGTCCTTCTGAAGGCCATGAAGAGAGGATCTGTTCCAGGCCCCTCTCCTTGGCTTGTCAATGGCCATCTTCTCTCAGCGTCCCTTCATGCTGTCTTCTCTCTGTGCAAGCCCACCTTTATGTCCAATTTCCCCTTTTCATAAGGAAACCAGTCATATTGGATCATAGACCCACTTTACTCCAGTATGACTCATCTTAACTTATTGATACATCTCCAAAAATGCTGTGTCCAATTAAGGCCATATTTTGAGATAGTGGTTAGCTCTTCAGCATAGACATATACTATTTATGTGTATGTATGTGTGTGTGAGATTCTTTGTGCTGTTCTGCCTTTTAATTTTTCAAAGAAAACAAGTAATTATAACATAGTCAGACAAGGGCTGTGATGGTAGGTTATTGGCTCCAGGAGAGCTCAGAAGAGAAAGAAATGGGTTTGGGGAGGTTTCCGGGCAGGGGACTGACAGTTACAGAAGCCTCCCAGTGGAGTCTGGAAGGACAAGGAGTTCCCCTGTGAATGCACCGAGGGGAGAGGTGAGAAGCCACTCCAGGCAGAAGGAACAGAGCATGTGGCAGTGAGAGAGCAGGATGCTTGAGGGAACCTGAGGGAATGTGGCAACGGAGGCGGTGGGGGAGACGAGGCTGGGGTTGGAGCAGCACCCACCAGCTCACGGCGCTTTGTTCCCCTTGCCAAGGAGTCGGGATGATCGTACAAGTGACGAAGAGCCGAAGGCGGGCTGAGCGGGGGAGCGTGACCCCATTCTAATTTTAGGAGATGAACTGAAGAAGGGAAAATCTAGAGACCGGGCTCGGACAAATGCAGCGACAAGGCGGGTGAAGCGGAGGGCGCCTCTGCTCCTCCGGTCCTCCCCCTGCTCCTCCCCCTCTGCCTTCCATGCTCATGCCGCCAGAACTCCCTGGTCATCTTTGGTGCTCCCAGGCTCCCACTCCCTCCTAGACTGTGCCAAGCTCTTCCCCATGTCCGGGCCTTCACCCTGCTGTTCCCACCTGCGCACAGGTAGACTCTGTCATCCCTCAGACCTCAGCTTAAAGTCACCTCCTTAGAGGCTGTGCTGACTGGGTCCTTAACAGCGTCAGTAGCACCTCTTGGTTTCTGTGCTTGTGTACCTGTTTAGCGTCCACCTTCTCCATGTGGAAAGCAAGTGGCTTCACCATACCTGCATCATTCCTGACTACATCCACATGCAGGGCCTAGGGCAGCATTGACTCACACTAGGAGTTCGTGGAATGCAGAAGGAAGAAGGGGCAGTGGCAACAGAAAGACAGTCTGATTCTGAGGGAGGACAGAGGCTCGTGCCTCCCTCTGCCCAGGGATATGAGGTCCCCAGAGATGGTATCCCCATCCTCATATTCTGTACTTTAATTCTAAATTGGTTGCTTTGAAAAAGAATGATGAATGGAGTGGAGTTAAGAGCCCTCTTACTACAGGAAAACTAGGGGAAGGAGGAAAACATGCCTTTTAAAGGAGAGCTAAGGAACGGTGGCACCCAGGCAAGTAGAGATTGGGTAGAGGGCTCCCCCATGAAAGGGTAGCTTTCAAATAATAACACAGTAAGAGGACATAACGGGACTTCCCTGGTAGGTTGGTGGTAAAGAATCCACCTGCCAATGCAGGAGATGGGTTTGATCTCTGGGTTGGGAAGATCCCCTAGAGAAGGAAATGGCAACCCACTCCAGTATTCTTGCCTGGAGAATCCCAGGGACAGAGAAGCCTGGTGGGCTACAGTCCCTGACATGGCAAAGGAGTCAAACACAACTTAGTGACTAAACAACAAGAATAGCAACAAAGAATCAAAGTCATGGCTCCAGAGCCATCCCAAGCTCTAAAAAGGCAAACAAAATGAGCATCAGCTAAGGAGTCAGGGTGTTTCTTCGGCTGGCCTATTCCTTTGGGGTCAGATAATAAGGGCACATGTGTCTGTTGCCAGGCGTGGTACCAAGAGGTTTTACATTTATTGACTCACTTGTTTTCACAACAGCCTATTATTCTCAGCTTCGTTTTACTATGAAGAAAGTGAGCCCCAGAGAGAGAAGCTGAGTAACCTGCCCAATGGGATAGACAGGGAGTAGCAGTCAGGATTCAAACTGAGGCTATTTGGTCCCGTCACCTGCACTCTGGAGCACTTAGCTAAACCCCTCTTGGGTGGAAGCTGCGCTACGAGAGACCTGTTAAATGGACCACATATTTGTTATAATCATTACCAGTGTTAGCTTTTTGTCACCTGTATGAGTCAGGATCCTATGTCAAATAATTCTTAAATCTCAGTGGCTTCCCCCCACACAGGTTCCTTTCTCTTCCACTGTTTGCTGTAGTCAGCAAGGTGCCCTGCTAGCAGTCACTCAGGAACATCTCCCACCTCTGGAGTCCCAGGGGCCCCGGAGTCCTTCCCCGGGCCCTGTGCGTTGGCCAGCCAGGGAGCAAGCAGAGAGAGAACGTGAAGGACCTCAAGGGAGACTTCAGGACCCAGGTCCACACTCTGTTATCCAGAACTCAGTCACATCCCCAGAGGTGTCAGGGGGCTGAGAGGCATAGGCTGTCCTGAGCCCAGGATGAGGACATAGTGTACATCTTGTCAACTGTTGTCTCAGTCTTACCTGCAAGGACCTCTATAGGGGATACCTGACTGGGGTGGGGGGTCATGCTTGGAGTCAGAAGACACTGGTTCTGGTCCTGATCTCACCAACTGTCAACTGTCTGACCTCCAGCAAGACACAGCCTCTTCTGGTCCCAGATTCCTCATCACTAAAGTGAAGGAACTCAACCACATGACCCATCTCTGGATTCTTCCAACTCAGGATGTCTGTCTGACAAAGCATCACTTCATTTATTTTTAATAACCATAGTGCCTTAATTGTTTCTGTACTGATGACCTATTGGTGCTTTTGTTCAAAATTGCAACCATAATTATAACATTGATTCTGAAGGTAAATACTACCAATTTTCCTCTAATACTCAATATCCAGTTCCACAGCATATATGCATTCTCTGCAGGGTGGAGGAAGAGGCTCCAACCTGGACTAGTTACTTAAAGCAATTAATTAAATTGAGGGAAATACAGATCTCTATTTCATCATGCCTTAAGCCAGGTTTAAGTCATAAAGTCACATTCCACTAGCAGATTATTTTCTGGAGTCTGACACTTTTTGTACAAAACAGTACTTACATCTATTAGAGGGCATCTGAGCATGCCAGGTTAGCAAGGTGAGGACCGTGAATAAAATATATACCCAGAGCGGCAGAGTTAATAACTGCTGACTGAGGTTCCAGCCGTGCCCTTGCTGCCAGAGAGCCTTGGTTTCGGAAATGTGTGATGTTGTTATAACCAAAGGGATTCTACAAGGACTGCAGGGTGGATCTGAGAGCTGGGCAAGGTTTGGGTAGGCAGGGTACAGAGCCCTGGAGCTGAATAAGATGCTTTATACCCCTAGGAGAGAAGGTGGGAATCTTAGAGCCTATTGGATGGGATTCCTATTTTAGGGAAAAAAAAAAAAATATATATATATATATATATATATATATATATATAGAGAGAGAGAGAGAGAGAGAGAGCAGAGTTGGACACCAGAGAGGAGACTAGGGTTAGAAGGAGCAGAGCACAGCCCAGAGACAGTCCTCGGTCCCTCGGCCTGACAGTTCCACTACTGCGCCGGCTGAAGAATGCCCAAATCAGGCCATGTGTCCCTCAGCCTCGTCCAGGTGCCATTTTCCCTCATCAGTTAAAATCATCTCCTCCTACTCCCATTCTCGGCAATCTGTTCTCTCACCCCACTGACAGTGTTCTTTATAAAACACGGGTCTAGCCTATTCCCTCCTTGCTTGAAACTCCATGGCCCTTTTGCACACACCAGCCGTTGACGTGGCTTAGTCAGCCCAACGGGTGTAGGGCCACCTGCCTCAAGGGCTTCCTGTCACCCCCATCACCCTCCACACACCCTGCGGCTACATCCAACCACACTGTCCTTTCATGGCCTTTTCAGGGAAAGCAACGGGTCCAATTGTTCATCTGCAAAAACAAAGCACAGTGAACACATTATTTCCTGTGTTTCCAGACTTTGGGGAGGGGGGACCACTTTATCGAGTGCTAACAACTGAACTCATTGCTTGAAATTTAGAGGCACTTTATCTGAAAAGGTATTGGAGAGTTGAAGATAAACACACCACATATATTACTTGAAAGTGCTTTAGATAAGTTTAGTCTAAGTTTTGAGACTTCTCAGACACCTTGACTGCATGATTGCTGTGGTTCAGACCTTAGCAAAGCCATCCTTGCCCAGTGCCTGCCCTAGCCTCCCTGATGGGCATCACTCATTTTCTCAGCATCCCAGACTTCTCCTTTGTAGCACTTTCTATGTTACACTTGCACACCAGTCTTCAGGCTTCTTTGCTTCCCCCATTGGACTTTGAGCATAAGAGGGACAAGGACTGATCTTGCCTATTTCCTGGATACCCAGGATTCAACCCACTTCCTGGCATGTAGTAGGTGATGCCTAAGTAGTCACAGAAGGGATGAACAGATGCTGTCCTGATTGTCATTTCTTTTGCATCTCTTTCCCTTAATCCCCTCCAGGCCAGCAGGCTTACTTTTTTCCCAGTGCTTCTCTCATGCCCTTAACACAGAGCTTGACCACAGGACTCATCACCTTGTGCTTCTGCTATTTCTGTCTCTCCTCCTTACAAGCCAGGAAGGAGCTCAGGGTCTGAGTGCACAGGGTCAGACACAGTGGGTGTTCTGTGAATGTCTATTGCATCGAACTATGACCTCAAAAATCACTAAGGACGGTGACTGCAGGCAGGAAATTAAAAGACGCTTGCTCCTTGGAAGAAAAGCTATGACCAATCTAGACAGCATATTCAAAAGCAGACATCACTTTACCAACAAAGGTCAGTCTAGTCAAAGCTATGGTTTTTCCAGTAGTCATGTATGGATGTGAGAGTTGGACTATAAAGAAAACTGAGCACCGAAGAATTGATATTTTTGGACTGTGGTGTTGGAGAAGACTCTTGAGAGTCCCTTGGTCAGCAACGAGATCTAACCAGTCCATCCTAAAGGAGATCAACCCTGAATGTTCATTGGAAGGACTGATGCTGAAGCTGAAACTCCAATACTTTGGCCACTTGATGGGAAGAACTGATTCACTGGAAAAGACTCTGATGCTCAGAAAGATTGCAGGCAAGAGGAGAAGGCAGCAACAGAGGATAAGATGGTTGGATGGCATCACTGACTCAATGGACATGAGCAAACTCAGGGAGAGAGTGAAGGACAGGGAAGCTGGGCGTGCTGCAGTCCACGGGGTTGCAAAGAGTCGTACATGACTTGGCGAATGAACAACAACAATGACCTCCAGGAAAGCAGCTCTGGCCCAGATGCCCTGACTACACAAGAGCAAGAAGTGACCCCCAAGGAGGCTGCAGGCCTCATATGATGAACCTCTTCCCCACCTCTCCTCACCCATGATCCATCCATTCTCTCATTCAGCACATGGCTCCTGAGTGTATAGAAAAGGGTCATCACCTCAGCCTGCTCATTCAGCAGTTTTTGAACCTGATAACTATCCAGAAACACTTGGGTTGTTTGTTATAAACATAAATTTCTGGGCATTTCCTAGACCTACAGAATCAAAGTCTCTAGGAATGTAATTCAGGCACTTGAATCTTTAACCCCCTTGGTGACTCTCAGGCAGCCAGCGTGGCCAGAGTCAGAGGCCAGAGAGGAGACTAGGGCTGCCCTCCCGAGATCCCGTCATCACCTGAGATCCATGGGTGAGGAGATAACCAAGCATAGTGATCACCGCAACACAAGGTATGGGCTCAATGGAACAAGAGAGGAAAGGCCCAAGGCAAGGTCTCTGTGCCTTTGCCCCCAGGTACAATGATGAAATGGCCCCCACACATACTCAGGAGTATACAGCTGCAGCAGAGGAATCTTTTAAGGTTCTGAGAGAGACCTGACCCTCCTGCTTCACCCTACCCATTATAAGAAGGCCAAAGATTTAAACCATATGGAAAGCACTCTGGAGAAGGAGGTCTCAGGGATTTCAGCCGGCTGCCATTATGATTCTTATCATTAACATTTCTAGAAAGCATTTGCTACCCAACAGGCCCTATTCTTCAGCTTTACATGTATTATTTCATCTAATAGAAATAACAAGAGGCTGGTGCAAAGGAGAATGCCCTGCTCCTTTCCTGGGGAGTTCCAAAGGAAACAGCAGTCTGTGGGCCAGCCTTGGACATGACTCTGGAGCAGCTCTTGGATGTCAGGGATGGACCAGTCATCCCTGTGGCAGGAGCCATCCCTGTACATTTCCAGGGGTTCCGAAGTCTGGAGAGAGGCCAGAGCCTGCAGGGGACTCGGTGCTCTCCCCAGGCCTCGTTTTATGAGCTCAACAGTCCTCCAGACACTATCAGGTGTTCCCCAATGACCCTTCTCCATTCTTGTTGCTGAAAGCCAGAGTCTAGAATTACAGCCACAGAACTGCTGACCAGCCCTAAGCAGGGAGGTCACTGTGATGCCCTTTTCATTTGAATGGAGTAGGGGTCCATGGTTTTTTGGCCATGAAGACTGGGCTAGAGGTGAGAGATGGGGAAGAAAAGCCCAAGGCTAGAATTAGCCCATTGTTATCTGGCGTTCAGTCACTACTTTGTAGATTATGTTTCATGGTGTTGCACAGTTTACAAAATGCATTAAACACATTGAGCTCTTAATCTTCACAACCTCATTACAAGAGAAGCTTATTAGCTGCATTTTGTAGCTAGCGTTTGGTAACTGGCCAAGGTCACAAGAGTTAACCCAGGACTCAAACCCCCAGGTCTTCTGGCTCCAGGATCTCTGTTCGCCATCAATACCTCACATGCAGGCAGACAGAAATTTGTGGCAAGAATGAATGAATGACTCTCTCTCAGCTCAATACTAAGGAGGACATAGAGATGACTATTACTTGGTTTCCGGAAAACTGAGAGGAACTTCTCCCCTCTTCTCTCTCCTTACCCCCACCCCCACAACCACAATCAAGGTTGGTTAGCACCTACTGTCAATTTTACAAGAAGAGACGAAGTGTTTTTCAGTGTCAGCAACACTTCAGAGCTGACAAAAGGATGGGGTCTCCCGGAGGGCATTTCTAGGCCGAGGTGTGGCTCCTTTTGCAAAAACCTTTCCACAGAAGCTCTGACTTTTTTAATTCATACCACCAAGGAGATATTTGATTGTTTCCTGGAAATGCTAATAATGCAAAGCTCATAAATACTAATGAAATGCTATAGATTAGCAGAGCTCAGCAAGGAACCTGGGGGGTGGGGGGTTGCCTAGAAGAGAATTCTTAGGTTAAAAAACATAAAGAATACCTTTTAATCGAATTTTCCCCAGACAGGGTTCCCAAGTGTTTATGAATATTCTCTTTGGCCATATGGAGAATAGACTCAAATAAGTACCTTTAGGAATCCAGAAGCTAATTATTGACTTAGCTTTTGCTTGAAAAGAAATCTGTTTATTCACGTGGCTATTTTAGGTGCCATGGGATGGATGAGTTTGAGCCAAAGTTGGGAGGGGTAGGAGGGCCTGGAATGTTGAAATAAAGACATAATTCAAAGGCATGCTTTTATTTCATCCAACTAAGCAACCTAAGCTGGAATTTGCTGCTTCTTGTAATCTACTGACATGATCCCTTGATGATACTAAGTCCTGTGAAATGTATGAGCCTCCATGATATCAAAAACTATATCTTTGTCGTTCATTCCTGAATCCTCAACACCAAACACAGTTTGTGGTACATATCAGGTATTCAATAAATGTTTGCTAAATGGCTGAAGTGCTCTCTCAAAACATCTTCCAGAGCTTTCCAGACCCTCTTATCTTTCCCTGAAGGGCAGCTCTGATCACAACATCTTCCTATTACGTGCTCAGTCGTCTCTGACTCTTTGTGACCCCAAGGGCTATAGCCCACCACGGCTGGGATTTTGGCTGTAGCTCGCCAGGGCTCTGACCATGGGATTCTCCAGGCAAGAATACTGGAGTGGGTTGCCATTTCCTTCTCCAGGGGTTCTTCCCAACCCAGAGATTGAACTGGTATCTCTTGCATCTCCTAAAATTGGCAGGACGATTCTTTACCACTGGCATCACCTGGGAAGCCCATGTTTCTCCCCGCAAAGAAACACACCCTGTGAAGGTCCTCTCTGACCTGGCCACAGCCTACAGTCCTTCACTCTTCCACCCTGAGCTCCAGGCTCATCAGAAGGTCCCCTGCTCTCCTGCTGATGTTCTAGAAGTTTCTCCGCCTGGGATCTTTGACATCTTTTTCACACGTCTGTCAAGAGCCTACTTGTCTCTCAAGGTCAAGTGGATCTACTTTCATGAATACTGCCCTACTGTTCTCCAGGAGCTCCACGACCTTCTCTCTCTCTGGCCGAACCCAGAGTGGGCCCCAATTCACATATGCTCCCCACAGAGACCAACACGACCCCAGCACAGGAAAGCTTGTCAGTAAGTGTGGTCTGCTGCTGTCTAATTTGAATCACAGAAATCAGTGCAAGGAGCCTTTGGTTCTCAAAACCATATGTGTAGGAAGGATCAGCTTAGAGAAAGGCACCCAAAGTCTTCCTACAACAGAACAGAAAAATCCCTCTGGGTTAAAAAAAAAAAAAAAAAAAAAAACAGGACCATATAAGGCTGAGGTCAAAGCAAAGATTATGGCAAAGGAAGGAGAATCCAGAGGAGAGTGAGGGGTGTGAGAAGGAACAGGCGCCGGGCTGGCCCTGCTGAGGGGTCTGGGGAGACCAAGTGTGGTTTTCCTCTGTAAGGAGCCTGTGCACTTGATGGTGTGCAGGCAGGTCCACGGCACGTGATGTTTCAAACACTGGAGGGGCTCAGGCAAAGCCTCCAGCGAGGACAGGTAACTTCTCGGGATGCTCGTCTTTGTTGCACGTCAAGTTTAAGTTCAGATGCCAGTATGCTTTCTATAAACCTCCCCTTGGGCAGGACTGGATTTTTATTGTATGTATCTTCATGCATTTGCGAGGTATCTGACAATGGGAAATAAATTTCTTTGTAGTCTCTTTCTACAGCAGACCGGAATAAATGTTGACCGGGATAAATGTTTCAGTTGATCTGGGGAATGGCAGAGGATTCTATAAACCCTGGGCTACTTGCCAAAAGTGGGTTAATTCCACATGAAGAAACTGGAGGCCCAGAGCCACGCTATGAATGGCTCAGCCCTTGGGGATCTGGAGCCAAGCTTCCCAGAATCCTCAGGGCCAGCTCTGCTATTCACACACCATGTGACCTGTGCCTGCATCTCTTTGGCTGTAGGATGGGAGGAATAACTGTACCTACTACATAAGCTTGTGATAAAGTCCAAGAGAGTCAACAGGCGCAAGGTGCTTAGAACAGTGCCCGGCATGCAATAAGTGCCATCTTTGAAAAAATAATTTTATTTATTTAATATGTATTTATTTACCAGCTACAGCAGGTCTTACTGCATCATGTGGGATCTTTTGTTGTGGTGTGGGGACTCCAGAACGCGTGGACTCCGAAGCACATGGGCTTAGTTGCCCTGCAGCATATACTATGTTAAGATTCCCAGACCATGGATCAAACCCATGTCCCCTGCATTGCAAGATGGATTCTTAACCACTAGACCACCAGGGGAGTCCCATGAGTGCCACCGTATAACATGATGTCAGGCTCCTTGGGCCCAATGGCACAGAAGCAGGTGCCAATTTATATGACTGCATAAACTGTATAAATAATGTTATGAGGGGATGGGGCCACATGCCTGCAGACCAGGATGGAGATCCTGGGTGGGGCTTGGATGGACACATGGGTACTGGGTACCTGGGACACCAAGAGTGCGTGTTATCCAAGGAATGAGACCTCCAAGCACAGCTGCTGGGACAGCGTGTGTAACACACCACCCAGATGTATAACACACGCACTTATGCTCCACTGCAGGACAACCCAATGAAGCCTGAATTTCAGAATGACTCTGGACCTAGGTCCCCCCTAGTGCATCCCTCCACTCACAATGCACCATCCAGTTGCTCACTTAAAAGATATAATTCACATGAAGGTGGCTTAGAAAAACATCAAGTAAAATATAAAGTAATGTTGCCATCCTTAGTTTTTCTGCTTGCCCAGCAGCCTTGGGAGAGTGCTGGACCCATTGTTCAGAGGTCTGGGTGTTCGTCACAGCTTTGTGTGTGATGAGAAACACATGTGCTTGTGTGTAACCTCACAGACAGGTCACCCCACCCACTCTGGGCCTCAGATTCTGCATCTTTAAGTAAGACAGCTGGTCAGGATGCTTTCTAAGCTCTCCAGCCTGAAAATCAATGACTTTTCGATCTTAGGCTCCTGAACAATGTTTAATGCCAAGAGGTCTCTTAAATTCCTTTGACTCACGCCTGTCCTCCGAGTCTTATTTAGACCCAAGAACCTGTGGATTCCAGAACTGAAGGCGCCTCTAAGATCTTACACTTGGGAGCTGAGGCCTGAGATACATGTGGAGAGTTGGAGAAGGTACCATAGGAAGAGGGACCACTCTGGAGAAGCAACCAGAACTGCCCGGCTGCAAGCTTGGGCTCAGGATAGGAGGAGGGAGGCAGCCAGGGACCCCCTCCCAGTTTCCAGGCACCATCATTGATCAGCCTGCAAAACTCTTTTCACTGCAAATAGAGGAACAGGCAAGGAAGGAGACTTGGGAATATTTGGTTGGGGGACAGGGGGACAAGGGTAATGAGGGAGAGAAAGTAGAAACAGAAAGACCTGGTTTCTCACCCACAGCACAATGAGTCCTTGCCAGGTCTGAAAGTGGAATGTAAGGAAGGAGGAGACATGGGGCCAGGAAGAAAGCATGAAGGGACCGTGAGAAAAGCAGGAGTGAAACAGGATGAGGACTGATGGCCTCTTAGCCTGGGGAGGTCCGGGGGCCCCACGACAGCCAGCAAGATTTGGACATTCTATCTTGTGCTTAAGCTTTCATTAATGTTAAAAATGACAAGTTATGTTCATGGAAGGTCAGATATGGAGCTGTCCTGTGGGGAGTATGTATTCATTATTTATCAGGTAGGCTGAAATGAAGAAAGGTGGAGAACTACTCCTGTAGAGGGTCCAGAGAGCCAACCTCCAAACCAGAACACTGTGGGATGCACACACTGATTTCTCTAACCGTTGCAGAACACTGCCCACATGCCAGGTCTGACATCTTATTAACTGTCATATCCTAAGCCCCGTATAGTGTGTACATAGCGAGAATTAGTTAATACATAACTGACTAAATGCATGCATTTATCTTGTTTATTGAGTCTCAATACAATTTCAGTGAACTCTGGAACTCTTTGATTTCCTCCCATTTCCTGAGCCTAAAATCAATGATGTTATTAAAAATTATAGACCATCCCCACGGCATCTCTCTTAAACGATCCACTGTTCTCTCTTTAGGTGCTATCTGTGGCCTGCCCAAACCCAGAGCTGGAAGAGGGCTAAGTTCCAAGTGGGCAAGCCTGCATCCTCTTGTGTCCTGCCCTTGCGGGTGGGCTAAGGGGCCCCTCCGGCCCAGTCTAGCCACACGCCATGGAGAAAATCAGCACGTTCTTCAGTGCCATCTGGGACGTCATCTCCACCAAACACCAGGAGGGCCTCTTCAACAGCATCTGTCTGGGCATCCTCCTGGGGCTGCCCCTCCTGGTGATCATCACCTTCCTCTTCATCTGCTGCCACTGCTGCTGGAACCGGCCGGGTGAAAATGGCCGACAGCCGGAGCAAAACAAGGGGAAGAAGAAGAAGAAAAAGAAGGCGGCTGAAGAAGATCTCTGGATCTCTGCCCAGCCCAAGCTTCTCCAGATGGAAAAGAGGCCATCCCTGCCTGTCTAGCTAGGCAGGGGGCAGAGGTGTCCTGCCTTGGGAGCTCAGCTGCCTTCCAACCACACCCATCATGGGGAGCAGAAATCCCTGCAGTGATGTGCTCACGTTCACAGAAGAACTACCCAACCAAGGAACAAACCTCAGACCGAGTGTCCCCCGGGGCGGGCCTTCCCGGGGAGCACGTGGACAAGTCTTGGGCGCTTTCTCAGCATCTATGTGTCCAACAGCAATGCTCTTTACTGCAGACTCAGGCATGCCTTCCACCCATCTCTGGCACATTCCGTATGCAGAAGCACAAGGAACATTTATCCATACTTCTTGACATATCTCCCAAATGCACACATGCACACCACCACAGGTATCCAGGCAAGTATATTCTGTTCATCAAATGGTCACTGAAGGTCTACTTTGAGCAAGGCCCTAAACGAGACAGTTCATTGTCTGCTCTTGGAAAAACATCTCACAGGAAGGCCTGGCAGATCCAGGCCCACATGCACAATTATATAACAAGAGAAGCCTATGTGCTATCAATGCCATACACCACTCAGGTTAGAGATGAATGCCCTCCTGTTCTTGCCCCTACATAGCCTTTTACTGGAAATCTTCATATCTGGACATTCCAGCCATCTGGTATACCCCCATTCCTACATAGTGATAAAGACACACCAAGTTCCTGTGCTTCTGGCCTCTCACCTGGGAGGAAAAGTTGAAAAATCAAAAGCTATCCTCTTACAACTCATCACCACTGATGGGTGTTTAATGGTATCCAAGACTTCTCTTTGAGATGCTACCCGCAGCAAGCTTCCCTCCTCCAAGCAAATGGCTTCTGGCCATCTTCGTGGCCAATTTTATGCCATCCACTTCAGTGGACTGCCATTGTGTACCTGTGCAATGTATGTTTCACAGATGGAAACAGGATGTTACCCCTGAGCAAGGGGTCTCCTATGAACCCAAAGGTTTTCAGTGGGGCAGGAATTAAGACAATCACTGGTACAGTCTCACAGAAGGCACACTGGAAACAATTACATAAAGTTATCATGGAGGCAAGGCATGTTGCAGACAGGATGCAGAAGTTAGAGTTTAAATGAAAGTAGGATGAAGCTATATAGAGATTTATTAATCTTGAAGCTCAGGCTAGTGCCTTGCACACAGTCGGTACTCACAACTGTCTGTGGATGCCGTCAGATATGTGATGCTATTAAGGGTAAACTTGTAATACCTCACTGAGTTCCCAAGTGACCTTCTCTTCCAAGTGAGCCCATTAATTGCTGCAACAGGTAGAAGTTGGGTGTTGAATTCTGAAGGAGGAGGATGCACGCAGGGCCAAGGTTTGGGTTGACAAGTGTGTCCTGAGATTCATAAGGACATGTAAGCTGGCTCCGTGATCAGTTGAGCAGAGCATCTCCCCACATTCTAGGCTGAGTTTGGGAGGCTGAATCAATCCACTCACAGGGTGAACTGGGTGGTATTTTGATTGTCTTGTGACCACAGCACAAAGATGGATAATTCCCCACGTGGGAGCGGGTTGTGCTCTCAAAGTTCATTTGTATATCTGCAGGGTAGCTCTCTTGAAGTATTTTCTGACTGAAGCTGTTCTAAATGATGGTGAATTTGCAATTTCATTAATAATGTAGCTAAGCTATGATATTTATAGAAGCAAAAGCTAAATTCTCTAACATTATTTCATGGAAAATGTCCTCTGTTTGCTCACTTGGGGCAGCTGGTAGTCACCCGCCTTTCAGGTAAAGTCCAAGTCTAGTCCTGAGGAGGCGACGTGCCTACTGGCAACTGCTGCACCCAGATCTTCTAACGGAACACTCTGTGAAGCATGTTGCAGGCCTGCTTTTATTTTAAAATCAGCCCTGTTCCCCCTTCTTGCCCTAAGTGGGCCTAAGTACCCCAGGCACTCAGGCCCCTCAGGCATAAACCTCTTTGACCAGCGAAAGAAGCACCCTCTGGGGCTCTGTCTCCTTGTCCTGGAGCATCTGGCCGTCCCTTTCACTCCCGGAATGACTGCCCATCTCCCCACACCTCCCACCACCCAGCAGGCTGAGCCGCTTATTCTGTCTCCAACTCTCAGCCCCTCCTCAGATGGATGACTTGGGGGAGACGTAGAGGCTGACGGCTGCGACTGGTGTCAGATATAATCTAGGAGAGCTGATCTCCGGGATCACGGAACCACGAAAGTACCACAGTTGCCATGGCAACCAGCTGCTAGTCTGAATTAAGACAGCAGTCCATCGTCATCACCCACGACAAGGCCTCTGTCTCCAGGTGCCGTGCTCCACCATCTCCTATCTGAATGTATCTGCTCCACCTCCAGGTGTGAACACCCAGAAACACGCTTCTCGGTTGCTTCCATAACACAGGTTTGGAGAGCCAAATGCTTGAAAGAGGCTTCTCTCTTATCCCACCCAGCCTCAACAACCTTCACTGGAGCACTTAGAACAGTGTCCAGTGAGAGGCCCTCAGACTTTGCTGAATAAGTGTGTGTGTCAAAGAAGTGAAAAGCAATTATTGGAGTCCACTGCCTCTTCTTCCCACTCATCGCCATCCTCCTCTCCCCTGTTTTCTTCTCCCACTCCCCTCTCTCTGTCTCTAGGCAGCACCCTGGCTCCATCCTTCTCCATCTTCACTCCTCCTTCCCACCCTCTGTCCCAGAACTATCACTGGCAGCCAGGGGTCCCTTAGGACTGGAGCCTGCCTGGCCCATCTTGTCAGGGTGGGGTTAGGCTAAAGGACCAAAGGGATGGCAAAGAAGAGGCCTCCTAGACTAGCCCAGGCTTAGGGAGGAGCCCTAGGCCCAGGACTTCTGAACAATCTCTCAACTGCTCAATGGATTCACTTTCGGTTTTGAGGGGGGCAGCGGGAGGAAGGGAAGATATAGAAAAAGGGCAGTCACCTTTTCAAGAAGAATATAAATGGTCCACGTTATATAGCATTTGTCAGTATTTTTTTTTTTTCTGGAAAATTTAAATGCACCAAGAAAATTTTATTTAAATAAAATACTTTGAAACTAAAAACCCATGTGTAACCTCCTTGCTATGTAAATCAGTTAGTTATTTTCTTGACATTAGAGACTACCGTCTCCCAGAGTTCACCCAGAATGATGGATAGGGCGACTCCCTCTGGGACACCAAAGGCCCAGCCATCCTCAGGTACTATCTTCCCCCTACCAGCAGAGTCAGAGGTCCGAGGACCAGGGGTGAACTCACACCCCACTGCCTGCAGAACAGACACCTTGGAGACTAGGCACCCTCCGAGATGCCACATGCAGAAAAACACACTCATGTTCCTCGGCAACACTTAGAGAACATTCCCATCGATGAGGTCAATCAATGTCCTCTTAAAGGAAAAGGGGGAAAATAGCAAAAGCTAAGTAAAAATAGACTCCTGAGTTAAATCTGGTGCTGGGAAGAGGATCAAAATTCTCTATAGTAGCAGCAAGGGAGATAGGTAAGTATCTATAGACAGATAAATAGATCATAGTAGGGAGACTTTATACATAAAGAGATAGACATGTGTATGAATGAATAAATGTGTATATTTTTTTCAAGTTGGCCATAGCCTTGCATTGGTTAAGAAACGTGATGAGAACTTCCCTGGTGGTACAGTGGATAAGAATCCACCTGCCAATGCAGGGGACACAGGTTCGATCCCTGGTCCAGGAAGATTCCATATGCCAAGAAGCAACTAAGACCATGCACCATAACTACTGAAGCCTGTGTGCCCCAGCTACTGAGCCCGTGTACTACAACTACTGAAGCCCACATGCCTAGAGCCCATGCTGAACAGCAAGAGAAGCCGCCGCAGTGAGAGGACTCTGCACCACACCTAGCGTAGCCCTTGCTCTCCATAACTAGAGAGAGCTGGTGTGCAGCTACGAAGACCCGGTGCCACAAAAAATTAATGCATACGATGTAATTAACGTTTTAAAAATGTAATG
Organism: Neotragus moschatus; assembly: GCA_006410615.1. Taxonomy (NCBI): domain Eukaryota; kingdom Metazoa; phylum Chordata; class Mammalia; order Artiodactyla; family Bovidae; genus Neotragus; species Neotragus moschatus. The sequence continues at coordinate 33,206 of SJYA01002284.1, read as the reverse complement.
AGTTAAATGTTCCTGATTCCTCCCTTGATGACGCTAGGCCGTCATTAGAGCAAAAACCATCTAGAGCAGCGCTGTCCAACAGAACTAGAGATGATGGAAATGTCCACTCCCTGCCCAATATAGTACCATTAGTGGTATACAGCTATTTAAATTAATTAAAATTAAATAAAGCTAAAGGTCCAGTAGCTGACTAACATCAGCCACATTTCAGCTGCTCAACAGCTGCCCATAGCTGGTGGCCACCATCCTGGGGAACGTGGGCCTAAAAGCTAGTAGGGGGAGCAGTCAGACACACTGGCAAAACACCATGCTAACTGCACTTCAAGGGCCAGGGCAGGCTTGCACTTCACCTTCCCCACGGCAGGCTGATTTCCCTATGAAAAGTGAAAGTGTTAGTCACTCAGTCATATCCAGCTTTTTGTGGCCCCTGGACTATAGCCTACCAGGCTCCTCTGTCCATGGGACTTTGTTGTTGTTGTTCAGTCACTCAGCCGTGTCTTTGTGATTTAAAAATCAAGGGATTTTACAGGCAAGCATACTGGAGTGGAGAGCCATTTCCTTCTCCAGGGGATCTTCCCGACCCAGGGATCAAACCCAGGTCTCCCACATTACAGGTAGATTCTTTACCATCTGAGCCACCAGGGAAGATATTTCTCCAGGTGCAGTCTATTCCTGGGTTTCCTTCCTCATCACACATATTCTACGATCAACTGAGGACAGAGACCTTTCACTCAGCTCTCTGTTCTTTCCTCCAAGACTTTCAAAACTTTCCACCCTCATGGAGGGAGTGTTGCCCAGACCGCATCTGGGGGAGGCGGGGCTGCTGCACACCTGGGTGGTTGCCAGAGCTCAATACCATCAGCTCCACCTGTCCAGGCTCAGCCCTGACGTTTGGGATATGAATGGACATGTGCACAACGCTGTGAGCATTCTCAGCTCATCAGAACGCTCTCCACTGGCCCCTTGCCCTCTGCCCTTAGTACAATTCCTAAATTCAAAGTCATGGGACTACAAAACTGAAAAGAAGAATGCCTTTATCACCACTTGCAGTCTCTGCCAGAGGTTCAAAGGAATGTTTTGAAATACCTGTGACATTTTCATTCAGGAAGGGCTATGTATGCAACTATCTATTAATAACTCCCTCTGGAGGCTATTTGTTCCATTTACATTTTTGACTCTAGTATGTGCCAAGCACACCAGGTGGCCACAATATAAAGGCATTTGGAGGGGCTCACAGCCTGGCTGTGGGAACAGACAAGACAAGAAACCATTCTAGTACAGCTGGTCACTGCTTTCTAAGAGGGAAGTTTCAAAGCTCATGTCCAGTCAGGTAGGGGGCAGGGGTCACCCTGAAGCTGCAGAGGAGGAAACAGGAAAAAGAAGATACTGTTTGCATCACCTAAAACCTGAAGGCTTAGCCTGGCGAGGACCACCGTCAGTGTGGGAGGCGAGGACCACCGTCAGCGTGGGAGGCGAGGACCACCGTCAGCGTGGGAGGCGAGGACCACCATCAGCGTGGGAGGCGAGGACTGGATTGTCCCGATTCCGAGGCTAACTCCAGCTCCCACAATTGCGTAATGTACATGCCAGACTTAATCTCTGAGTATAATTAATGCCAGTCAGTATCTATATGAGAGGGATGAGAGGATTAAATGAGATAATGCATACAAACCATTTAGCACAGAGCCTGGCTTATTGTAAGTGCTCAGTAAATGTTCCTTATTATTAAGGACAGAAGGAAGATCATGAGAGACTTGTGTCCTAGAAGTCAAAGCCATAGTCCGTAGAATCAAATGGTGCAGACAGGTCAAAGGAGATAGGAATTGAAAATAATGGACATTTTCTGTTCCTGTTGGTGTATAAGTTCCCTCATTTCACCACATACTGCACTGTTTACAGTGCTGTCAATATTCCTTGAATTAAGGGCTCCCAATTTATAGGATGTGACAAGTGAACTTCTTAGGTACCTATCCTTCCTCGCATCAAGCCCCTCTGCCAACAACTAAGCCACCCTAGGGTGACAGCGCCCCTGGTGGCCAGATCAGGAGAGAGTTTGCGTCAACGTGTTTTTCACTTTCAGTTCAGTTCAGTTCAGTCGCTCAGTCGTGTCTGACTCTTTGTGACCCCATGAATCGCAGCACGCCAGGCCTCCGTGTCCATCACCAACTCCCGGAGTTCACTCAGACTCACGCCCTTTGAGTCAGTGATGGCATCCAGCCGTCTCAGCCTCGGTCATCCCCTTCTCCTCCTGCCCCCAATCCCTCTCAGCATCAGAGTCTTTTCCAATGAGTCAACTCTTCACATGAGGTGGACAAAGTACTGGAGTTTCAGCTTCAGCATCATTCCCTCCAAAGAAATGCCAGGGCTGATCTCCTTCAGAAGGGACTGGTCCACCGTACAACAGTGCTCCTCTGGCTGGTGGGCTGCCATCTCTGGGGTCGCACAGAGTCGGATACGACTGGAGCGACTTAGCAGCAGCAGTGCTTCTCTTCATCAGCTATGTCGCTGCTATGTCACTGATCCTCAGATGAAATGCGCTAAAGATTCACTGGGTTTCATGGGACAACCATGATGCCACACTCATCTGCTAGATAAGGGATTTTCACAGTCTTAATTGCTGTTACAAACTTATTTCTGTGAAGTCTTCCAGACTTTACATCACTGCCTAGGAAAGCTTCCCTGACCACTCAAGTCTTCCCCATGACATCAAGATCAGACTACACTCTTCCTACGTCCTCAGCTCTCCATTCCATTCTCACCTATATTAGTCTTTATGAGGCCAGAATTGTAACTTATTCACCATGTATCTCCAATACCTAGCATGGAGCCTTAGTACATACTAGACGCTACATAAATGCACTGATTAAGGGAAAAAAGAAAACGAATCACTTGTGTTTTGTTTTGTTTTGTTTTTTACAAGTGCAGATCCCCACTTCCTCTTTGCCCTTCTGCTGGATTTATTATATCTTGGACCAGACCAGACAACCTGCTCTTCTAACGAGCACACTAGGTAGATGATAGTGGTCTCTGAACCATACCTTGAGAAATATTATCTAGATATTCAGAAACCAAAAGCATTCTATAGTCAAACAAGTTTCCAAAGTGCTACATACCATGTCTTTCCCCCTCTTTCTTGAAATCTGCAAGTCTCATATTAAAAGTTCTAATGGGTACTGGAATAAAGAAATGGCTGTGACTCTGCTGAACTCAGAGTTTTCTCAAGCTTATTGGACCATGAAACCTCACCTTTTAGCACATCTGGAGGAGCAAGCGTTCCAGGGAACACCATTTGGGAAATGCTTCGTCTGCTGGTCTTCTACTGCTAACACCTCAATTCACAGCATCCCCCAAGGAAACCTTTTGTGAAATGTCGACAGATTCTCCTTCTCTTTTAACCTTTCTCACTCTGCCCTTTCTCTTTCTTCCATCTGTGAGCAAGCCATAATAATCCTATTGGTGCCTATCCATAGCAAATATACCTTAGCGTTGGCTAGAGATACACCTTTATAGAAGAACCTGCCTGCCAGTGCAGAAGACAAAAGAGGCGCAAGCTCGATCCTGGGTCAGGAAGGTCCTCTGGACAAGGAAACGGCAACCCGCTCCAGCACTCTTGCCTAGAGAATCCCATGAACAGAGGAGCCTGACACACTACAGTTCGTGGGGTTACAAATAGTCGCACACGACTGAAGCAACTTGGCACACACCTTTATCAGGGGAAAAAAAAAATCCCAAAACTTTGAGTGGAATTATGGAGACTGAAGATGCAAGGCCTCTGTCCTACCAGAGTGCTTTCTACCTCATAAAGGCACTTCCATTACCTCATGTGACTTTTGCAGCAACTGACATTGTGAGTAAATTTCCAGTTTATAAAAGATGAAAGTGAGACCCAGACAAAGTGAGCAACTTGCCCAAACCTGGATTGGAAACCAAAACCCTCAGACTCCTGCCCTAGGGCCCCTGGGGCACACAGGGCAATGCGATTCAGTCCACTGATCTGGGCTCCTAAGAGACTGTTAACTAGCAACAGCACCTCCTATAGGTCAAAAACTCCAATAACAACTCCAATAAAGGGCTCTGCCCACAAGTCTTTAGACATTCTGTATTGTCTCCTTCAGGTGGTCCACCGTGCAGTATGAGCCCTGAGAGTTCTTCTTCTTCTTTTTTTTTTTTTTGTCATCCAAGTGCCTGACTTAAGCTTGGATTGCAGAAGCACCCACTTCAAAGACCACTATGCAGGATAAACACACTGCAAACACACAAAACTAGACAAAGACCTGGGCTGCCTCCCCACACTGTGGCACCTTTGTTTTAGAGATCCTGGGTGATTTCAGTAATTGACTATTTGGGCACTTGATTTTTTTTTTTTTTTTCTTTTCCTGCAATGTGTTGCCATAGATCGGTAAGTTGAGAAGCTTCGGAGCTTCTACTTGGCACACCCAGGTTTCAGCAAGAAAAAAGTTCCTTTCACAGTCTGAATATTATTTAAGTTTTGATGATTAAAGCTGGCTGGAGCAGCATGAACCGAATAGATTACAGTACTCTGCGTACAGCAGGCTCTTTGCTAGCAAGATCAGCCAGACATACAGGCTGCCTGCAGCCTCCGGGTCTCACTGACACGGCTTCCAAAATGCAACACTTACACTTCCCAGATGCCGTGGCCCTGACCTTTTGGTTTGGACAGCCAGAATCAGAGCATGTTCATCTTACACTTCTTCAGGTCAACCAAACAAGTGAGTTCAATGGCAAAATAGCCTACCGCAACCAGATCAGTGAATTCAATGGCAAAATCCCCTATGCACGGCTTTAGAAGTCAGAATAGTGCAAGACTGCAACAGAAGGGCCTCATATGAATGTGTGGATGAGATTCTTGTACTAAGACCCTCAAGCTCTCACTCAGCATCAGGGAGCTGACGAGAGATGCACGTAAACACAGAGGAGGAGCCCCTCGTCACAGCACCCCCCGACACGGCAATCGTTTCCTGGACAGGACAGAACAGACCAGGCAGCTGTCCCTGCTATGGTGGGCACGGTCAGACCGGCCACAATTCTGTCTGCCTGCTCTCCCAAAGGAGGCAAGGCTGGCCTCACTGATGAGGGATTCTAGATGGGAGCTTTAGAAAAAAATCACTGCCTGTGGGTTGGCAGGACAACTCCATCTAGGCTCTCATGTTGCCCTCTACCCTTATCTGTGGTGAAAGATCCCAGATATGGGGGTTTTATTTGTGTCGCCAATCTGTTAAGAACTAAAAGGCAGTCTTAGCATGCAATGGTTACCCACAGCTCTCACCACACACTGCTCTCTTGGCAACACACGAGGGAGTCTGACGTGGCCCCAGACTGGTCCACACCTTCNGACCCTCAAGCTCTCACTCAGCATCAGGGAGCTGACGAGAGATGCACGTAAACACAGAGGAGGAGCCCCTCGTCACAGCACCCCCCGACACGGCAATCGTTTCCTGGACAGGACAGAACAGACCAGGCAGCTGTCCCTGCTATGGTGGGCACGGTCAGACCGGCCACAATTCTGTCTGCCTGCTCTCCCAAAGGAGGCAAGGCTGGCCTCACTGATGAGGGATTCTAGATGGGAGCTTTAGAAAAAAAATCACTGCCTGTGGGTTGGCAGGACAACTCCATCTAGGCTCTCATGTTGCCCTCTACCCTTATCTGTGGTGAAAGATCCCAGATTTGGGGGTTTTATTTGTGTCGCCAATCTGTTAAGAACTAAAAGGCAGTCTTAGCATGCAATGGTTACCCACAGCTCTCACCACACACTGCTCTCTTGGCAACACACGAGGGAGTCTGACGTGGCCCCAGACTGGTCCACACCTTCCGGGAGAGAAGCTGAAGGCTACGCTGTCAAGTGAGTGCCAAGAAGTTTCTAAATGCTTCTTCCCATTTTATCTTGTCTCAGACTGGTAACCAATCTGTGACCTAGCACCGATCAGAGGACCAGGCCTGGAGCATCATTTTCTACTGGCTTGGACAGCTTGGACATTGGCAGAGGCAACCAATCCAAGTGGCTATGTGGAATCGTGTTGTGGATGCCTGCGGCAGCCTTAAAGATCAGGTTCTTCTCCTGTGGTCTTTCAGAATTTCTCTGTTCTGAAAGAAATGCTGGACTGTCCCCTCACTGGTCTTTCTCCACCTGCTTTCCACATGCCACAGGCTTCTGAGTTAGACTGGGAACTTATAGTCGGGGTCATGTCTTAGGCGTCCCACAGTGAGAACCCAACATGTGCCAAGTCCAAAGCCAAAAGGAGGTCGTGATTCCCAAGTGAATCCAGAAAGAGCCACTTGTTCACATGATCTGGAGCAGAAACCAACCCATATGTTCACACGGACTACAGTTATAACATGCTTGATATTGTTCTGAGCGCTATAAACAGGAAGCCATTGAAACCTCACGTAATTGATTCTTATCCATGTAAGTCAGGGGCACCCTAAGAAGCCTTTTACCACATAGAAACGTAGTCAGTTAGACCTAAGCTGGTAAACTCGGAATCAGATTCTTGTTGAATTTTACAAATGATGATGGCAGTGAGGTTAAGTGTGAAGGAATCTGAAATCGTACTAATGGGTCTCACTTCCAAGTTTATTTCAAGCCTTAAAATAAAATTAGCTGGACCTCACTTTATTATGTCAACTGTGGTATAATAATATGAGAAATGTGGCTAAGTGTGTGTATATTCTGTTAATTTAATAATCAGTTTATATTCTGTATGAAAGGGAACACAGGATCTCTCCCTTCTTCAGAGGTTGGTAGTCACCCGGAGGCTAGGCTTGTGCATCACAGTAAACCATCCAGCCACCCATATTTGCACCCATTAGGCAAATGCTTTCTCTCTCCAGAACTAATCTGCAGAACGGGAATAATGCTACCTACATCACAAGGTGAGCAACAAACAAGATGCCGTGTGAAAGGCGTGGTTCTCTCCATCATACCTGCTCAGTAAATAGACCGAGTCTATGCTCATTTAGAAGCTTCAGAAAAATGAAGCTTTCTTAGGAAGCTAAGTTCAGCTGCAGTTTTGATCCAAAAGCATATGCTTAAAGCTGGAAATATGAAAAGAGGAGATAAAAGAGAAAGGTAAGTTTTTGTTTTGTTTTAAAATTCATGTTTCACCTTTCCCCACCACTTCTCAAAATGTTTATAAATATCCAAAAGGAAAACACGGATGATCTGGCAACTGTTTGGTTTAAGCCTTTGACTAGCTTTTGCTTTTCGCAAGACAGAGAGCCCTTCTGTTTGCTCTTGCCTCATCTTCCCCATTTCTGACCCTGCTTCGAAAAGCTTTGCAGGGATGCCTGAAGAAAAAGAAAGCCTCCTGCCTGATTTTTCCTTGAGGGTAGAAACAAGCCCAGGAGTGAGGCAGGGGGAGGTGGTGGAGCTGGCCAGGCTGTACCCAGCCACCCCAGAACACCTGCTACCTCTTCCTCATCCAGCATCATTTCCTGCCTGATTCCTCAGTTAAAGGTTTGATCAGAGGCATGGTAGCTATGTCTTCTCACAGTGAATCTCAAACTGGAAAAGTCATTCCTTGCCTGGGTGAGGGTTAGACAAGTTCAAACAGGGAGAAAACATATATTTGTGGTATATGCCCAAAGTTGCATTCATATCCTCTTATCCATCTCCAAAACAAAAAAAATCCTTCACCTCCGCCCCCACTAAAATAAAGAATTAAAATAGGCCAGAAAAAGTTGGAAAATACAGTGTTATTGCCCTTTTACAGTGGTCTCTATGATTGTGAGGCATTTTGTTTTTCCTTAAAACAACACTTTTATGAAATGCCACAAATTAAAAATCTCAGTGGGGACAACACCTCACAGGTAAGTGTATCATGAAGGATGGACTAGGATGGACTCTGCATCAATTCTCACAAGTGCCAAATAAATTCAAGTTAGCACTGGAAAGAATAAGCTCCAAGAAAATTAGTCTTCAAAGTCTCAAGTCATAAATCCTTAAAGATTCCATTTAGATTAGTTATAATTCATCAACAAACATATTTAATAGATAGATGCCGAAATATAGCATCTAAGATTCCACACAATGTAAAACTGTGGAGACACAGCTACACAGCAACCGAGTGAAAGGTAATCCAAAAAGCAGCCTTTGATGTCTATTACCTGACCTTGTCTGGGCATAAACTGATCCAGGCAAATAGTTTTTCTATCAAGTTTTGTGCCAGGCACTGTATTCAGTACTGGGACTTAAAACAAACATTCTCAGATCAATCTTTGGCGGTCCTAAATGTATCCTTAATCCTTTCTACATTGTTTCTGCTCCTCAGTTTGCTATTTATTACCCTGGATCAGAATGGAAACAGATGCTATTCAAAAGCACCTAAAAGTTTTTCTCAGCATTCCAGGAGTAAGAGTAAAGGAAAGCAGGTAGGCAAATCCCAAAGTACTGTGAATGTTGGACCTGGTCAATATTCTTATTAAAGCTCACAGTCCCTCTAGTAGAATTATTTCATTTAAAATGCTAATCGGCACAGACAACACGGTACCTGGTACATAATAGGCAGTGTGCTGTGGTGCAAATGAGCTTCCCAGGTGGCACTAATGATAAAGGACCCACCAGCCAATCCAAGAGACATAAGAGATGTGAGTTTGATCCCTGGAAAGGGAAGATCTCCTGGAAGAAGAAATGGCAACCCACTGCAGTGTTCTTGCCTGGAGAATCCCATGGACAGAGGAGCTTGGCAGGCTAGAGTGCATAGGGTCACAAAGAGCTGGACTCGACTGAAGCAACTTAGCATGCACACAGTGGTGTGAATGCATCAAGACAATAGTCTGGAGTCTCAAACACACACACACACACCTTGAAAAGACAAGACAAGACAGATTGGTAGTTGATAGATCTAGGCTCAAACTTGGATGTACAGTGCAGCTAGATTCATGGCCTTGGGCCAGTTGATTACCTTTCTGAGCCTCATCTTCACTTGTAAAAATGTGGATAATCCCTATCTTGCAGCACTGATATGAGGATTAGAGGTAATGTATGTAAAGTACTAAAATACAGTGGGCAGCCATAACTGGAAGCTGTTATTATTATATTATTGGGGCTTGATACAGGTTTGATGATTGAATAATGGGCAGATTAGTTGACCTCTAAAATCCACATCAACTCTAAAATTACGATACTAAAAATGAAATTAAAAGTTCACATATCAAATCCACTCAAGGATATTTTTAACGACTATAATTGTGATGCAAATCTCTTTTCAGAATAAGTTCTGGTAATGAGACTCACAGAATACAATATATTTATATATACCCTGGCATATTACGAAAATGTTTATGATCAAATTGAACAGGAGAGCTGTCTATGGTTTCTGAGAGCTCCAGGGGTTGCTGCTGCCTTCTCGATCATGACTGCTTCTGTCACCGAAGCTCTCCTTTCTAGAGCACTTCTAGAGGTTAAACACTGTGAGGCAGGTTTAGCAGTTATCTCGGCCACGATGATTCCCTCCAGTTTCATAAGAGAAAACAGAGGTTTACTGAGATTAAGGATCTTGCCAAGGTCACACAGCTAGTAGGCATCAGTCACTACAACTCTGACACTAAGCCCATTCCTTTAGCCACTACGCCCTATCGCTGCAACTCACACCCGCCCTAAAAGCAAAACAGAAAAGACATTGGAGAGACTTGTGAGGAAATGTACACAAAGGGAAGAGCAAATCTACCGTCCTCTTCCTCCGACTGTCTTCTGTGGACTGCATTTTCACCATCTCTCTTCAACAGAGGATCAGTGTCACACACCTGTGAAAAGGTAGAAGAATCCACCACTCCCTNGCCCTAAAAGCAAAACAGAAAAGACATTGGAGAGACTTGTGAGGAAATGTACACAAAGGGAAGAGCAAATCTACCGTCCTCTTCCTCCGACTGTCTTCTGTGGACTGCATTTTCACCATCTCTCTTCAACAGAGGATCAGTGTCACACACCTGTGAAAAGGTAGAAGAATCCACCACTCCCTTGTCTGGGTATATATGCCAAAGGATTGAAAGCTGGATCGTGAAGAGATGTGTGGCCACCCACGTTCACAGACATGCACTGTAGGATTTCTCCTTATACGAGCCATCAATATAGTCAAATGTATAGGAACAGAAAGTAGGGAGGGAGAGTGGGCAGTTGACGCTTCATGGGTATAGAGTGTCAGTTTTGCAGGATGAAAAAGTTCTGGATATCCATTGCACCACAATATTAACACTACTGAGCTGTACACTTAAAAATGGTAAAGATGATATAATTTATGTTATGTGTTTCTTTTTACCACTATTTTAAAAAGTAAAGTAGTAGAATATTTATTTCTATATGTGTGTATACATACACATTTTATACAATATATATTTATATATATGTATGTGTATATATTTATATATATATACACACACATACACACAAACGTTGTTGTTGTTGTTTAGTTGCTAAGTTGTGTCTGACTTCTGCTGCCATAGCCCAGCAGGCTCCTCTGTCCATGGAATTTCCCAGGCAAGAATACTGGAGTAGGTTACCATTCCCGTCTCCAGGGGATGTTCCAGACCCAGGGATTGAACCCACATCTCTTGCATTGCAGGCAGGTTCTTTACCGCTGAGCCACCAGGAAAGCCTATACACACACATATTAAGATACTGTTAAGAGTCAGTGATTTTAATATATCAAAACTCTAGAAAAGAATTATAAAAATTGAAGCCAGTGGGGCCAACGGGGCAACCTTTAAATGTTTGGGGAGCTGACCTCTTGGCCCAAACCTGATGCCATATACAACGCTCTGCAATTCCAGTTCTAGCTTCTGAATCAACTGCTACAGAGTCCAGAGTCTGAACCATGTGAATTTCATGCAAATATCCTCTCCTTGGCAAATGAGAAATCTTCCCTTTCCCTTCCTAAAGGTGGAGATGCCCCAAGCTGCAAAGTTCATTTCACAAATAATTAATTGTATTGCTCCTTCCAATGATCAACAAACCTCATCTTTTCCTGCAGTTTCAATTTCCCTATTTTCAAGTGATTTCCTTTCTGACCTAGGACTTCAGGAAAGTAAGCTGGTAGCTGTTGTAGGAAGAATCAGTTTGCTTTCAGTGTGATCTTGATTTCAGAAGGCAGGTAAAGAATTCTGACATACTTTTTCTGCTTAACCAAATTATTAAGACTATTTTTTTTTTTTTAGCATATTAGGAGATAAATCCTGATTTCCTAATAACAAAAGACCATCTGTACGAACTACATTCTCCCAGTTTCTAAACATTTGGCTCTATATGTGATTTATCTGTCCACAAAGAGATTTCTTTTCTTTCTTTCTCCTTTTTTTTTTTGCTGCACTGCTTGTGGGATTGTAATCCCCTGACCAGGATCAAACTCTGGGCCCTTGGCAGTCAGAGCACCAAGTTCTAGACACTGGATCACCAGGGAATTCCCNCCAGTTTCTAAACATTTGGCTCTATATGTGATTTATCTGTCCACAAAGAGATTTCTTGTCTTTCTCCTTTTTTTTTTTTTTTTGCTGCACTGCTTGTGGGATTGTAATCCCCTGACCAGGATCAAACTCTGGGCCCTTGGCAGTCAGAGCACCAAGTTCTAGACACTGGATCACCAGGGAATTCCCCGCAAATAGATCTCTTATTCTCTAGTAAAACCTACACAGTTTCTGCCTTGGTTTAGCCTCACCCACTGCAACCAAAGGCTGGATTTCTTATTCACAGTGTTTATTCCTGCCCCTACCCCACAAGTAAGCACTTAGTTGACCGATTATAGAATCACAAGATTGGTTATAATTCCATTTCTCCATCTGACTTTGAACTTAAGTGCTCCAATTATTTCTCCTGATCCTAATAAGTCAGTGGCATGCTAATGCTTGCCTTGATATTTCTGAAATATACAGGGTGTGATTAGCATGGGACTGCATCATTAGAAAGCAAAGTTGAAAGCGGGTGAGCAAAATCATCACTTGCATTTAAGCAAAGCTGCCTGTGCAGTGAACTTACAATGTTACGTGATCCCAGAGATACTATACTCTGTGAGTAAACATATACTGTATTTGGAAAAATAATCTGATGCTCCAGAACCTTCTGTCTTTGGCTGCTACTGAATGAGACAAGATCCTAGGACGACGGGCTTGTTCTAATATACAAAGTCCAAAAGTCTGTTTGATTTAGATATAACTGAAGACATAAAGAATCCCTGAACCATAATAGGATAGGAGGGGAAGAAAGGTAGAAAGGAAAGAAGGAAGGAGGGAAGGAAAGAAGGGAGGGAAACCTTTAGTCAGTTCTGGTGGGTTGGATTGACATCTCCAGGCCATAAAGTGAGAAAGCTTTAAGGTAAGCCTGCTGGAAGAAAAAAGAAGAAAAAACCCATGCATACACACATATCAAATAAGATGCAAAAAACAACATTAGCATCAGTGGTGTTATTTTATCTGTATGCAGTCAGCAATAGTGTAAACTTTTGGGAACTAGCAGAAGGGGGAAAAAGAAGAGACATTTTAAAATGAGAATGATTTGCAGCCAAATCAATTGATAAAAGAAAAAAAGAGGGTACAACTGAAATTGATGCCAAAGATTTATAAGGTTGACTAAGTAAACAAAAATGGAATGGATCACCATGGAAATGCATGAATATTGAAATAAGCAAGATTTGAATAGACTAATGATATGCCTCACTTAGACTGACAGGTGTTGATAACAACTGTGACACTCAATCCACACCAACATCCACACTTCTAACATGTTTATTCCTAGAAAACATGCCAGATTGAAAGGTTCCTTTGGTAAGAGCTCATAAGGAAAATAAATTTTCTACTTTTAAAGGGACTAACTCAATTCTCATCCATCTACTTGAAAAATAAAAAAGGTTTTACCTATTTGCTTCCTGGATATGAGGAGCTGCAGTTAGCAGAAGTCATTCTCCAGGGCTCTACTAGTCTTTGTTCCAATAAACCTCTCACAGAACTGAATTCTCAGTTTGGCTTATCTCCTGCACTGAGTACTTGAAGTATGACCACCACTCATTAGAAGCATAATTAAAAAGATACAACCTAGATTCCTCCCTCCCATCACATACAGATGAAAACCAATAACCCTTAATCTATTTGTTACCATGGCTACCATAGGGTATTTTATTTCAGTACAACTCTAGGTATTTCCTTTGGATTGTTGCTTGCAAATGAAAGTTGGAGACCTATAAATTTTCTTTAACTGTGCTACAAATGGAGAGACTGAACAGAAGAAAATGTTTTTCTTAATCATGGACGAATATGGTTTATAAGATGCTTGTGCAGAAAAGTTATTAAAATTGGTTAAATGCATCAGCCCATAAACCAATTTAAATGCCATTAAATTTATATAGAGTTTAGGGGCACATATGCTAGTAATTCTCTGATTTATAGCAGGATGATAAATCAAGTGGACTCAGAAGAGTGTACAGGACGGAGACTATATTCATTAGTGGCACATAGCTTCATATTTGTATAAATGCCTGAAATATGTGACTACTCAGACACAGGCATGTCAACCAGCCTTTAAAGTATTCACCTGTGAATTATCCAACAACGTTTTGGCCTAGAGTCGGGAGGAACAATCGACAAATTTGTTCATCATGTCCACTCCAGAAGAGTAGCTTTGCACTTTCCATTGTAATTTTTAAAAAACATCACGAATGAGGTGGGCTAATTAAATCTGCTGTCATTCATCCTAAACCGAAATAATTCCTTAAATCTGCCGTCCCAGGGCTGAGTTGGAGATAAGACCACACAACAAGAAAAGGAACTCTGAAGTGACTAGACAGATGAGTTTAAAGCGACTGAAATTAGGGTAAATACAGCTGTAACCAGGACAGATTTATCACCGCAAGAGGAGTCCGAATCCCAGCGAAGCTCGGCTGGTGAGAGGCTGGCGCCTGCAATAGTGGAGCCTGACTGTCCCTGAACCGAAGTGGAAGTTTCACGGGCAGCTGCAGCTGGGCGTCCTCAGCGGTCCGGTCCCTCCAACGCTGAGGTCTCCCCTAATACTACCCAAATACCTGCATCCACGATTCGCCCCGGGCTAGCCGCGGCGCAAGCACCGTAGCGAGCCAGGAGAGCGTTTGCAGAGCGGCAGGGACGGCAAAGGCGGCGGCTCCTCACCCATCAGCATCCCTAGGGACCCGCCAACTGACCCGTGTCTGCCATTGGGTTTCAGATCCCAGGAACCACACCTGGCTTCTCCGCTGGCGGACCCAGGCATCCGAGACTCGCGCTTTGGCCCCATCACCGTTGGCTGCAGGCAGGCAAGCAGGCAAGGCGGCGCGTCCCCGCCTTCTCCGGCCGACGCATACCTGACCTGCCCGGGAGCTGCCTCGGACCTATCTGGGATCTCGACTCTGCTCTCTCGACCTCTGGGGAGCGCTCCCCTCCCTCGGGGCCCAGGGCCCACACTGCCTAGAGCCCGCACCCGCACCGCGATCGCAGATGACCCGCGCGCTCTCGGCCCGCTCCAGGCCACAGAGACCCGGACGTGAGCCCTCTGCCAGCCGGCACCTCCCGCGGCAGTCAAGGCGCAAGCCCACGCTCCCACACCACACATCTCCCAGTCCACACTATCCCGCACATAAACAACCCCTCCCCACCCAACCCCACATCCTCGCCGCCCCACCATTACGGTACGCTCTCGTTTCCGCGCCCCCCAAACACGTTGGCACCCACAAGGTGCTAAGGGAAGGGGAGGGGATCACAGAAGGTCTGTGCGGGTTTCCTTCCCGTGGTTTTCACGTTCCTCTGCCTCGAAAGTTACTTGGGATTGAGTGAAGAGACCCGGTCCCCAAATGCGGGGTCTGAGGACGGGTGGGGGCAGAAACCCCAACCTGGCTTCCCGCCGCACAGAGGCGCGCACCTCCCCAAAGGGTCGGGAGCGTGGCAGCCCCCAGGGTCCTGCCCTCCGGTGCCTCCTCCTGGCCCCCAGCCCGGCCCGGGCCCTGGGCCGCTCCAGGGAGGTGGCTTGTAGAGGGACGCAAGCTCTCGGGCCCAGCTGAGAGGGGCTGCCTCGGCGGGGGNATACATGACCAATGGAAAAACCATAGCCTTGAGTAGACGGACCTTAGTCGGCAAAGTAATGTCTCTGCTTTGGAATATGCTATCTAGGTTGGTCATAACTTTCCTTCCAAGGAGTAAGCGTCTTTTAATTTCATGGCTGCAATCACCATCTGCAGTGATTTGGGAGCCGCAAAAAATAAAGTCTGACATTGTTTCCATTGTTTCCCCATCTATTTCCCATGAAGTGATGGTACCGGATGCGCTTTAGGAACTGCCTAAAACCCCTTCCAGGGGCGCCCCCCATTCCCTTGCCGGACCACCAGCCCAGTAGAACAGGTTGGGGGAGACAGTCCCCAGCTCACCAGGCAATCTCTTCAAAAGGGCTCCAGGGGCTTCTAACATGCAACTGGGGCTGAGAATAGCGGCTAAGATGAAAATGGGGGTGGCAGTGGATTACAGTTTCTCAATTACCTGTTTTGCGCGGCAACACTGCCTGTGCAACCACCAAGCGATGCTGGATGGTGAGTCGTACCCCACAGGCTGACTCTCCAGATGAATTTACCCGGGAAGGAAGAAACGTGAGGCTCCGCAGAACTTCCCTCGCTGCCNTCCCCAGCTCACCAGGCAATCTCTTCAAAAGGGCTCCAGGGGCTTCTAACATGCAACTGGGGCTGAGAATAGCGGCTAAGATGAAAATGGGGGTGGCAGTGGATTACAGTTTCTCAATTACCTGTTTTGCGCGGCAACACTGCCTGTGCAACCACCAAGCGATGCTGGATGGTGAGTCGTACCCCACAGGCTGACTCTCCAGATGAATTTACCCGGGAAGGAAGAAACGTGAGGCTCCGCAGAACTTCCCTCGCTGCCGGAGAGGAAAGGAGCTTTGAGGCTAGAGGTTCCCGGTAGGACCACACTGCCATCTGCTGGCCTGGCCGGGAACAGCGTGCCCCTGAGCCGGGCCGCGGGCTCCAAAAGTATTGATTGATCTGCACTCTCATTGACAGAAACCTCCTCTCCGCTGCCCCGGTGAAGGGCTTAAGGGTATGACTTGGAAACATTTTTAGCGGAAGACTTTCTCCTGTAAATGGCTATGTTTCGCCGAGAGCATTTCATTATTTATACTTGCTTTTCCACTCCCATGCTGTAGCCCCACCCGGGACACTCCAACCCGACCACAGCCTCCCCCTCCTCATACAACACACCTGGTCTTTTCCTTCAGGGCATCCCTTTGATCATAATACCTTGGTTCATTTTTTTTTTTTTTTCTTTCTTTCTCCCTAGCTCCTTCAGCGTTTTCTGGCTTTAATGATCCTTGAATCCCTGAGAATTCCAAGTTAAAAAGCAGGGTTTTTTTTTTTGGTCACATGGCTTGTGGAATCAACCAAGGATTGAACCCAGGTCCTCAGCAATGAAGCGCAGAGCCCTAACCACTGGACCACCAGGGAATTCCCCAAAGCAGAACTCCGGGCATCGTGTGACAAACGTAAATGTTGGGACCCTCTTCCCAGAGGAAGCTACTGTCAAGAACAACCAGCTTTAAACTCTGCCATGAAAGGAGCCCTCCCCTCATTTGCCACCCATCCCCCTCAAATCCTGTTAACCCTTCCTTCTGCTAATATTACTGATCTGTGCTCTGCTCTTTCCCATTTCTGCCTCAGGCCAAGGAAGACAGTGCCTGCGTGCTTAGCCGCTTCAGTCTTGTCCGACTCTTTGCAACTCCGCGGACTATAACCCACCAGGCTCCCCTGTCCATGGAGATTCTCCAGGCAAGAATACTGGAGTGGGTTGCCATGCCCTTTTCCAGGGGATCTTCTCAACCCAGGGATTGAACCTGCCTCTCTTTTGCCTCCTGAATTGCAGCCCGATTCTTTACCACTGAGCCCCCCGGGGAAGCCCGTCAATCAGTTCAGTTCAGTTCAGTTCAGTCACTCAGTCGTGTCCGACTCTTTGCGACCCCATGAATTGCAGCACGCCAGGCCTCCCTGTCCATCACCAACTCCCGGAGTTCACTCAAGCCCATACCCATTGCCTATTGCAATAACTCTTCAGTCTGTGAATCTCTGCTTCCTTCCATGCCTCCTTCCATTCTCCAACTTCCCCAAACTTCCCCAACGTCCCCAACTTACTTCCATCTCCTTCCATTCTCTATGCTGTCACCAGACCGATGTTCCCAAAATATGTCTCACTACAAGCGTCAGTCCAATTTTAAACACTCTCAGTGTTCTCCACTGCCCCTCCCAAACTTTGTCATCTTAGCTGTGGTTCTCAGCCCCAGTTGCATGTTGGAAGCCCCTGAAGCTTTAGAAAGCACAGGTGCACAGGACTCAGCTGAAACCCATAGAAGCGGCATCTCTGAGGGTGAAGTAGGGTCTGGTTATGTGACAGCTGCAGCTGATTCTGATGATCAGTAACAGCTGGGACCACAGTGCCAGCTGAGACCACCGTGCTCACATGGCTGAGATGAGTTCCTGTCTGTCTCGCCAGCATGGCTCCCCGCCAACCACTCCTCACCCCACCAAGAAACCATCTTCCTCCCTGAAACACACCACACTCCATTCTCATTTTTGCCGTCAGGTAACCTCATCCCAAGGTGCCCTGCCTGCCCCCTAGCCTTTCACCTGTCCCTGGTGAATCCAGATTTGTTCTTCCAGACATGATGCTGACACCACACCCACACTTTCTGGGGCACCCACTCTGCTCACAGCACTCTCTCCATCGCAGTGCCCACTGGGCGCCCCCACAGCTGTCTCCGCCTCACTGCGGGCAGGGGCTGTGTTCTGCTTATCACTCAGGGCTTGGCCAGCATCTCCCATGGAACAGGAAACCACTCAAGAGACTTTATCAACTGTTTGTGATACTCTGTCCTCACTTTTACCCTAGTGCCTGGCTATGCCGCATATCCCTTCTATGACAGCTTTTGTTTCTTGCTGTTCTTCAGTCGCTCGGTCGTGTCCAACTCTTTGTGACCCCATGGACTGCAGCATGCCAGGGCTCCCTGTCCTGCACTATCTCTCCCTGAGTTTGCTCAAACTCATGTCCCCTGAGTCGATGATGCCATCCAACCATTTATTCTCTGTCACCCTCTTCTGCTTTCCAGTTTGCCCAGCATCAGGGTCTTTTCCAATGACTCAGCTCGCCACATCAAGTGGCCAAAGTATTACAGTTTCAGCTTCAGCATCAGTCTTTCCAACGAATATTCAGGGTTCATTTCCTTTAGGATTATTTTATTTGGTTTGTCCTAACCAGTAGGAATTGTCCCTGAAGGTAATCTGACTCTGAGAAAAGTGTCTGACCCTCAGAAACGCAGGTCTACCCAGAAATCTATTCTGGGGCCTATATTCAGCTGCCAGAGCAGGAGCTCCTGGAGTTGGTCACGTTAAAATGAGGTTAGGCACAGAGGTTTAGGTCTGGAATGTTCTCCTCCGTCAGGCAAACATCCTTTGAAAATGAGCTCCCTGCCCCTACCCCCACCGACTTCCTTCTCTGCCCCAGTGGAATCCTTGAGGAGTCAGCTGAGGTTTTCTCTGCCTTGTCCCTTCAGGGCAGCAAGAACCCTACAGGTGAAAGAATGCCAGAAACCACTCCAGTTTCCCACAAGTTCTCTGGCTACCGTGTCGGACACCTCCTGAGCAAACAGCCCATCAGCGAGTGGCCCCCTTCGCCAGAGCTACCAAGACAGCAGTCACCCGTCCATCAGCAGCCCCAGCCCAGAGCTGCAGAGTCAGAAGGGCTGGGGCACCGCAGTCCTCTTCCCTAGGCACATCGGAAAAGCCTGATTCAATTTGGTAAGACCACCCACCAGGCACTCCACCCCCCACTCTGAATCATCCCGGGGTTTGATCCACTTTGCAAAGGTGGCCCTCCTTTTCTAAAAAGGCTGCGCCCACTGGGGTGCTCACAGGGCTCCTGCATCAGCAAGGTGGGGACTCTACCTGCAAACAGGAGATGAGAGGCCTCGGGACTGAGAGGCTGCACAAAGGGACCTTTAAAACCGACAAGGAAATTAGCTCCTGCTCTGGCCCTAAGGAAGCTGGATCAAGACTAAAGACATCTAGACAGTTTCTACAAATATCTGCTCCTCAGAGAGGCTTATGGAGTCCCCCAGTACTGCCACCAATCTCCACCTGCATCTCTTGACCCTACTATAATTTTCTCTCATGGCACTTATCACTTCTGGAAATTGTATGGATATCTGTTGTCTATTAATTGTCAGCCTCCAGCGATAGAATATCAGCACAAGGACAGGAATCTTGCGTTTGGTTCGCTTCTAGAGCAGCAGGACTTAGAGTAGACCAGCATGTAACAGGGCTTAATCAGTATTTGCTGAATGAATGAAGGGATGAGTGCCTGACAGCACACACTCCAGCAGGGCAAGAACTGCTCGCTCAGGTCTGTGAGCTCACCTCACACTGCCTGGCGAGCAGGCAGAGCCTTAACGTCTCCTTGAATCAACGAACAAGGTGCAAGCTTGTTTTTAAACTACCAGCCCCAACACCTACACAGTACTTCATCCAGACTGCTCTTTATCAGACTGAGCAGTTGCCAGGGCATTGCTCAGTGCATGTGTAAAAGGAGCCAAGGGGATGAGCATTTTGAAGGTTGACAAACACTGTTCCAAAAGTATGGCTTGGGATTTGGCCAGAGGTTAAAACCTGGAGAACCCGAGGTAATAAAGGACTCCCAGTCCTGAAGGAGCATTGCAGCCTGTAGGGCATTTGTCTTCCTCCTCACTCACTTCTCCTGGTTCCAAATACCATTATTTACCATCACAACAGGAAGTGGTCATGGCCAACCAAATTCCACTATAACGCTAAAATTGTACCTTTGCTTGCACTTAGGTTAAATTTAGAATTCAAGTGCACTTATATGGGGAAAATAACACACAGCAGATATTTTTTTTTTTTACCAGTGGTTTTTTTTTTTTTTTTTTTTGAATAGGAATTTGACTTTTTTCAATGGTTACTGACTTTGCTACAGAAAAACCTTCCAGAGTGATAGGAAAATAAGAAAAGGATCTGACCTTGCCAAGTGTCCATTCAGACAATAAGCATCTGGTACTGAGCACTTTCAGAAAACCCAGGGGTCCAACAGAATAGGCAGTGGGGAGACGAGGGAAGGCGGAGGACTTGATGTTACGAAGGAGTGACAAAGAAGAGTCTTTGGGAGGACCCAATTACCAAGAGAGTCAAACTATTTAAGGTTGAAAGAAGTGAGAATTTATTCACAACATATGCAGATCTACCAAAGCGATTATGCAGATGGCTGGCAGGGGGCACTTCATAGCAGTAATATGGAAGCTGGGGTTTCCAGCATGCCAGATACCAGCCAGAACTTAGCAAAATTCGACTCTCTCTTTGTCTCTTCTAGTTCCCTTGAATACAATCGGCAATTTTTTTTAAAGGGGAAGATTTACGCTTTTTTCCCCCCAAATCCAGTGGTAATGGAAGGTAAGTTTCAGGCTACTATCAGCCCCTTGTCATCAAAGAGAACCCCCTCTTTGGTGCTTCTTTTTAGATAGAAGATTTGTATTAGAACTGTGTATATGTACATATATACACACACACACCAATTTTGAGGTTTCCAATTAGTGAAGTACTAGATGATTCTTCACTTTTTCCCCCCAACCCCATATATTTGTTACTGAAGACAGAACAGAAAACCCTGCAGCTTCAGTGCTGTCTCCCCCTTGCACACCACGCAGCTACTTTTGTATGGATTTTCAGGCCCCCAATATACGTGGGCAAAAGGCAGGTGACAGGGAAGTAAGCTGCCTGAGAGCTTGGTGACGTGCTTTGTCCTGCAGGTTTTCCAGCTATCTCAGAAGCCAGGGGCCATGAGCATTCGTCAGACTTCCATTAGCCAGTCATTACTACCCACCCCACCCCACGCTTACACAGATGGCCCCAACCCTGGGCTGGTCTCCTCTTGTGCCATATGTAGACAAATGGGCCATCAGAACGTTCTCGAATTTGCTCCCAGCATTCGCTTCTTTCTGCCCAGGACATGCTCCCCGCTGTAGCCGTGAGGTCGGATCTTCAACTCCACAAAAGGAATGGAGAATTCATGTCCCTTCCACGGCTCCCAGTTCACCCCCTATATTAAATAAACAAGCCAAGAAATAAATAAGCCAACATCAAGAAGAGGCACTTGGGAGAGTGGGGTGGGTTACGGCACCAAAGAGTGCTTCTCTACCGGGGAAACCTCTCCCTCTCTACTTTGCTGTTCTTTAGTCACTCGGTCGTGTCCAAGGCTTTCACAACCCCATGGACTGCAGTCCACCAGGCTCCTCTCTCCCCAGGATTTTCCAGGCAAGGATACTGCAGTGGGTTGCCATCTCCTTCTCCAGGGGATCTTCCCGACCCAGGGATCGAACCCAAGCCTCCTGCATTGGCAAGTGGGTTCTTTACCACTGTGCCACCTGTGAAGCCCACGCCTCTCTGCACAAGGGGCAGAAAAGGAGACTGGGATACTTATAAAGAAGTGAGAGAGGAATCTGGGAGTGTGTGCCCTCTGCTGGACAGCTGAGGTTAGACAGGCTGAGGACTGGGAAGCCCCCTGGGGTTGGAGGATGGGGGGTAAGCCCAGGAAGCAGGTGAAGCCAGAGCAGCTGCAAAGACAACACGGGGTCAACCTGGCCAGCAGTGATTAAATTCAGAGTTATTTGCTTCACTCTTTTCCTTTACAAAAAAATTAAAGACAAAAATAAACATATTAATTGGCCAATTGTGTAAAATCATTTTCAATTTACCGCGTACAGATATTAGCTCTGGGGTAACGAATAGCCTGCTGAAAACTAAATTTCGCGTTCTGACTTTTGACTGGTGAGCACAATAATATTTAATTCACTTAATAACCTTGCAACTGGCCAATAAAGAGCCCAAGTGACCAATTTTATGTATTTTAATTTGTGAGGTAAATAATAAACAAGAAGCTAAATGCTGTGCAGACTGTGAAAAGCACATTAACCAGATGAATGTCTTTTATTAGCAAATATGGGGATGGTTTAGGGCACGCTGGCTGCTCATTTCAAATGTCTGATCTCTGATCACAGCTTCCCTGAGTCACTCCACTCCACATGCAGCCTCCAGGATTCATGGGCCCACCCTCCTTGGCTCCCCTAAGTGCAAACTTCTTCTTCCCCTTGAAAAAATCACATAAAGATGGGGAGTCCCTACTGCTTGGTTAGGACCAACGGAATCAGAATGTACCTGGACTTTAGATGTATTAATATTTACAGTCATATTGATATAAGGTGAGTTCTGGGGAGAGGTGGCTTCCTGAAGGCTAAGATCAAGATCCAGGGTAGGAAATTAGAAACCCAAGGAGGGGCAGTTTCATAAAGTGGGATGGATCAATGATGAGTAGGAACAAAGATGCAATTTCCAAGAAGCTGTGAGGGAGCAAGCAGGAGATGCCTAGTTGCTGGTGAGGAGTCAAGATGATGTTCTCAGGGCATGAGAGTCTGAGAAATCACTGGTAGGAAAGTTTTAGAGCAAGGGAGGGGTGAGGAGCCTGTGTTCACACTCCTGAAGTGGAGAAACTGGTTTAGCACAACACTCTGAGCAGACTTTGGGTGGCTCTAGGATGAAGTGGTGGAGAAGGTGACGGCACCCCACTCCAGTGCTCTCGCCTGGAAAATCCCATGGATGGAGGAGCCTGGTGGGCTGCAGTCCATGGGGTCGCTAAGAGTCAGACATGACTGATCAACCTCACTTTGACTTTTCACTTTCATGCATTGGGAAGGAAATGGCAATCCACTCCAGTGTTCTTACCTGGAGAGTCCCAGGGACGGGGGAGCCTGGTGGGCTGCCGTCTATGAGGTCGCACAGAGTCGGACACAACTGAAGCGACTTAGCAGCAGTAGCAGCAGCAGAATGAAGTGGATCCAAGGGTGTGTGTGTATGCTAAGTCACTTCAGTCGTTTCCGACTCTAAGTGACCCTACGGATCTTACCTAAAGCAGAAAACTGTGTTCCCCATGATCAAAGGACAGAGAAAAGTAGCTCTGGTTTAACTGGAAGAAGGGCTTCCCTGGTGACTCAGATGGTAAAGAATCCACCCGCAATGCAGGAGATTCGGGTTTGACTCCTGGGTCAGGAAGATCCCCTGGAGAAGGGAATGGCTACCCACTCCAGTACTCTTGCATGGAGATTCCATGGACAGAGGAACCTGGGATCGCAAAGAGTCAGACACGACCGAGTGACTAACACTTTAAAATTTCACTTTTAACTGGAAGAACAACTGGATAGAATTCTGATGTGTCTGTTATGGATAGAATGTTTGTGTCCCCTCCCAACCCCCCTAATGTATACACTGAAGCCCCAACCCCAACCCCCCTAATGTATACACTGAAGCCCCAACCACCAATGTGATGGTATTCGCAAGTGGAGCCTTCGGGAGGTAACTAGGGTTAGATGACGTCACCCGTGGTAAGATCAATGATCTTACGAGAAAAGGACAGATCAGAGCTCACTCGCAAGCTTGCTCTCTGCCTCTGCTGTGTGAGCACGCAGTGAAAAGGTGGCCATCCACAAGCCAGAAGGGCCTCCCACCAGAGACTGAATCTGCTGGGAACATGGACTTTGCATCCCCCAGAACCTTGAGAAATGAATGCCTGTTGTTTAGCCACCCAGTCTCTACTATTTTCTTACAGCAGTTCAAGCTGACGAAGAGAGTGTCCACGTGTGAATTTGTAAAGCAGGACGATGTGTGATACACGCCATCTCTGTTAAGCAGTGGGCGGCCTGAGTCCTGCCCTACACCGAGGAAGGGCGCGGCACTGGTGGGAGTGCAGAGAGAGGGGGGCTGCAGCAGATGGGCGGNCAAGCTGACGAAGAGAGTGTCCACGTGTGAATTTGTAAAGCAGGACGATGTGTGATACACGCCATCTCTGTTAAGCAGTGGGCGGCCTGAGTCCTGCCCTACACCGAGGAAGGGCGCGGCACTGGTGGGAGTGCAGAGAGAGGGGGGCTGCAGCAGATGGGCGGGGAGGACCTAGACTTCAAGGCCACAGAGCCTGGAGAGGGAGCCCTGCTGCTCTGACTGTTGGCCTCCGAAGGAGAGGAGCAGAACACCCGCTGGAGGGTGTCTCTCCAGGAACAGAATACAGGAGGAGCAAGTGGTGAAGAACCTGCCTGCCAATACAGGAGATGAAAGAGATGCAGGTTTGATTCCTGGGTTGGGAAGATCCCCTGGAGAAGGAAATGGCAACCCACTCCAATATTCTTGCCTGGAGAATTTCATGGACAGAGGAGCCTGGTGGGCTGCAGTCCCCAGGGGCCGTAAAGCGTCGGACACAACTGAGTGACTAACACTTTCACTGGGACAAAAAAGATGTTCACCTGTCACCTACCTCACTATGCTTCGTCTCCCCGTATCTGCCATTGGGGTTGGCCAAGTGGCAGTTCTTGTACCACCAGCCGCCGTGATGCGTCAGGGCACAGTTGCTGAGGGCGATGTCGTTGTCTCGGTCAAAGGTTGTAAACTTCCATCCGTTGTGGTAAGTGAGTGCGTCCCCTGCGGGCAAGCAGAGGTGACAGAGGTGGGTGGGATCCTCCTCTGGCCTGAGAGAGGACCCGGCAGGAAAACCTCCGGGCACAAAAATGCCAGGGGTGCAGTCGGTTATGCCGCAAGGAGTCACGCTTTTCTCAAAATCGCCAAGATGACCACACAATACGAATGAACAGGTTCTCTTTCCTCGCTTGTCACCCAAACTTCAGGCCTGTTTTTCCAATAGCTTGAATAGCATTTCCACTTAGAGGCTTCACAGTAAAATATCCAAACATCCAAAACTGAACTCCTCAACACTCCTCATAGTACCAGACCGACCTCACACAACTGACCCCTGTCCCATGTCGCTGTCTCTGCTTCAGTATCCCCGCAGTGGCCCAGACTGGGAGCTCCTGAGCCACCTTTGACAATTCTGTTGCCCTCCTCCCCTGCCAATGATCCAGCCCTTCCTTCTGCAGATCACTCCAATACACCCCTGTCCCCCACGGCTGCCACCCTGGGGTCTTCTCACCCCTCCAGGCCTGTGTCAAGATAACAGGTTTCCTAGTTCTTCTGAAGCTTAATAAGTATGTTTTTTCATCATCTCAGATCTACTTCCTCCCACGAGGAGTGAATTATTCCTCCTGGCTTTACAGGCTTGTGCCTTAGCTGTACCTTCTGTACAACCTCATAGCCTGCTGTCCCCAAAGGCACTGAATGTGCAGGGTGGACGAGTCCATCGTCCATGCCTCTGCTTACCTGCTTCTCTCTACCCTTCATCAGTCCAAGTCCTCACCATTCCTCGAAGCCCAGCTCAATCCCACTCCTGAGGAAGAGTCTCCTTCTTAATCCTCCCACGTGCCCTTTTAACACACACACCTGAACTTCTAGAGCCCTTCTGGGCACACAGATACAATTAAGTGCTCATTACAAACTGTCTAGAAACCTGCCTTAATTACTTGACGTGTTTCACTATTTCCCCATCACATTTGTCATTCTTTTACAAGTTTACTTTTTAATTCAGCTCATAAATGGCAATAAGGGCTCATATAAATCCCAAGCTTAATCAAGTCTGTTCCTATGATAACAATACTTCCATTTAATCTGATTTCCGAGTTACAGATCACCTCAACATGTACATTCTCATCTGATGCCCCTGGCAAGCCTGAGGGGTGAGTCAAGCAGCTCTTAATCCCATGAGGAAGGAAACTCACAGAGTCTGTTCTAGTGACTTGCCACAGTCTCTCAGTCCACTGGCAGCAGAGCCGGGACTCAAAGCTCCAACCTGAGACTCCAAGCCCAGGGTTCCTTCTGAGCCACCAATGCATCTGCTGTTTCCTTATTTCAACAACAGGCTTTGATTATGCCGGCAAGAATGAGCTCTCTGACCATCTACAACATGGTTCTCAAAGTTCAGTCCCTGGGCCAGCAGCATCTGTATCACCTGGGAACTTGTTAGAAATTCATGTTCTCAGGCCCACCCCAGTCCTACAGAACCAGAAACTCCAGGGTGGTACCCTGCAGTCTGTGCTTTGACAAGCCCTTCAGACGCCAGCTGAAGCTTGAGAACTTTTGTCCTGCAACCTCATTCATTCATTCAGGAAACATCAGGTACACCTGCCATGGCCCAGGCTCTGGGAATGCAAACAGTGGTTGGTCCTTGCTCTTAGTTGCGAGTGGCTGGGATAGATACATAAAGCGTTGACAAAACAGTGTAAAGGGAAGGTCCCAGTTTGTCTTTCTTATTTGGGAGCTCAGACAGTGGCCCTTTCATGTCCACCGTGTTGTTTAGACGCTAAGTCATGTCCAACTCTTTTGCAACCCCATGGACAATATATAGCCTGCCAGGCTCCTCTGTCCATGGTATTCTCCAGGCAAGAGTACTGGAATGGGTTGCCATTTCCTTCCCCAGGGTATCCTCCCAACCCAGGGATTGAACCCATGTCTCTTGCACTGGTAGGTGGATTCCAGCAGGCCACCCGGGTAGCCCTCATGTCCACCTATGTTATTGTTCAGTCACTCAGTCGTGTCCAGCACTTTGTGATCACACGGATTGCAGCATATCAGGCTTCCTGTGCTTCACTATCTCCTGGAGCTTGCTCAAACTCATGCCCATTGAGTCGGTGATGCCCTCCAACCAGTTCACCCTGTTGTCCCCTCCTCCTCCCCACTTCAATCTTTCCTAGCATCAGGGTCTTTTCTGAGACACAGCAAAACCTCTTCCCCCATTAATTTTCTCCAATGAAAGAAGAGCAAACTGTCACTTCATTCACAGACATTTCTTCATCTCCTTAGATTTTCTGCAGAGAGTTTACTACAGTTCAAAATACCACACAATGGCTCCCTTAGCAACACTTTTAATGAGCACAGTTTAGCTAACTTGCAAGTAAGTTCCAAGAGCTGTTTTCTAAGCACCTGTGCAGAGGCTGCTTCTTAAAGATCTCCTCATGGCTATCTAACCTTGGGCGCTGGGATAAGGAAAGGTGAAGCAGGTTGTGGCCTGAGTGTGAGAGTACCCCCCTATCCCCAATCCATGATGGATTATCTACCTTCTGGCTTCAGAGAGTAAAGCCACACTAATGTTCCAAGTGTAGATAGTGAGTGCTCTCATCAATCAAAAACTAACTTTTCTTTGGGCATCAGGCCCTGGCCAAGACAGTGTTCTGATGTATTAAGCTTATCTCCCCAAGGAAAATAAAGCAGAAAAGTCAATGGTGGTTAGACTCTCTCCCTCTCTGGGAGTTTTAGGAGAAAACATTGATGAGAGATAAGTGCCCCACTTCTAGTATAATGGCCTTGGGTGGGAGGAGTCAGTGGCAAGCCCGTGAGAGGTCTGAACCCAAGCCCAGGTGGGGCTGCTGAGATGGTCAGCACTCATCAAAATATCTCTTGAGGGGGTGTGTGGCCAGGGGGGTCCCTAGTGGGTCCAGTGGTTAAGAATCTTCCTGCCATTGCAAGGGACACAGGTCCGATCCATGGTCCAGAAAGCCCCCACATGCTGCAGGGCAACTAAGCCCATGTGCCACAGCTACTGAGCCCATGACCCAGAACCCACGCTCTGCAACTACTGAAGCCCTAGAGCCCGTGCTCCCCAATGAGAGGAGCTACCACAATGAGAAGCCTGTGTACCACAACTAAAGGGTAGCCCCCACTCGCTACAGCTAGAAAAAGCCCATGCACAGCAATGAAGACCCAGTACAGCCACAAATAAGCAAATAAAAATTTAAAAATATTAAAAAAAAAAAAATATATATATATATATAAATCACTCTGGAACCAACTCTTCTCCTCTCGTACTTCCTGAGATAGGAAAGATGAGCCAGGCAGCTAAGCCATCTCAGGCCAGAAGAAGCTGTTAGCATCACGTCCCATATGAATGACACACAGGCACAGGGTCACATGTCTGGACCTTGAACATCTTCCACTCTGAGACCAAGAATGGGCTGATGAAAGTGTGACTTGTGTCACCTCCAGCTTTCCCTTTTGTCCATGTGTTCAACGATGCTTTCCTTCTTTAAGTGCCAGTACTTAAAAAATTCACTTCAAAGCTAGGAAGGCACTGGCATTTGGGGTGGAACAACTTTTCACTGTGGGAATTTGGCAACCCTGGCCCCAGCCCACTGAATGCTGGTTGAGTTCCTCCTCAGATTTCTAAGTGTCCGTAGGGGGTGAACCATCCCTTCTTGAGCAGCTCTAAGTCTCTGAAATCAGCTGTAAGTGGCTAGTTAGCCCAAAGAAATCCTTCTGCACCACCCTGAATGTCTGCCTATTTAATCTGCCAGGATAATCTCCAAATTAATGAACAGCGGCATCCTGAAGGTAGAGCTTATAGAATGCCCTACCTGTCTCACTCCAAGAATCAGAACCAGCATTACCTTACCGTTACAACTGGCCCAGCATTACCTTGCTGGAGTTTTCTTCAAGGAAGAATAATGTGCTGGAGTTTTTAAAATTAAGTTTTATTGGGGTATAGCTGCTTTACCACGTTGTTTTAGTTTCAACTGTACAGCAAAGTGAATCAGCAACACATATGCTTCAGTTGTGTCCGAATCTTTGAGATCCTGTGGACTGTAGCCTGCCTGGCTCTTCTGTCCATGGGATTCTCCAGGCAAGAATACTGGAGTGGGTTGCCATGTCCTTCTCCAGGGGATCTTCCTGACCCACGGATCGAACCCGTGTCTCTTATGTCTCCTTCATTGGTAGGCAGGCTATTTACCACTAGCACCTCCTGGGAAACCCTATTTAGCACAATAGCTGCTTTACAAGGTTGTGTTAGTTCCTCCTGTACAGCAAAGTGAATCAGCTACACACACATGTATATCTGAGTAGGGTCCCCTGAGCTATACAGCAGGTTCTCCTTAGTTATCTATTTTATACGTAGTATCTACAGTGTGAATATGTCCAGTCTCCCAATTCATCCCACCCTCCCTCCCCCTTTGGTGTCCATATATCTGTTCTCTACATCTGCGTCTCTGTCTCTATTTTGCAGCTTCTTGATTTGACTTCAGTAGGAGTAAAAGTTGAGGGTCCACCTGGACAGTCTGAGTAAGGAAAGAGTCTAAAACCTCACTTATCCACCAGAGCTGTACATCTCTAGTTCCAAAAAGAGTAACAACAGGGTTAAAAGCTGGGGAGAGCTGGCCCATGCCTGGAGATATCGAAATGTTCGCTTTCTATCTGAATGCCATGTCCTCTAAACAGCACCTCATCATCTAGGTCATAAGCAGCCAGAAGCTTGCTAAATTTCAAAATCCTCCTTGGGGACCAATCAGCACATATAAGGAAAGCTCAAACTCCACTAACCCCGCCACTATAATTCAGAATTTAAGAGTAAGAATGATGGTACACAGGGGAAGATTAGACCACTGCCCAAATGCTGCATGAATTCTGAGTCTCCCAAGGCTTCCTATTAAAAAATACATCCTCCACTGACCAGCACTTGTTGGCCTGCACAACCTTAGAATGGGAATTAGCCCCTAATCGCAGTTAAAATGCAAATACAGTCCCCGGGAGGAGAATCACAGTAATTCACAAAGATGTTGACTCCTTTTCACTCATTTTCCCATTAGCATCAGGTCATTTACTGGATTAGGATAGACCTCAGAGAAGGGACATTTGAATTCTAGACGGAAGGGGGACTAGGTAGCCTGGGAGGGCAGGCTTGAGCGAGATCCCCAGCAGAAGGCCCAGGCAGTGGGTTCAGGGAGGGATGTGGGCACAAGTGCCAAAGGGAGCCAGCCCAACCCCATATCTCATCTGTAGAAGGTGCTCTGAGTGGACTCTCTGAAGATTGGGCTTTTTCAGCCTGAGAAAGGAAGGCTGACTGATCACTGTGGTCAGGACTGAACAGGGTATTGGGAAGAAAAGGGATGGCCAGATATTTAACCATGTGGGCTGAGATAGAACAGGAGGAGGCCCGAGGGGTCTGATGAAATAAAGTTCATGTTTTCTGGCAAGATACAGGGCCCGTTTGGGCCTCGCCCTTCCCCTTTAGTTTGTGCCACACACCTGTGTTAACCAGACCTGTTTAGGAAATGATACTCCTTCTTAATATCCTCAAGGAGCCACCATGAACCTTGACCTGTGATCCAGTACTTTGTATGCGGTGTAGATCTGGACTTTGTAAACTGTCAATGATACACCATTTGATGGGCTTATAATCCTCTATCTCAAAAACTTATCTAACTGTGCTCTGACCTTTAACAGGAGAGACAGTCCTCTGAGTTTTCTGAAAGACTGCCACCCGGGTTATAATCCTCAGGTTGGCTGGCATAAAACTTCATGTCTTTCTTGTTTTTCCCTGACAGGTCTAAGAGAGACTGCAGTGTGCACACCCCTTCCACCTCTGGCTGGAATGCAATCTGATCAGCTTCAGTTGGTGAAAGAGGGTGAGAGGCAGCACACTCACTCTTACAAAAGGGCGTCTTGAAATCCCTCTCATTTGATTAATATCCTTAGACTCAACTAAATGCCCACCTGTGTTTCCCAATTGTATTTTAACTGGCTTTTTTCTATGTCTGACTTCCACATTTTTTATATCAACCCTGAATATTTACTGGAAGGACTGATGCTGAAGCTGAAGCTTTGGCCACCTGATGCAAAAAGCCAATTCATTGGAAAAGACCCTGATGCTGGGAAAGACTTAGGGCAGGAGAAGAAGGGGACAACAGAAGATGAGATGGTTGGATGCATTATCAACTCAACAGACATGAGTTTGAGCAAACTCTGGGAGATAGTAAAGGACAGGGAAGCCTGGTGTGATGCAGTCACTGGGGTCCCAAAGAGTTGGACACGACTGTGCAACTAACACACACACACACACACGTTCCTACATAGCCCCAACAAAGTCAAAAACACGCTAAGTCAAACACTAGACTTACTTGCTAGGGTTTAAAGACAATAAATATAGGTTTAAAGTATAGTATCAAAACAATAACCACACCACACCTTGCATCTTAAAGAAAATGCTCAGGGTCATAATTCCAGTATTTCATCAGCCGCTTAATTTTGTTCCTTAGCTTTCACGACTTCACACACCACCAGCTGGCTTAAATCCAATGAGACGCTAATTGAGGCTACCGTTCCCCTCCTTTCAGCTGAACTGTTAATTTCTGTGTTGTCATAGTTGTGTGGAGTTAATGAGACCTAGACTTCTTATTGTGTGAATCAGCACTTTCCTTCTTCTGTCTTTATTTATGGCAAAGTACCACAATAAACTTAAGTAAAACACACACACACAGGCACCACTGTGCAAGAGTGGCAGCCACATTGCTGAAGCCAAATAAGAGGTGGGCAGACACCGTGAAATCTCTCGCAATGTGGGTTCATCAGCTAACGTACAACAGCCTGAATTGGGGCAGTAGAAGAGGAAGAATTTTACTGGTGGGGGATCAGTGTGTAACATACAGAAGTTCTGATTTTATGATGGTCAAAGATTGCTTTGCCGATTCTGTTTAACCCCCTACAGGGAGCAGGGCTTCAACTGTTCAATGAGGACAATGCACCTTTGTAAAACAATATTCCATCCCCCAGGTCCACGACAGGTGGCCGACCCATCCTCAAGATGCACCAGGCAGGAGACCCTAGCAGGAAGGACACATTTTGTCTTACCTGCCGTGCCTCTGTATTTCCCGACCGTGAGCCTGTACCGCTCCTTGCTGGAGGCCACCTGGAAGGAGTCGTACACGGCATAGGCAGATTCGTTAGCAGTCTGTAAGTCCACTCTCACTTCATAGCGGGTGGGTGTGCCCATGGTGAGGTTGTGTAGCTTGTCAAGTCCTAAGAACAAGGAACAGAATTCTGGTAACCAATCACCCTGTGTGTGTGAGCACCCACCATTTGCATCTGAGACTTTCAGTCCCCCAAAGGTGCCTTGGCCTTTTCCTCCTGTGATAATGGGAGGGTCTTCCCTATTCCATCTCTTCTGGCAGGGGGTGGGGGTTGTTTTCTCAACCCATTATGTCTTTGGCACAGTCATGCTTCTGAGTGTGGAAACCATGCCCTCTGGAAGGGAGCGGGGGTTGGGGTNACCAATCACCCTGTGTGTGTGAGCACCCACCATTTGCATCTGAGACTTTCAGTCCCCCAAAGGTGCCTTGGCCTTTTCCTCCTGTGATAATGGGAGGGTCTTCCCTATTCCATCTCTTCTGGCAGGGGGTGGGGGTTGTTTTCTCAACCCATTATGTCTTTGGCACAGTCATGCTTCTGAGTGTGGAAACCATGCCCTCTGGAAGGGAGCGGGGGTTGGGGTGGGCATCACGGGGTGACTCCTTCTCTCTCAAGCAGGAGCATTCCCACTTAGCATCCACTTATCTCACGAAGTGGGAGAGGAGATCAACCACTGACTCCAAGGCCACTGATGGGATATTTGAACCAAGCAAACCACAAAGCTCATCTACTCTGTCAGATGCTGTGTATCCACGGGATGAGTTTCTAATTCTTCATTTCCCAATTGATGCTTCTGGCTATTTCATTCTCCATGAACATCTGCTCCAGAAAAGAGCAGAAGGATAAGGGAGAAAACAATGCCACAATGACTGGCCTTCCTCACAGAATTCCAGGGGACCTGTGTGACTGTCCAGTGAGAGCCCAGAATCCCAGTCAATCAATAACTGCTCTCCTCCTGTGGCTTCTGAGAAGTTCAGGCTGCAGGCAGATTGTGTGGGGCTCAGGTGCAGCATAAAGCCCATGGGTGACAGTCCCACCCTCCCACACACTCAGTGCACACGAGAACCTTGCCAGTGACCCAGCCCCACTGACACCCTGGTGGGCAGCTTCCTCAGTGCCCCCATCGCCTGGAGCTCTTCCTGAATGCAGGGAGCTCCCTGAAGCTGCCTGATCAGCTTCTTAGGGAGGAATCTCCCCTCCACACCCCAGCCTTCAGGCATGCTCAAAGATCATACCAAGCCAGAACTCCTTCATGGGGTCCCCGAAGCCTTCCACGTAGGTCCGCCAGCGCTTGAAGAAATCCAGCTGCCCGGTGTTCCGCCTCTGGAAGACCTGAAGAGGGAGACTGGCGTTTCTCTCTGACACATGTGGACAGATGTGGCTGAATGAGAGAGGCCAGCATGGCACGCTGGGGGCTGCCCTGAAGATGGACAGAAGTGGCCAGGAGGTGAAACTGACAGAGTCGGTGATGGACTGAAGTGGAACTGAGAGAGAAGAGGACATCAAGACTGGCTTTGGAGTTCTGGGCTCCCAGTGCTGATGGCA